>QEPC01007720.1:4029782-4088552 GCA_003113815.1 Sphenodon punctatus | reverse complement strand
CCCAGAGCGGCTCCTCCGGTCGGCCGGGGGTGCCTTCTTGGAGGTCCCCCATGTAAAGCGGGGGGCCACAATGGAGAGGGCATTCTTGGTGGCCGGGCCGCACCTTTGGAACTCCCTTCCGGAGGAAGGTCGCCTGGCCCCAAGCCTGTTGTCATTCCGGCAGTGTTGTAAAACCTGGCTGTTCTCCCAGGCCTTTGGGAAGTGGGGGAGGGTGGGTTAGGGTTGTGGTTTTCTCCTCTACCCTGTTTTATTGTTTTAATGCTGAAATTGTATCCCAGGGGCCCTGTTGTTAGAAATATTTAACTTGTTGATTATTTTAAATAGTTTAATACTGTTTTATACTGTTTTATCGTTGTTGGAAGCCGCCCCCAGTTGTCTGCAGAAGGGGCGGGGTACAAATGCCATAAATAAATAAATAAATAAATATTAATCAGTAGGGTGTTGGAAGACTTTCCCTTCAGGAGGCTTTGTTGAGAGGTAAAGCACTTTGGAATCCTTATAGAAGGATGACTTTATGATTATTGCACCAGCCCCAATTCCTGGGTTTGGATTCAGTGCTTTGACTCTGCTACAAACTCCTTGGATGAATTGTTTAAACTCATTGCACTTTGGTTCTTTCTGTGTAACAGTCCTTTCTTCCTGATATTCTTTGTCTTGTCTATTGGTCTATTCAAATAGTAAGCTCTTCAGGACAGGGACTTTCATAGTATGTACAGCCAGGATTTTCAGTAGAGCTTAAAGGAATCCAGTGCCACCTGGACACCTTAGTCTGTGGCAGAAACTCCTTATCTGGACCTCTCTAATTTAGGTCCTTCCTGAATCTAGATATATTCTATGGCCCTGACAACTCTCAAGCATGCTACATTACTGGTGAAGTAGCTTTTCCCCTCTCCGGACACTGTTCTCAAGAGAACAAAAACCAAATTCCCCCAAAGTATCTGGAAAAAGGAATTTCTGCTGTGTTTGAAAACACCATCAAATGTATACATGCAAAGGAGGACCCTATACCATTATAATCTAAAAATAAGACTTATTTTTATTGTGCACATAAATTCTGTGTGTGTCTATATAGACACATGGACACATACACATAAAATATAATGAAGGAAGTTTAAAAAGAGAACTCTGCTGCAGTTGTTGAATGCTGTTTGCCAGTTATTTCCTCCTGATTTTTTGAGATATCTGTTTTCCTCATTAGCCCAGCTCTAATGGAGCTGGAATGCTACGTGTGTCCATATTTGGCTTGCCCGTAACACACTCCCAGTTCAAGTTCAGCTTGTGGAACCCTGAAGTGGAAGGAATCCATCCAAAGCTATAAAGAGCAACTGGGGAAGAAGCTTGCCAATCCTATGAGACAGTTCTTGGAGAAATATACGATATGGCAAAAGTCCACAAATCACTTACTCCTGAGTAGCCCCACTGAAGCCCACAGATGGATTGTGGCCTATGGCTATTCTGACCTTCCCCCAACTCTTTTCTTAATTTTCCAGTATGAAAATTTTGCCTTATTCTGGCAAAATATCCACTGGTTTTTTTATTTTTTCATGCATGTTTGGGCTTAGAGGATTTCAGAATCATACCTGCCATAGAATCATAGGGTTTGAAGGGACCTCAAGGTCCAGTCTAGTCCAACTCCCTGCTTTCAAGGCCGATAAGAATTTTCTTTACCCCGGGGTCACTCTCTGCCCCAACACACATATTTTCCACCAGTCATTTACCTACTTCCACACCTCACACCCCCTGACTTCCCCCTCATACTTCCCACATTGGTGACCTCTCCTTCACCACACACCCAGCAGCTAGATCTTCTGTCATCACAGTTCTCCCATTCCCAAAATCACCTGCCGGTCACCTCCCTTTCATATTTCTCACTGGATCACCTCTCACTCAGTGTCTGGACACCCCCTACCCCACTCTGCTCCCCTCCAATCCCTTCAGGAAGAGCAGCATCGGCTGCCTGAGGCAATCAAAGCTCAGTCTCTGCTCTCGGCAATACGACATCAGAGATAGGGTGGCCACTGACACATCACCAGAATACAGGACATGAAGGGAGAGAATCCAGGACACGGGAGGAGGGAGAATGCAGCTGGCTCAGGGCTCCTTCCCCCAGCTAGGGCTGAGCAACAAGTGCTGAGTGAGGGGTGGGAAGGGGATGCAGTGGTACCGGCAAAATCCCAGCCATGGGTGCATATTTTAAAAATCCACCCAGATGGGGTTGGGTGGATCAAAAATATGGGCATGTCCTGGAAAATACTGCTGGCTCACTTCTGAGTCCACATGCTGACACCACCGTTGTTCCCACTGGAAAGTCATGAGATCGTGACTTCTGGGAGGTGAAAGTAGCAGCGCCAGCAGCATGTGGAAAATACAGGACAAAAACATGTAAATAAAGGACAACAGACAAACTCTTCAAAAAACAGAACTGTCCTGTATAAAACAGGAGCAATGGCCACCTCACTGGGAGAGCATAACCAAAGCTCACTGGAGGATTGCATGGTTTAAAGCTTCTGTGATGGGGGTATGTGCAGGTATGAACAAACTGGGATGGGAATGAAGAGGAAAGTAGATGTGCCTTGTGGTTTGCTCCTAAGGCAATGAAATACTGTTCTGCGCTTGCTTGCTAAAGCCATTTGGAAACTGAAATATTCGCCAAAGGACGAAAATGATTATTTATTTCCTGCTGATTTGGTCACTTCTTTCCTCAGCCAATACATGATGGAAATGAGAACAAAATAGAGCATTTATTTAGACCAAACCATGGCTGTCCGTCAGCAATGGCTTTTTCTGTGCATCAGCATTTTTGAGGGAGGGAGGGAGGTGCAATTGGTGTGTAACGCTTGAAGCATCCAGGAACTTCTGAGTTATAGATCTGGCTCTGAGACAGGCTCTGCCTTTGGCATCTGGCAAATTCCTCTCCTCTTCTCCCCAGTTAGAGTTAGTGTAGCCTAATGGGTAAGGCATTGGATTTGGACCTGGGAAACCAGGATTCAAATCTGTCTTAGCCATGAATTCACTAGGTGGCCTTGGGCAAGTCATAACCTCAGTTCCACATCTGTAAAATGGGAATGTTAATGACCTACCTTTCAGGGTTGTTGTGAGAATTAACTAGAAAAGAATTGTAAAGTGCCACATGAATGATTTAAAAAAAAGAAGAGATCAACACCTCAGTTTCTTGTTTGTATAAAGGGGGAACAATGATTCTTGTCTATTTCCAGAGAAAAACAGTAGGGTTGTTGTCTATTCATAAAGTGCCATCATATTTGGTGCCTTCTTTTTTTGTTCTGAGGGTCCCAGAGCTGTACATAAATGACCTTCCCAACAGTCCTTGTGAGGTAAGGAAACTGTGGGTGTTTTCAGACATGACAGGTCCCACCATGGCCATTGACTGCTCCGAGCCATGGTGGGAGTGGTCACTCTGGCCAGGACTCTGCCCAGCCACTGAACAAATGTTACGGCAGCCAGACCAGGGAGGGGGTGAGGTGTGTCCGCACATCCCAGCCCTCACACTACATGGAGTGGTCTGCTTCCCTCCCCTGACGGACAGCCATGGTGGCATATGACGGCCACCATTGCTGTCTGGAAGCACTGTCACTCCAGACCAGGGTACTGGGGTCCCACCCCAATGCATCAGGACAAGCTTGGCTCCTTACTGGAGGCGGAATCGTTGTGGACTATAAAGGACAGCCCTTGTTCTATCTAAGGTGATCTTTATACCCCTGCGGATGAGACCAGACAATAAGGGAGTGTGGCAGGCGGGCAGCAGTGACTATCCCAAGAATTTAATACCCCCCCCAATACGCGTCCTGAACCACTAAAGACTAATATATCAGGTATACTGGACCTAGCTCGCTGTAAGGAAGGAACAATGGAGTTAAGGTCCAGGGCGCTCCAGGCCCCTTTGGCAGAGGAAATAGCCGAGGTGGAGAGTAGTTATGGGGCTCCGAGATCCTCGTTGCTAAATCAGACTAAGCTTACGCACTTTTTTTGGCACGAATTCTGTCAAGAGAATGCAAAGGGAGGCCCTGCCAGAAACTGGCTGGTATAGCCAAGGGGACCCCCCTGCTATTCAAACGCAGGATCATATAGGGCTGGAGCAGGTACCCTCGTTGCATAATTGTGAGCAGCATTTTAATTTGCTAAATCGCAAATTTGATGATCTAAATGTGAGACTGGAACTTGATATTGATACCCAGTTCAAAGAAATGGAAGCAAAACTTAAACTAACGAGCTATTATTTGCGATGAAAGTTTTGGTAGGGGGATTGTGGCTCAAATTCAGTACATGGACTGGTAAGATGAATTCTCAAGAGGTGTCTCGCTTAAACCAAAGAGATGCAGCTACACAAACACAGCCCAGCCTACAGTGTAGTGAGGATAGATCTAACCCAGGAAATAAGATAAGGATGGGGGTTAAATCGGTGAAAGAACTACCCATAATGCAGGAAACCGGGAACAACCTCCAGTTGGCAGTGGAGACTTCCAAGGAAGCTGTGCAAGGTCCTACCCGCCCCATTTCCTTAGGAAATATGGGGTGGCAACCTCTCGCTACAGTTAATAGGAATAAATGGATCAGTAAGAAGAATTCCATACCTTTAAAGGTGTGGCCACAAGACAGTAATGTAAGGTGGGCCCCTGCACTGGTATTCCACTTTAATAAGAAAAGGAAGTACCGATTTCTCAAAAATGGTGCTCTGGGTGTTTATCAATTTATAGCATTTATTCAGGAGAGAACGTCAGTGGGTGTCTTAATGGAGGAGACTGGAGAAGTAAAGGTACTGCTAGACAGAGGGCGGTTCCGTAGGTGGGAAGTTACATTCTCCTCCCTGCAAATCCAAGATAGCCTGTGGAAAAGTAGGGCTTGTATGAAAGCGACCGGAATCTTTCTACAAAGGGTGGGAAACACCTTGGCACGAGCTTTAATCTCTGGGCAATACAGCTCAAATAAGGACCTGAATGGCTCCACTAAAGTTATGAAAGGTCTTGATCCTGATATGCAGGAGTGGGTTGAGTCAGATAGAACTGGATCACCGGATCCTGCAGATCTAACTGATCTGGATAAACTTATGACAGCAGGAATGGGCAAGGAAAGTGTGGGAGGGGACACTGTGCAGACAACTGAAACCTGCTTTGACTCCTCCCTCCTGGAGTGCACGGTTTTTCACAGGCCTCAGGCCTCTTCCGGCGGAGTTAGTCAATTCATAGGAAGATCTCCCTTGGAAAGAGAACAGGGCCCGATAAGGGAGCTGTTATGCCTAGAGTCAAGATTCATATCTTGACAAATACAGCAATCAGTCTCAGGACGCTTATCTGGGGATACTGTGTGGTCGGAACTAACACTGTGGGAGAGGGATAAGCCAGGACCTTTGGTTCAGCAGCCTTTCCCCCCTTTGCCTTTGCCGGTTGCTATATTCGATGGTCCTCCTTTGAAATTTTTGTCCTGGAATGTTTCAGACTGCAAACTTAGGCTTTTGGACCCAGATTGGATCGCCTTCTTGAGGGACTTTGACCTAGTTTTCTTGCAGGAGACTTGGTTATTAGAGGGGGAGACCATTTGTATTCATGGTTTTCATGTTTATTCTTTTCCCGGTATCAAAACAAAAAAAAAGGGTCGCCCATCAGGAGGCTTGGCTATTTTGATCGCTAATAGATATGTTCTTCTTCGAGGATCTCCGCGATTCTCACTAACGGGATTCGCTTCCTGCTCCGCAGGTACCGGAAGAACCTTTTGTCAGCAGTTTCCAGGCAGAAAAGTCCTGAAAAGAACTTGAAAGAAAGGGTGAGGGCTCCGCCCTTCCTCCCTCCCCCTCCCGCATGAAAGCGTGGGAGGCTATAAAAGGGGGCGGAGCCCTCGCTGCCTCAGTTCCTTCCAATTGCGTTGGAAGACCTCCGTGCTGTTCAGCACAGTTGTTAGCAAAAAAAAAAAGAAAGAAGAAGAAGAAAAATAGAGGAGGATTTTCCTCCATCGTTGCTTCATCCGCCCTCGGGTCTCCCCGGGGCTCACTGCCTCTTAGGGCAGCGAAGCATGCCCAAGCAGCCGGGCTTTAAACGCTGTGCGTCGTGCCCTGCCACGCTGTCGGTGATCGATCCGCACGAGCCCTGTCTTGCTTGTCTCGGAGAGGGGTATAACACAAGGACCTGCCCCTATTGCGCCAAGTTAACTCAGCGCACTCTATGTATGAGAGCCCTGCGGCTGCAGGAACTTTTGACAAAAAAGGCTCTCCAGGGCAGTGAAGATGGGCCTTTGTCGCTTGCTTCCCGCCCGGCACCTATGGATACGCCCGCTGTCGCGGCTGCGCAACCCCAGGGGCTAGCCCCCAGACAGAGCTCGACAGAGCTTTGAGCGGTCTCGCACTCGCACTCAGCTACCGCCGGTTCCCACTCTGTGACCGCCGGCTCGACCGGTTCCACCAGCACCAGCACCGCTGGATCATCCTCTAGGGACCGCCACAAACGTCAGGGCAAGCACAAAAAGAAAAAGAAGCGCTGTCGCAGCGCCGATGGGACGGCTCTACACCCACTCCAGGTTGAGACCGTGTTCTCGTAACCGGCACCGGGACCAGTCTCTCCGACATCTGCCCTGGCTAGGGCACCGTTGATTCCTGTACCGTCGAGGGTCACCACACCTCTGACCCTGGCTAGGGCGGAGGCTACTCTGGCACCTCCGGTACTCGAGGGTACGGTACCAACAGCATCGGCACCGACGGCACAACGGGACTCTTCGGAGCGCCATCCCTCCTACAAGTTGGCCTCTCATCCCTTTCTCCAGGGATCTCAAAGGCATCACCGGTCCCCCTCTGTCTCCTTATACAGAGACGACACTGGTGACCACCACTGTACGGAACCCTCCTTTTGTGATAGATCGCGTTGCCCCTCTCGGGACCGTCGCTCACGTTCACCATGCTCTTGCTGGTCTCCACGGAACGACTTCCGGTACCGTCAGGATGACTTCTCCAGGTACCGCCGACCCGAGCCAGCCCACTACCACGACTTCGATCGCCATGAATACGGGTACCATGGCCACCCATCTCGCTCTCCTTCCCACTATGAAGGGGACTTCTCCACCTTCGATCAACATGCCCTCGCACTGCCGCCTTCTCAGTTTGTACCACCGGCACCGCCCAGGGCACCTCCGATGGCCACGATACCTAGACCGCTGGACTCTCCAAGACCGCTGTGCCACCATAATACCAGACAACCATCGACACTGACAGTACTAGCGGTACCGCATCTACCGCTACGGCCACAACCGCTTCCTATACCGACCCCCACTACTGCCCTTACGCAGCCAAGGTTAGACCCTACAAGCGAACCATCTCTCTTAGACTCGCTGCTAGCTCCGGCGAGAGATGCCTCCATCCTGGTAACAGTGGAACAAGAGCACGAGGCCTCCTCTGAGAGTGCTGGTTCAGTGTCCTCCTCCTCCTTGCAGGACGAGGATGAAACCATCTCTCCTCCACCCCCGGATGCTATAACTGACCCTATGTCCTCCCTCTCCACTGAGGACACTAAGGCCTTTCAGGGCATGCTTAGGAGGCTAAACTCTGCGCTCCCCAACCTCCCTACCAAGGTTGTAAAAAAATCACAATCCGGACCAGTCTTTGGGATCTTAGGATCTAGCGATTCCGGCCATATTATGCTCCCTATTCTAGACCAATTACTAGAGCCCTCCAAATCTGTATGGGCAAAACCAGCCTCCGCCCTACCCACCAATAAGTTGGCGGATACCCTTTATGCTATACCCAGAGAGGGAGCTGAAATGTTCTACAGGCACCCTGCCCCTAACTCCTTGGTGATAGCGGCGGCTTCCCTAAAGTCTAGGGCGGGCAGCCTCCAGACTTCTCCCGCTGACAAGGAGGGTAGACGTCTGGATGTAATTGGCCGCAAAATTTTCTCTTCGGAGACTCTCTCTCTCAGAGCTGCCAACTATGGCTCAGCCCTGTGTGGCTACCAACATTGGCTGTGGGCCCAGCTCAATAGGGCCTCTGATATGGCCCAGATTCTAGCCCGCCAACAAGAGGGTATGTAAATTGCCCGTTTTCAGTTGACAGCCAATATGCACATGACGGATGCCAGTATCAGAGGTATAGCCTCTGCTGTCACCCTTAGGCGTCATGCTTGGCTACGCTCGACTGCCCTAGCCCCCGAAAACAAGGCCCGCATTGAGGACCTCCCCTTTGACGGGGACGGTCTATTTGCGGCTTCTACGGACGACACCTTAAAGAAGGTGAAAGAAATGTGCCAGACAGCCAGGTCCACGGGGGTAATCCGCTCAGTGCGGAAAAGATCTTTCTACCCCCTGTCCATCCCCTACGCTTACCACCCATACCAGCCCAGACAACGCTATTCGCCCTCTCAGGGCAATCGGCGGTTCTCACCCCAGTTTCAACAGCAACAGACCTCCTCCTCTCAGCCCCGTAGGCTTTTCCAAAAACAGAGGGTCAGGGGCAAATCATCCTCTACCTCATCTGCTGGACCCCTCTCCAAACAGCGCTTTTGATTTTGGCCAGGCCAAGGGAGTCTCTTTTCAATCTCCTCCTTTCCGTCACTGTCTCCAGCCCTTCTACCATCTTTGGGCCTCACTCACATCAGACCGTTGGGTTAGAGAGATCATCGCCTGTGGATACTCTATCCAATTCCACTCTCTACCACCCGATTCCCCTCCCCTACCCCTTCGGGGGCCCCCTCCCAAACCTCAAATACTACTTGAAATACAGGAGCTTATCTCCAAGGCGGCAATTGAGGAAGTACCACGGTCTCAGCATAATACCGGGTTCTATTCTAACTATTTCCTCGTCCCTAAAAAGGACGAGGGCTTCCGCCCCATACTTGACCTTCGCCATCTAAACAAGTATATCCGGAAGTTTTGATTTCACTTGACCTTAAAGACGCTTACTTTCATATTTCCATAAAGGCTCCTCATCGATGCTACTTACGTTTTCTCGTAGGAAATCATCATTTCCAGTATTCTGTACTCCCCTTCGGCCTGTCTACAGCCCCCAGGGTGTTCACAAAGTGCGTGGCAGTGGTCGCAGCCCACCTCAGAACTCTGGGCATACGAGTGTTCCCGTACTTGGACAACTGGCTCTTTGTGGCCCCATCCTCTCACACGTTAACAACCCACCTTAACCTGGCACTCAAGACGCTGCAGGACCTGAGATTTATCATAAATTACAAGAAGTCACACCTCGTTCCCACGCAACGCCTTCAATTTATCGGGTCCGTCCTCAACACCAACCTGACAAAGGCCTTCCTACCGGACAACAGGTTCCACGACCTGCTGGCAACCATCCTACTCCTTCGCATGAGACCCAGGAGAACAGTAGGATTCTTTCTCCGTGTCCAGGGCCTGATGGCAGCTACCACTGCAGTGACTCCTTACGCTCGTCTCCATTTCCGAACTCTACAGTAATGGCTTGCAAGAGTATACGACCCCACTTGCCATCCTCTCTCCATGCGCATTACTATCCCACGAGAGGTCTACCACGACCTCATCTGGTGGACTTGTCTCCGACACGTACTCACCGGCCTGCCCTTCGACACTCCTCTCATGCACATTTCACTCACCACAGATGCGTCACTCACAGGATGGGGTGCTCACATCAACGAACTCACGGTACATGGTCTGTGGTCCCAAGAGGAGAAGCGCATGCACATCAACTTAT
Source organism: Sphenodon punctatus (assembly GCA_003113815.1). Taxonomy (NCBI): domain Eukaryota; kingdom Metazoa; phylum Chordata; class Lepidosauria; order Sphenodontia; family Sphenodontidae; genus Sphenodon; species Sphenodon punctatus. The sequence continues at coordinate 4,078,891 of QEPC01007720.1, read as the reverse complement.
TAGAGCTGCACGCCATCAGATGGGCACTTGCCGCTCTCCTACCACCATAACGTTCAAGTCGAAAACCACAACGTTCAAGTCTTCATGGACAATACCACAGCAATGTGGTATATCAACAAACAAGGAGGGGCAAGATCTACTCTCCTCTCCTTAGAGGCTCAAACCATCTGGACGTGGTGTATCTGTCACAACATCCACCTACACGTGGTACACCTAGCCAGGCAGGACAACTCCCTAGCAGACCACCTCAGCCGCAAATCCACCGACCAATACGAATGGACCCTCAACGACCAGGTCCTTTTCGAGATCTTTCATCTGTGGGGCACCCCCACCATCGACCTTTTTGCCTCGCAAGGGAATGAAAAACTCCCTCCGTTTTGCAGCAGGGCAGGAACTGATCCAGGATCGATCTCCGACGTCTTCTCCATTTCCTGGAACGGGCCCTTGCTATATGTCTTTCCACCCATCCCTCTCCTAGACAGAGTCCTCCACAAGATCCAGAAGGACCGGACTCAAGTCATCTTGTTAGCCCCAGCGTGGCTGCGCCAGCCCTGGTATCAAACTCTCCGAACCATTGCCATTGACATCGTCGAGCTCCCTCTCCTTCCAGATCTCCTTTCGAAGGACCAGGGGTCAATCCTCCATCATGACCTCCGGTCGCTTCACCTCTCCGCCTGGCTCGTCAAATTTTAGTACAGGATGCCTCCCCCGAAGTGGCTAACATCCTGCTTAACTCCCATCACCCATCGACCCGAGCGTGTTATGCTGCTAAATGGAGATGCTTCGCAACTTGGTGCACGACTCTACCCTGTGAATTACACCATCTATCGATGAACCATGTCTTCCGGTATCTGTAGCACCTCCACAATTTGGGCCTCTCTATACCATCGCTCAAAGTACACCTAGCTGCGCTCTCCTCTCAACTGTGCCCCCCGGGCACAGGAACCTTGTTTTCACATCCTCTCATGAGGACCTTCTGGAGGGGTCTAGTAAACTCCTTCCCCCCACCTCCCAACCTACACAACCGTGGGACTTAAATCTTGTCCTCAACAAGCTCATGGGTCCTCCCTTCAAGCCTATGGCATCTTCCTCACTGGAGAATTTGTCTATTAAAACTGCTTTTTTATTGGCCATCACATCTGCCAGGAGAGTATCCAAGCTTTCTGCACTATGAGCATCCGCACCTTACACCATTTTTCACCTCGATAGAGTGGATCTCAGAACGGACCCATCTTTTGTTCCTAAAATCATCTCCCCTTTTCACCTCAACCAGACCATCTCCTTGCCTGTATTTTTCCCTAGGCCGCATTCCTCCCCTATGGACAGACTGTTCCATACTCTAGATGTCAAACGGGCACTCTAATTCTACCTTTCTCGAACTCGCTCCTTCAGGGCTTCAGATGCCCTGTTCATATCCTATGGCGGCCAACGTATAGGAGTAAAGCTCTTCTCCCAAAGACTTTCTAAGTGGGTCTTGCTCTGTATAAAAAGATGTTACGAGCAGGCGGGCAGGTCTCCTCCTTCCCACCTTCATGCTCATTCCACAAGAGCAGTTGCCTCTTCGATTGCCTACTTCCATGGAGTCCCTCTACAGGACATCTGTAAAGCAGCCACGTGGGCCTCGGTGCATACTTTCACCAAGCACTACTCGTTTGATTTGGCCGTAACGTCAGATTCCGGCCTTGGCAGAGCTGTACTGCAAACCGTCCTTCAGTGACCTCCTCGACTACCCTCCACCAGTGGTAAGTCTTCTCTCTGCTTGTCACTCTCCCATTAGTGAGAATCACGGAGATCCTCGAAGAAGAAATAGAGGTTACTTACCAGTAACTCTGTTCTTCGAGAGAGCTCCGCGAATTCTCACGACCCGCCCAACCTTTCCCTCTGTCTCGGAGGTGCCTCTTGGTCTTCCTGAGACGGGATTGGAAGGAACTGAGGTGGCGAGGGCTCCGCCCCCTTTTATAGCCTCCCGCTGTCTCGCGAACTGGAGCCCACGCTTTCATGCGGGAGGGGGAGGGAGGAGGGGCGGAGCCCTCACCCTTTCTTTCTAGTTCTTTCCAGGACTTTTCTGCCTGGAAACTGCTGACAAGAGGTTCTTCCGGTACCTCCGGAGCAGGAAGTGAATCCCATTAGTGAGAATTCGCTGAGCTCTCTCGAAGAACAGAGTTACTGGTAAGTAGCCTCTATATTCTCCTCTTATACTGCTACCTCTATTGAGGCAGGAACTTCAGGTAGGTACCTGGGAAGTAGCTAGTGGTATCTGGCTGCTTTTGGTTAATCTCTATATCCCGCCCTCTACCTCAGCTTTCTTTGACTCAGATATCTGGCCTGTGTTGGATGAACTCTTGAGCCAATTAGAGAGCAGGTTTCCTACAGAACTACTTGTCATGGCTGGTGACTGGAATGCCAGAGTAGGCTCAACATTAGATTTAGAGTCATCTGTGATTCCGGGAAATTTAGGATGGTCGGTGGCAGAAAGATCTAAGGACTTGGTGAGGAATGAGGCAGATACTTCCATGTTCAATTTTCTCCTAACAAATGGGTTACTGATCCTCAATGGAAGTGGCCCAAAGGACTCGGAGGGAGAATATACCTTTGTTAATGCCAATGGCAGGAGCATAGTGGATTACATAGTGACCCGGGTTAACTCCTGGAGCAGATTTGAGGATTTTGCAGTAGTTTTCCGCCCAGAAAATGATCATATGACTGTCAATATTAGAGAGCGCCTCTCGGGCGATCTGCCTAAATTCCGGAGGAGGGAAATTCCTGAGGGCCCTTATAGAGTTCGGGTCAGATGGAAGGGCTCCTTAGTAATTGATTTGCTGACCCTGCTGAGAAGTTACAATCTTTCTCAAATTCGTGAATCTATGTTATTGGCAGGCACTAACGAAATAGAAGCACCAGAGAAGAATTATTCTTTTTTAGTGGAAACACTGGCCACCAACATTCTATCTTCTGAGAAGAAGTCAATTAGGCGCCCAGCTTGCAGCTGGTTTGACCAAGAATGTAGACTAGCCAAGCGCAGGCTGGTCTCTGCAAAGTTAGCTTGGGCAAAGGATTACTCTAATTGTGCTAAATTACGATTTCAGGAGATGAGGCATTATTACAATTGTTTAGTGAAGGGGAAGAAACTTCACTATACTCTTCTGATCTGGGCGAAAATCCAGGTGGCAGTTGCACTTAAGGACTCCAGAGCTTTTTGGGTTCTGATTAATAATGGCCTTCTTAGCAATTCTACAAATCAGCCAGCTGCTATCTATGAGGAAAGCTGGTTACTTTTCTTTGAGTCATTCTTCTCCTCACACTCTGAGGAGGCAGATTCTGATTCTATCATTTTTGCCAGGTACCTTCAGACATCAGGCAAGGGGGCTTTAGATCCATATGTGAGTGACGCTAAGGTGAGCTTGGTACTCCAGAGCCTCAAACAGGGCAAAGCGCCTGGTGGTGACTTTATAGTTGCAGAGGTCTTACAAGTTTGCTTAGATTGGTGGTCTCCCCTACTGACTAATTATTTCATTCAAATTAACAAAACTATGAGAATACCTCCTGAATGGGGCCTATCTATGATAGTCCCGATTTTTAAGAAAGGTAATCCTAAAGACCCAGGATGTTACCGCCCTATCAGTCTCCTTCCAGTTATAGGGAAGGTATATTCCAGATTCCTTCTTCGCCATCTGGAGGCATGGGCTTATGGGCAGAATATTATTCCCCAGGAACAAGCTGGCTTCCAGAAAAATGCTTCCACCTTGGACAATTGTTTTGTTATATCTCATGTAATGGCCAAATATTTGAAGATTAGGGCAGGAATGCTTTTTTTTTGCATTTATTGATTTTCGCAAAGCTTTTGATTCAGTTCCCAGATCTAAACTTTGGAGCAAGTTGCATAAACTGGGTATGGATGGCCATCTTTTGGCCCTTCTCATTTATGTTCATGCTAACAATTCTGCTAAAATCAAGTTGGCATCCGAGGGGAAACTTTCCAGACCTATTCGCATTCTGCGGGGGGTTAGGCAGGGATGCGTCCTTACCCCCATTCTGTTTAATCTCTATCCAAGTGATCTTATTGCGAATTTATTGGCATCTGCTGGCCATCCCCCTAAGGTTAAGAACAGACCTTTGCCCGCATTGATGTATGCGGACGACATTGTCCTAATGTTGCAACCAAAAAAAGGCTTGTGTAAGCAGCTGGAGAGCCTAATAGTTTATTGTGAGGAGAATGAACTGGAAATTAATCTGCAAAAATCACAGATTCTGGTGCTGGGCAAGAGAAAAGCTCCCAGGCACAAGTGGATCATTAAGGGAAAGGAATTTGCCCAGGTTAATTCCTACAGGTTTCTTGGCACGGTACTTACCGATAATGGATCATGGTGTAAACCTTAGAAGTTGATAGCCTTAAAGGCCACTGTAGTTGCGAATGGAATTTCCCAGCTTGCTGTGAGATCCCCTGGGGTTAATACCTCATCTATTCTGAATGTCTATAGAGCTAAGGTACAATCCCCATTGTCCTTTGGCTTGGAGATCATGCCTGGCTCGGATTTTCAGACCCTGGAGGTTACTCAAAATAAATTTCTGAGGAAGTTGTTAAAGATCCCACAGAGTGTTCCAGCAGCCGTTGTCAGGGTGGAGACAAGTACCCTGGCAATTGACTGTCTGGGCCGGCAAGTGGCCTTTCGGTACTGGGTAAAGGTAGCTAATCAGTCTGAGCTACCGCTACCCGCCCTGTGCCTTAGGGAGGAACTGGAGCTGGAGGGAAGGCCTTTTGTATCCATGGATCTCCCAAATATTTAGTTATCTGTGGCAGTCTGAGCTCACAGTCTCCTGCTTTGGGGGGAAAAGTATTGCCTTGCAGAAAAATCTTATCAAGCTCAGGACAGGCGATATTTCCAAGCAGGATGATTTGGTGGTAATATCGGCTTGGCAAGTAGCACCATGCTTGCAGCATATTAAGCTTCTGCATAGATTTGAACCCTATCTGGATGGTCTGGTAGAACTTCTGATAGATCCTTTACGATGACTCGGTTCCAACTGTTTGATTCCGCTGTTGTACGAAGGAGATACCTTAATGTCCCTTATGGGAACAGGCTGTGTCCATGTGAAAACTTGGTAGTGGAGGATTTAAAACATCTCCTCTTTGACTGCCCCCTCTATGAGGAGCCAAGACAAACATGGCTTGCCCCAATTTTAAAGGGGAGGGAATATTTACCAGCTGTCCAGAAAATTAAAATTTTGTTAGCAGATCAGGACGAAACTACCACAAAGGCAACTGCTACATTTGCCTTCCTGGCTGCCAGGACTCCTAGCACCACGCTTTCTTAGTCTTGTCCTCCTCCTGTTTTTGCTCTGTAATGCTTATGTATTTGTATTTTTGCTGGAGATCTCCCTGTATGTTTTTATTGTGTATACAATATTTTATTGTTTATTTTTTATTAGTTTTTCTGGCTATGGCGAAAGCTGATGCCTAATAATAAACTTACTTACGTACTTACTTACTAGACCAGGGTAAGTACAGTGAGCCATCTTTTCTGACGACTCACTTTACCCCTGATTTGGGTAGTCTTTACCCGGTTGGTGGTGGCGCGTAGGGGAGTTGGGGATGGTCCCAACTCACAGTCTGGGCTAATGCCACCAGTAATCAGGTAATGGCCTGGGGTAACATGGCGGGCGCCTTGAGGCATGACAGTGGCACCCGGTTTAATCCACTTTAGCACAGATTAAACTGTGTGACCGTCACATCTGAAAACACCCATTATCCCTAAAACTGAGGCAAAAGAAGGATTTGATCCTGTGAAGTATAGAGTATTCACAAGTGCCACTATAAAGTGTCTCTGCCCCTTTTTAGACAAGGGGGAAATTTACACTCCCCAGTGACTCAATGGAACCCCTAATGTTCCTGGCTGCTGATTCTGCCCCTGAGTCACACTCCCACTCACCATGAGTCAGTGTCAGCAGAACTGACAATAGCATCCCAGGGTGCTTGACAATGAACCACATCCCTATATCCCCACTCCCAGTGATGTCAGCACAGTTCTGATAGTGTGTCCTGTGCTTTGTCTGAAGCCTGCTTGACTAACTATAAAAGCTACTGCCTGTGAACCAGCAGATTATATTTTCTAATATTCCTGTGATTGGCAGTAATGGACCAACAAATAAACAGAGCTCAATTTGTTTTGCGTTTGTATAAAAGGTATCAGGGCTCAGTCTTCACCAGAAACCCCACCCCTTGACCCCCAGAATTATTCAAAGGGGTCTGGTGGGAGCACACCACTCCCCTGACCAGAACTAGATCAAGTTTGATGGGGGCTTAGGGAAGGCTGGACTGGCACTGCTGCCCATCAGCTATTTGGTGTAGCAAAATGTTCTCTTAGTAGAACAGCTAAAGGCCCTGGTGCTGAGAAGAACTGAGTTCTATTCCTGATTGTCTTGTTGGATTACAGTATGTGTGACCTTGGACAAAGTATTTATTATGGCTTGTTCCCCATCAGTCATACAGCAACGATAATGTTTCCTTTCTCCCACCCCCTTCTGTCTATATAGACTGTAAATTCTTTGGGGTACAGATCATCTCTTATTATGGCATTCAGCACCTGGCACAATAAGGCCTCCGCCTCATTTGGGGCATTATGTTTTTTGTAAACTGCCCTGAGCCCTCGGGGAAGGGCAGGGTAAAAATGTTAATAAATTAATTAAATAAATTCTGTTACTGCTGTAATATTCGTGCGGGTCTAGGTGGGTACAGCAATTGAAATTTGTTTCAAGTTCTTTGTTGGCCTGTGTAAGCCCTTGGCCACATATTCAACATCTGGACTTTGCAACAGGCATTATTCAAATTATCTAATCAGTGACTGCTGCCATGTGCCTTTCTCTCAGACCAAGAACAAAGTGTGTCATGGAAGACAGCACATGTATGGGAGGGTGGCCATTGTTCTTAGGACTTGTCTGTGAAAGTTACCAAAATTAGAAGTTTAAATTTTTTTTAAAAGTCATTCTAAACTGGAAAAAGCGGGCAAGCTTTAACACTGATGTTTATTCCAGAAAACCAGAGGGAAACGTTCAATTAACGTAGCAAAATCCAAAGCAACCTATAAATTATTCAATGGCTACTTTTGGAAAGCAAGTTTCTAGATGTATGTTTAGTGTGACTGTCCTATAGTCAGAGGCACTGGAGAGAGAAAATATCTGCAAGGCTGTCTAGTCCACCTTTCCCACTGCCAGTGCAGCTTGCTCGATAGTGCCTTTTCATACTAAAAGTTATGGTGCAAAGCTTATCATTTGTTCTTTGCAAAACACTTCACAAAGTGGAGAGTGAGTTGTTACTCCACATTCTAATAGATGGGGAAACTGAGGCATGGGTTTTTTCTTTAACTTGTCTGTCACATACTGTGGTGAAATGCTGTGGGTAAGTAGCTGCAGGAGAAGGCCCACAGTGTTATAGCACTTCACCACTTGCTTGCCTGGTCTGGGGTGGAAGGGTTTAACTCAGTGCTCAGGGAGTAGAGGTCATGTGACCAGACATATGATAAGGGCTGGGGTTATATAGAGGGTGTTCACCTAGCCCTAGAACGGAGTGTTAGCTTGGAGACAGGAGGGTGAGGTGCTACAAGGCTAGCTGGAGCTATCCTGTTGTGGAAGTGGGAGGGAAACCTGACCTCACCCTAGGAAAAGGGGTTCAGGAAGACCCTAGAGAGCAGGGTCTTAAGCCAGCAAGGAAGGAGCTGCTAGGGAGAGCAAGCAGCCTGGGAGGCCCCTAGCTGAAGGTGGGGCAATCCCTTGTGTCTGGTGGGAGCAGGCCAAGGATAGAACAGCTGGTGGCCTGCCTGAAGACAGGGGACAGCTCAGCCAAAGGGAGCTTGAGCAGTATATCAGCAAGGCTCAAGGTGGGGCCTGATGGAAGCCCAATTATTATTATTATTATTATTAAACATTTATAAAGCGCCAGTAACAACCTGGCGCTGTACAGAACATATAATCAGCTGCGGTCCCTACCTGTGGCTTACAATCTAAAAGACAAGGAGGGGGAGACAAGGAGAGGGGACAGCGGGAGAGACATGGGAGAAGACAAACAAACATTCAGGCGGATGCGAAGTCTCAGGTGCGTGTACTTGGCTTGGTTACAAGGTGGTCGGTAGCAGCAGTCAGCAGAGGAGGGCTGACAGTAAGAGCAAGGGGAAAGACTAGAGGGCATTGGGAAAGGCAGCATGGAAAAGGTGGGTCTTGAGGAGGGATTTGAAGGAGCGGAGGGAGGAGGCGAGGCGGACGTCGGCAGGGAGGGAGTTCCAGGCATGCGGGGCAGCGAGGGAGAAGGGACGAAGGCGGTTGGGCGAGCAGGAGAAGCGAGGGAGAGCGAGGGAGGGGACAGCGGAAGAGCGGAGAGCGCGCGCAGGAGCGCGTAGGGCGATTAGGTCCGAGAGGTAAGGGGGAGCTTGGTCATGGAGCGATTTGAACGTGAAAACCAGGAGTTTGAACAGGATACGTTCAGGAAGGGGGAGCCAGTGAAGGGAGAGGAGGAGAGGCGTCACATGGTCGAAGCGACGGGCAGAGTGAATGACCTTGGCGGCAGAGTTTTGGATCGCCACAAGGGGGGACAGGTGGGAGCGAGGGAGGCCAGCAAGGAGGAGGTTGCAGTAGTCGAGGCGAGAGATAACCATGGCATGAACAAGGATTTTGGCCGAGGAGACAGATAGAAAGGGGCGAATGCGGGCAATGTTGAGGAGAGCGAATCGGCAGGATTTGGCCACAGAGTCAATGTAAGGTTTAAAGGAGAGGTGCGTGTCAAAAATGAAGCCCAAGCTGCGGGCACGGAGAACAGGACGGATGGTGACCCCATCAATGCAGACGGTCAGGTCAGAGGGAGAGGAGGGGGAGGGAGGAAAAATGAGGAGTTCAGTCTTGGCCATGTTCAGTTTGAGTTGGCGTCGGGACATCCAGGCGGAGATATCAGAGAGGCAGTCGACGAGGCGTGAGCGGACAGAGGAGGAGAGAGAGGGGGTAGAGAGATAGAGTTGGGTGTCATCAGCATAGAGATGGTATTGGAACCCGTGGGAGGCAATAATTTCACCAAGGGACCGGGTGTAGATAGAGAAGAGGAGAGGGCCAAGGACAGAACCTTGGGGAACCCCAACCGAGAGGGGAAGGGAGGGGGAGGTCGACTCGGGGAGGGAGACATTAAAGGAGCGGTCAGAGAGGTAGGAGGAGAACCAGTCAAAGACAGAGCCACGGAAGCCCAAAGAGTAAAGGGAGTCCAAGAGGAGCGAGTGGTCGACAGTGTCAAAGGCGGCAGAGAGGTCAAGGAGGACAAGAACGGAGTAGTGGCGCTTCGATTTAGCGACAAGTAGATCATTGGTGATCTTGGCCAGGGCAGTTTCAGTAGAGTGGAGGGGGCGGAAGCCGGACTGGAGAGGGTCGAGGGAGGAGTTGGCAGAGAGGAGGTTCAGGCAGCGGGAGTAGACGACACGTTCCAGGAGCTTCGAAGCAAAGGGAAGGAGGGAGACCGGCCGGTAACTAGAGGGATCGAAAGGGTCCAGGGTAGGCTTTTTGAGGATGGGGGAGACAGTGGCATGTTTGAAGGCAGAGGGGAAGGAGCCTGTGGAAAGGGAGAGATTGACAACATGCAGAAGGGGGGGAGCGACAGTGGGAGCAATAGAGGTCAGGAGGCGGGAGGGGATCGGGTCAAGGGGGCAGGTGGAGGGGTTGGATGAAGAGAGAAGAGCAGAGATTTCCTGGAGAGAGGCAGGAGGGAAGGATGCGAGGAGGGAGGGGGGCGGGGGAGGGGGCGGGAGGGGAGCGGGGGGCGGAGGGGGGCGGGAGGCAATATCCCGACGGATCTTGTCAATCTTGGAGGTGAAGAACGACGCAAGATCCCGAGCAGCAAGGGAAGAGGGCGGGGGAGGGCAGGGGGGTTTGAGAAGGGAGTCGAAAGTAGAGAAAAGGCGGCGAGGGTCGCGGGAGAAAGATTCGATCCTAGAGGCATAATAGCGCTGCCTAGCTAGGGAGATAGCCGAGGAGAGGGAGGAGAGGGAGAATTTGTAATGGAGGAAGTCAGGGAGGGAGCGGGATTTGCGCCAGAGGCGTTCGGCAGCCCGGGCGCAGGAGCGGAGGTAGCGGATGGCAGGGGTAAGCCAGGGGCGGGGGTCGAGGGGGCGGACGGGGCGAGCAGAGGGGGGGGCAAGAGAGTCAAGGGTCGAGGAGAGAGAAGCGTTGAGAGCAGAGACAGCAGAGTCAGGGGAGGAGGAGGCGAAAACGGGGGGGAGAAGGGGGGAAAGATGTGCGGCAAACTCCGAGGGAGTAAGGGCCTGCATATTGCGGAAGGGGCGCATAGAGGGGGAGGCGGAGGGGGGTCGGTGGGAAAGGCTGAAGGAGCCGAGGAAGTGATCAGAACTAGGGAAGGGGTCAAAGGAGAGGTCAGTTAGAGAACAGTTTCGAGTGAAGACGAGGTCGAGGGAATGGCCGTCAGTATGAGTGGGGGAGTCGGTCCAGAGTCGGAGATTAAAGGAGGAAGCGAGAGAGAGAAAGCGGGAAACAGAGGGGGCGGAGGGCGTGTCAACGTGAATGTTGAAATCACCAAGGATAAGAGTGGGGATATCATCGGAGAGGAAGAAGGTGAGCCAGGATTCAAAGTCCGGGAGGAAAGAGGAGAGGGAACCCGGGGGGCGGTAGATGACAGCAACCCGAAGGTGTAGAGGGGAGTATAAGCGCACAGAGTGGGCCTCAAAGGAAGGGAAGGAGGAGGAGGGGGGAGGGGAGAGGGTTTTGAATTGGCAGTGCTTAGCAAGGAGCAAGCCCACACCACCACCCAGGCCCTCAGGGCGGGGGCGGTGAGAGAACGACAGGCCCCCGGAGGATAGAGCAGCCGGGGTAACAGAGTTGGAGGGCGTGATCCAGGTTTCCGTAAGAGCCAGGAGTTGAAAGGGGCGAGAGAGGAAGAGATCGTGGATGAAGGGAGCTTTAGCCACGGACGAGCGGCAGTTCCAGAGGGAGCAGGAAAAAGGCAATTGGTGTTTGGGAAGGCAGGGGATGCGGATGAGGTTGGGGGATGGGGAACGGACGGGTATGGGCCTAGGGGGAATGGGCGTGGGTGAGGATAAGGGGTAGGTTGGCTGGAGAAAGGCTGCTGGTGCAGGGAGAGGGAGAAGGAGGGGGTGCGTGAGAGAGGCTAGAAGGAGGGAGGTGATAGAGGCCGCGGAGGTATAGGGTGGCATCATAGGTGTTACCTGTTCAGGTATCGGGGGGAAGCCCGGCCTGCTGGAGCCGCGTGCGCGCGGGTGCTGTCAGGGGGGTGGCCCCTCGCTGTCCTCGCAACGGCCACAAAACGGCCGCTGCCCTTTTGTCGCCGCCCAAGGGCTGCCGCCCGCTGGGGGCGGGCGGGCAGCCTTGGCCTGTGAAAGCTGGGGCTGGGCCCTCCCAGGGGGTGGAGCCTCGCTCACCTGCAGGGGATGAGCCCTGCTGTTGCTATGGCGGCTGGGGGCTTCTGATGACCTTCCCCTGCTGAGCCCAATGATGAAGCCAGCAAGTTCCACCTGCATACTCTGAGGGCTTGACCAAAGGTGTGGGCCCAGTGTGGAAGGCAAGCAATCCTGAAGGGGAGCAGGGGCCAGTAACCCGCTCAGTCCCCAGTGGAGGGAGCAACAGGGTGAACCCAGGACCATCTAGGGAGCCAGTTGCCTGGGCAAAGGGAAGACAAGGGCTGAAATCAGAGTAGGCTAAATCCCCAAGTGCAGTAGTGGGGCATTGTTAGTAAGCACAGTGGGGCAAAAGGGGCCCAGGGACTGAAGTTGAAAATTAGCCTCGAAACCCCAAAGGTGGAGAAGAAGAGAATGGGGCAGGGAGGATGCTCAACCTCCGGGCCCTAAAGAGATGGGGCCAGCTGCTAAGGAAGGTAGGAAGGGGCTAGGTACCCTCAAGGACCAAGCTGAAGAACTGAAATAAGAGTAGGCAATGGACTGGAGGGATCTTGAGGGAGATGTCACAGGTGCTCAGGACTCCGAACTGCCATGGCCCAGAAGCAGCACAAGACCATTCCTCTAGAAGGGGGACGACGGACTGTGTCAGAATTAAGCTCAGATGGAGGCCAGAGCACCATAGGTGGAGGCCTCACCCATGATGGGGACTATTCGCACTGGGAGCTAATTCCCCAACAGAAGTAAAGACTGCACTGGTGGAGGAGACTTCCCGCAGCGAGTAGAGAAAAGCAAGTGCCGCAGAGAGGAGATGACCTTCCCCTGCTGAGAAGAAGAACAGCCAAGAAGACAGAGCAAATGTGTGTGTGGCACTATCCTGAAGGGACTTATGGTCGGGCTGGTTCGTTGTGTATCACACATACACAGGGAATTACTTGCAGAGTCAGAAACAGGATGCCTCCACAATGACTTGAGTGATGGGGATTGGGGATATCCCCTGTGTTGATCCAGGAATTACTGTGTAAGATTCTGTGGCTTGTACTGTGCATGACCTCAGACTGAATAATCGATGTGATAGTCCTTTGCAGCATTAAAATTAAAATATTCGTCAGTAATGGAGCCCTCTAATCTAATCTAACTGCATGTTCAAAGCCTGAGAGGAGAATCTTCATTTATCTGGACTCGCTAAGATTGATCTTTTGTCTTCATAGTATAGCTTATGTGCATTACTTTTGACCATTACCACTAGGCTGACCTTAGAGACCCTTTCAAATGCTGCTGTAAAGAAACCGCTGTAAAAGGATAGAACTGTTGAGACCTGTTTCAGCAAAGCTGTGGCAGAGCTTTCACTGTATGAAGGCTCAGGCTGCTTTTAGACGAGACACATTTGCACATGATTGTTAAAAAATGCGCTTGTTTTAATGCTCGTTTAAACATCTAAACCGTTTTAAATGTGTATTTGCCGTGAACGTGTAAAAGCCCAAACTGGTTTGAATGTGGTTTTTAAATAATGCGCATTTTTAAAAACTGATTTTAGCACCCCCAGATCATCAAAGATGCTCAAAACCGGTTTTAAAAAATGTGCATTATTTAAATGCGCATTTACAAAACCACATTAAAAGTGTATCATCTAAAAGCGCCCTCAGTCTCTCCTGAATGTGATGTGGATGGGAAAGTTTAATTTCTCCTCTGGAAATGCACATCTCTATTCCAGTCTTTGGGTAAATATGCTCGTTGACAGCATATTAGGAGATAAAGGTGGATGGCTTTTATAATGTGGGCTGGTTAAAAGTGAGTCTAGGTTTTAAAACCAGCCTCTAACACAGTGAAACTATAATGGCCCAGAATGGCTCAGTGTCTGAAGCATTAGCATTGCAATGCAGTTTGCCCAACAGCAAGGAGCAATTCTCTGTCCTGCTTTTAGGTGAGAACGTGTTTTCCAGATCATAAAAATGCCTGTACAGAACTGTGTAACCTCAGTATAAGGGTTATACCTTCCACTATACTAGAATATTTGCATTCCATAGGGCCTTATACCTGGGGCATCTCAAAGTGCTTCTAGAGCAAGAAGGCCTGGCTGGCATTTTTAAATGGGTCTAATGGAGTGGAGCCCATCAAGGCCCCTTTGGAAAAAAATCCCAATTTAAAGTCAATAAGCTCTCCTTGCTAGTTTATGTAGTGTTAGCCACTACTTTATGGGGGGCAAACTTAGATGTTGAGAGGTGATGGCCAAGTTTTCAAAAGTGGTTTTTAATTAGAGTAGCCACCTGTCCCAGGATAGAAAGTGTGCACTGATACAAAGTCATTAATAGTGAGTGTCGGTTTGTGGTTTGCTTTTGTTTTTTGTTTTTTTAAGTCTTTTTTCAAATACCCCAACTCCATCACCATAGAACAGACACCCTAAAACTCCATAGTGCGCCATAGTATAGAGACCCTGGAACTCCACAGCCAACGCCCCTTGAATTCTACACTGTTGCAATCGCAGCTGTTCTGCAGAATTTGACACTTGGCCAAATTGTTGCACAAAATGCCCCTTGCTGAGAGGTCGAGGTGAGACTTCATATTTTTTTAAGACATGAGGTGCACAAAATTGGTGCACAAAATTCTACCACAAAATTGGTAGAATGACATGCTGGGAAACTCGTTTGTTTTTAAAACATTGCATATTTTTCAGGATTTACTTTTCATAATTTATTCTGCTAGCAGAAACTGGGTTTCCTGGTTACAGAATTTGGAAGTATTTTTTTTTAAAAAAAGAATACAAGGGGCCCTCTCTGTAGCACTCCTTTATAACAAAGGTCCCACAAAACCAATTTTCTGACATTTGGCATCCACATCAACCCAAAGACCCTCGATTCCCAGACACTCCAGGTGAAAACCAGACAGGAGCAACCCTACCTCTGATTGCTGGGGTTCAATTTGAGACACCTAGGTAAACTCACACATAACGCTCCTAGAATTCTATGTCCATGGGACCCTGGAAGCTTTTTGTTTATGCCAGCTAAGGCTCTAGGCTCTCTGGTATTTGTGAATTAACACGGGGTGATCACATCCTCAAATCCAGGAATAAGACATTCTTTCTATCAGTTTCAGATGCACAGATTCCATAGCAGACAGCTCCAAATCTGAGTGCAGCTTTTCCCACCTCTGCTGACTTTGTTTCATTGACCTCTTTGGCTCAAAGCAGCACATGTTCTTCTAAAAAGCTGCTATTTTCTGTTGTTTTTTTGTTTGTTTTTCCATTAGAAGAGATTCAGTTAGAGTGAAAAGGGAAGAATTCCATAGCTATGATGTAGCTATGTGAATCATGTGCTTTTTTTTTTTTTGCTTTTTTTTTAATGAGGAAACGTTTTCTCCTGAATGCTTCCTATAAACTTGAAGCAGCTTTTTTTTTTATTGCTTGCCACTGCAGATTTTTTTGTCTCCAGTCCCCCTGAGCACTGGACTTGAACCTGTGTGAAGTTTGCTGTGCTAATGCCTTCATGTGGACTCATGTGAAAGCAACCCTGCTTTTGTGAGCTATCATAAATACCTTTGGTTAAAGGGAAAAACCTAATCTGTGCTCACAGGGGGAATGCCCAATGAACAGCCATATTTCCCAGTTAAAAGGAGGGAAATCTACAAGCACTCCATCATTGCATAATTGACTTATTTGTATTAAAGTAGCAACTAGGAACCTCAAAGCAAGGGGGAGGTCATCCTAGTCATGTACAAATAAGTAATAAAGAACAGTATGTGAGTGGGGATGCTACCTCTCCAGGTTTGAAACAGAGGCTCTGGGGGAAGCCCCTATATTTCTGAGTTATCAAGGTGCCAGTGTGGGGAGGGAGATGGGACTATGAACATAAAAACATAAGTGCCAGACTGGGTCAGACCAATGGTCCATCAAGCCCAGCATCCTGTCTCCGACAGTGGCCACCTTCAGTTACTTAAGTGCATGACAAATCACAGTGGAGTGATCCATTCATTGCTATTTACTCCAAGCTCCTGGCAATCGGAGTTACATCCCCCATCTCTGTCATAAAGGAGTTGAAGTGAAGAAGCTTTCTCCCACCCATTTACCAACGTGGTCCCAGCATCATGATGGCACAACAGTCCAAAGTGGGGTATGGCCACATAAGAAAAATTTGTGAGAATTCCTTTGCCCCATATTCTTTATGATGTAGCTCTACTCCTTTCAAGTGTGGTGACAACATGGAGCTCCAAAGGGGTGGGAGAGACTCTTTGCCCATGCCATCTCAGCATTGCCCTGCTGCTTTCTGGGTCAAAGAGTTCAGAAAGGTGGCAACCCTGTGAGCAGGTCAGACTGTGGTATCTGCTTTACCAGTGTGAATGTGGAGTGATTTGAGAGAGTTACTGTTATTTTACATGCATATCCTCAAGGCTAGTTCTACTCTGTTATGACCCTAGCTCTGAAGCTTCAGATATTGGTCAATAAATGCTGACCATGATGAGCCAGCAGGACAAATCCTAGATTCCTATTTCTGTCTCTCATGTGCGCATACATACATACATACATGTGCGCGCACGCACACACACACACCATAATCATACTTGCTGATGTTCTGCTGTCCAGGGACAGAACTACTATGGAGTGAAGGGGGTCAGTTGGGCCCTGGATTTCAGGAGGACCGTCTGCAAGGCTGAGTGTGTCTAGGAATTTTCAGAGTGGGTGGGGGAGGGAGTAGGGCCAACATTCTGCCCCCACCGAGTCTGAAAATTTCCTATTTCCTAAAAAAATAAAATAATAATAATAATTTTAAAAAATTCCTATTTCCTCAGGCCACTTGCAAAGGTTCCTTCCAAGAAGTTTTCAAAGTGAGTGGGGTGTAGTGCTGGCCTCACTGCCACCTACTCTTAAAGCTTTCTTCCTCACAGGATTTCTGCCACTCCATGGGGGCTCACTGTGAGCCAAGGAGGGCACCACCACCTTTATGGGGGGTGGCTGAGGCTGGGCAGGGACCTCCTTGGGAGGACTGCTGCTTAGGGAGTCAATAAGGGACATGAGCCTGGATTTGCATTGTCAAGCCATGTCACTGCTACAGTCCCACTCTGTGGTGTGTCTGTCTCTTTGGTTCTGTACTTGTTACATTTTTTATGATTGCCAGGAACATGTTCAGAATAAAGGAAGACTGTTTATCTACGCAGTAATTCTTGCCAAATCAAAGTACAGAGTCATCTTACATCTGTGATGAATCTGCTGACTGACAGATTCATCACTGTGCTGCTGCAAGTCCAGCGACAAAGGCAGTCTTCCCTCTCCACCCCACCTGCACTCTGACTGCTGCGCAGAAAGGTGAAGGACCACCCCCGCCAATAAGCAGCCTGTAGCTGTGAGGGAGGAGAGGTGGCAGGCATCCTTACCTGACCTGGTGAAAATTTAGAAGGGAATGGGACTATTGCTGCCCCTCATACTCCTAAAATTCAGGGAGACACATCCCCCACTTTAATTACAGCCATGCCCCAGAGTGTATTTTGCACATTTGGACAGCTGGGGCCATAGGCTAATTGATTTGCTAACACATAGACAAGTGAAAACATAAAAGCAACCAATAGACTGACCAATTTCCAGTCCTCCAATGATCGTTAATGTGGCAAAAACATGGGAGGGAAGGGTCCCAGCATATGTGTTTTTAAATGGCATTGAACCCTGGGATATCATCCAAGGATGGAAACGTGAAATGCATGTGTGAACTTCTGCAACTCGATGTGTTGCCACTTGAAAACATGATGTGTAAAAGTGGCTGTTGCTAGAGACCACTTGGAAACTTCATTTCATTTCAATTAATAATTAAGGTTCATATTCTGTCTTATAGAGTTCATTTTTGTAATACTCTGCTTTTGGCATGGGATATACTATTTAGATGCATCCAACTGACCTTTTTATTAAGCGTGATTTTAATTTCAGCTAAGTGTATTTTTAAGTCTCATTTCCGGGGCAGATGGCCTGGTAGCCTGCTAAGAATATGAGGGAAATGGTGTAGCAACAATATTTAACTGTTGTTATGGATGTTCCTTTCAGGGCCAACTCATTTTTAGGTTATGGGGCCATATCTCCAGTGGGAGTAAATGTGGGAGTCTCATTGAAGTCAATGAGCTACACTGACTTACACCAGTTGAGCATTTGGCTCATCATATGTGGGTTTAGGCATGAAGCCAGTCACTTCTAAAATTTGAATCCAGTAACTTTTTTTGTCCATGACAACGTGCTCAGTTCTGCATTGCAGCATGGAAAGATGTGGAAGTAGCTGGCAAACGAAGTGGTTGCTCCATGACAGCTGGGCTTTCCACTGGGCATATGTGTGTAAAGTTTGCTCTCATGTGCCATTCTGGGACAGGAATTACTTCAAGCAAGCTGGGGGCGCGGGGGGAATAAATGAAAATGTGAGCCTGCTTGCTACCCACCCACCAGCAGGGCTGAATTCAGTTTTGGACTGTGTGACCACCCCAGTACATGGGGTCCATGAATAAACTTGAAATGAGAACATGAGTGTGAGAATCACTGATATAAAATATGGGTCCATAGAGTCTCGAACGCAGGAAGCTTCAGCCACTAGAGAGCCGATGGCAATTTAGCGGGGGTGGGGGTGGGGGTCAAATACATGAAGCCCATGGATAAACCAGAAACAATGACCTATGCATAACATATATAGGGCATGGGACTTGCAATGCAGCCTGGAAGAGGATGTTATATTTAACTCAGCATCAGAAAATCGATTATGGTAATATTTTCTTTTTTCTGAATGGGCAAGTCAGTGCGCGTTTATTGAACATTCCTATGTTAGAAAGAGGCCTACACCAACATTTTGTACGGGGTTTCAGCTTCCCTGGATCCAGCACTGCCCACCAGAGGGATTATTTTTTAATGAAATATTAATATTATTAATGAAAAAAGTTTTATCTCGTATGAAAGATTCTATCAGGAATATTGTATTTTAATTACCCTGTTTTTATTAACGCACAGCAATAACACCTTTGCACAGGTATATTACTTCTTACCAGGGATAGTAAAACTTGAATATAGGTGAATTATCCAGGGCTGGCTTAATGCACAGGCAAAAGGGGAGAGGACAAGATGAGCCTCTTGCAGACCGCGAAGAGCTACCCACCCAGCACAGCTAATATTGGACCAAGGGTTCAAGAGTATGATATCCGGACAGCACCTGAGTAGCAACCTGGCCACGCTTAAGCATGTTCGCCTTGTGAGCAGAGCTGGGGACTTGGGGAGGCAGAGACTACCTTGGGGCCTGTTCAGCCCTGTATCTGCACAATGGTTTCCCCAAAGTCATGTGCAACAACAGGGCAAAATTCCCCATCCCTGGTTTCTTCATGAGCAGGCGGAAGACAGAGTTGGTGGAGTGACTTCCTCAGATCTGTAGGCAGAGCAGAGGCAGGACAGGCTGTCCATCACAGAGCACCGCCAGTGGAGTGGGCAGCCCAACTCTGGGTCACTAGCCAGAGGCAGGGGCATGGTCCATCTGCTTGGCATAAAGCTGCTGCAGCCCCACTCTTGACTGGGGGTTGCCCCAGCAATGCCATAAAGCTGCGGGCAGTCCACCTGCAACTCTATGGTGTGGGGGGAGGGGTGCCGCACAGGCAGACCATGGGCTGTGGCAGCTGCTAGGTCAGTTTAAAACAGACTTGGGCATGGTTGCAAGTGTGCAGATGTGGGGGTGCAGTCCTGGACTTTTTCCAGGGTTGAGCACCTCCATGTTCATGTAAAAACACCCAGAGTCACTCAGAAGGGCAGCGGTGGAACAGAGAGCAGAATTCTCCTGATTCCCTGGGTTAAAATAACACCCTTGGGATGCGTGTAACATGTCTCGCTCTGCGTGATCCACTGAGCTAGCATGAGACTCTGAGAGCCCCATTCTAGAACCTGGTGTGTTAGTTCAGCTGTAGACATGCCTGCTTTTAGCTCTGAAGGTCACCAGTTCAAATCCTGGCATGGTGGCCATCTCACTGAGTTTACATGAGGTTATTACCTCCTTTTGTCTTGGTTTACCCAACTGTAAAATAAGTCTGACATAACAAATCTCCTGTTCAAGCAAGAAATTACCATGCTGCCTTGTTAAAATGCATCCCTAAAATGCCCCCTCCCTTTTTTTTTTTAACTCTTCCCAGAATATGAATATCCAGGTGGAAGACATCCGAATCCGAGCCATCCTGGCTACCTACCGCAAGCGCGTGCCCGTCACAGAGGGTTACGTGGAGGTGAAAGAAGGAGGCAGCTGGAAGCAGATCTGTGACAAGCACTGGACCGCCAAGAATTCCCGAGTCGTCTGCGGCATGTTTGGGTTTCCGGGCGAGAGGAAGTACAACGCCAAGGTCTACAAGTAAGAAGGGAGCTTTAAATAAGGCTCAGTCATGTTTCCTGAACACACAGGGCCTTGTTCTGAACTGCAGATTCCAGTTTAATTGGAAGTGGAAAAAATCAGCCAATTTTTTCATTCCTTTAGATCCGATTTTACTTCTCTCTAAACTTTTAAACACAAGTTTCTGCCACTTCCTCTTGTAAACAGGAACATGAGGCCAGCTCCCTTCCCACCTTCTGGCTAAGACCAATGGCATTACCAATTTAATATCAGACGTGTGTGCTGCTTTGGCCAAGGGAGAGGTTCAATCCAGTAGGTCGTCTCTATTTCCATTAACTATGTAGTCCCATGAGCTCTTCTAACCCAGTGGAATAGCTTATGGTGTTGGACTAGATGACCCTTTAGATTGCTTCCGCACCTAAAATTCTATGAAAAAATTCTGTGATTCTATTAACCTCCTTTTCCTCTTATGCTCTTGTGAATTTGGGCACAGCATATTGTATAAATGCAACACCAGGGCTCCAGCCTTATGCTCGATCCTGCAGAGAACCCGTTAACTACAGTGGAATTCTGTCTGGGTGTGAGGGACCAACGGTTGCATCAGTGGGCATTTTAACACATTAGGAGTACAGTTGAACCGCTTTTTGTTTTGTCTCGCCTCTTTCACAGTGTTAAACAGAACTTGCTTTCTCATTCCCATAAAAAAAAAGTTCTTCAGGGTAGGGTGACCATCTTTCCAGGGGTATTTTGCAGGACACAGAGCATGAAATGTGGGACAGGTGGTTAGACTAATCAAAAACCTGATGCTGTCAGGTCATGGGCAAACTCACATGATCAATTCCAGGCAGAAAGGATGGGGTACAGGGCAGAGGCAGGATTGGGACTAGGAGGCAGGCACAGGCTCAGGAGCAGATATGAGTGACAAGATCAGGACACGGTAACCAAAACAAGGGTGATCCAGAATACAGTGCCAAGGCAATCCAACAGCCAAGTACCAGGAGGTCAATTAAAACAAGAACAGGGCATGGGGAACCAGCAGCTGGTGAGGCTGGTAGCAAGTAAGGTTAGAAGGCAGGACAAAGATAGAGGCAGACAAGACTGGGAGCAGACAAACAAGCTCAGGAACAGCCCAGGACTGGTAACAGGTTCAGAAGGGAACATGCACAGACTTGGGTCAGGAACAGGCTCAAGACAGGAACCGCCTCAAGTCAGAAACAAAGTAAGAATGGCACAGAAAGAAGTGCTGTTCCACCCAGCTCCTTGTTTGTTCTGATCCCTTCCAGGTTCTCTGACACTTATGTAACAGGACTTCAATTCAGGTGACCCATTCAAAGACCTCATAAATAAGATTCAGGAATGACAACAACAGCTCTCTTACCTTGACTCACCATTCATAGATTTGGTGACTTCCAAGTCATTGGATTTAAGGATGATGGGAAAGTTGGTGATTAACAAAATGGATAATGTCCCACCGGTAGTGCTCTGGAACATCCCAGAGCACCACCATGTCTATCCTAGTGATATTTCCCACTGTGACTAATACTAAAGCTTCACTGGTATTAGTAATGAGGAGTTGTAGTGTCAATGTATTCTCCAGCTGCCATCACTCTGACATCATTGCAGTCAGACCCATTCTGAGCAGGGTTGCTTGACATAATGCTCAAGAGACCAGTAGCCTCTTGGGGCTCCCAGGCCTGCTTCTGCCGGTAGTGTTGAGCTGGTGTTTCTGTCACGACTGGCAATACTGTTGTTTAAGGCCTCAGTACTCAAACCACTTACTCCAGAGTAATCCTATCTATTTCAGTGGGATTGGTCTTGTAACTGAAGTAGCATCTCGGGTCATTTGAGATCCAGTGTATGATGGATAAAATGTTGAACTTGAATCTGGGAGGCCAGGATTCAGATCCCATCATCATAGCCATGAACTCATTAGGTGGCCTTGGGCAAGTCACTACTCAGCCTCAGTTTTCCATATATAAAATGGGAATAATAATGACCTACCTTACAGGGTTGTGAAGGTGAACTAGATAAGGATTGTGAAGCACTTTGAATACTAAAAGCACTAGAAAAATGATTAAAAAATAATAATTTGACATCTCTTTGGGACAGAGGGTGTCTTCACACTAGGGGTATGCATTTCATTTTTAGAGTAACAAAATCCAAAGAGGGCTCTTTTATTTTGAAAACATATGAAAATAATAACAAAGTAACAAAAGATAAAACACATTTTCCACTATACCTTTCTTGTTTTCCATCCAGTCTGGATGAAATTTGGAGAGATTGTACCCCAAACACAGGGCATTATACCTGCTGAATTTCAGAATGAGTTGACAAAGAGATCCGATTGTATAAACAATTGCATTTTGTGATTTTAAGAAAAGCTGTGTACCCATTTCTGGCTGAAACAGCTTTGTCTTCCATCCAATTTAGACAAAACTTGGGTATATTATACCCCTCCCCAAGGTTTATCAAACCAACCTTTATCAAATTGAGACCCTTTATCAAATCTTTCTGAAATTTGGCAGAGATAATTCTGAAGGTGCAAGGTACAATGCTGCCAAATGTCATCTAAACTGGATGGAATACAAAGATGTTACAGCCAGAAATGCATTTACAACTAAATTGCTTATAATATCAGGACCCTTTACCCATTCATTCATTCATTCATTCATTCATTTATTATTATTATTAGCGTAGCCGAAGCCATTGCAAAAAGGAAAAGTTTAGATTGCCAACAAAGGCAAAAACAAGCATATACAATTAGGTAATACATAATATAAACAAGAGAATCATAAAACAAGAAGAAATATTAACATCAGTCACCTGAGATTTTTAGCAGGACCCTTTACCCATTCTTTCTGACATTTGTCAGAGATATTAACCTTGGTGAATGGTATAAGTAGTCTAGTTTCGTCCAAATTGGATGGAAGGCAAAGATGTTACAGCCAGAAATGGGTACACAGCTTTCCTTAAAATCACACATTTCAATTGCTTTTAAAACCTGTTCTCTTTATCAAAACTTTCTGAAATTTAACATGAATGATGCCCTCTCTTTGGGGTACAATTTCTCCAAGTTCTATCCAGATTGATTGAAACACAACGACGTCACAGCTGAAAATGTGTTTTCCATTGACACCAATGTAAATCAAAAACAAAAGCAATAACAAAAATGAAACAAAGACTAATGAAAGGTAACAAAAACAAATGACATTTTAATAATGAAAATGAAAGGAATAATGAAGAGTTACTGTGTACTTTCCTACTTCACATACACTTTCCCTGCCTCGCCTCTGGGTGGCCCATTTAAAGGCGGTCCACCAGATGTGGAGGTGGAGCAGAGGTGGGGCAGGCTGTCCCTGCTCCGGGGCTGCCCCACCGGCGATGCTCATAGGGCTGAAACTCAGTACTCATTTTTTTCAGAATTCACTGAGGATTACGATACTTGGTTCCGAATTTCCGGGTTCCAAGGACCAAGGTCGGTACTTGGAAAGTTCGGAACCCTTGATCAAGTGATGAATGCTTGCATGATCAGAGTGATCCAGACCTCACCCTAGCTTCTGTGAGCTTGGAAATGAAACTTAGTGCCATATTTGGTAGGCCATATTTGGTAGGGGGGTAATGGGAGGGGACAGGTGAGAGATGGACAAGCACAGGACAGTTTTTGTTTGGCTGGCAGGGGCAAAATAAAAGTGGCTGTTAGGGCATTTTCCATTCTCTTTGGTGAATATGACTGTGTGCTACACTGCTGTATCTGTGCGTATTTTGACTGGGGAGTTGGTGCCTATCCATAGGAGCAATGCTGAGGGTTACGTAGCCACCATGCTTTTTTCTGCTTGGTACCATAGATGCCAGAGGACTCTGCCTTGCTTCACTTACCCTGGCCTGGGCTGTCCATAGGGGCAATGTTGAGGGTTACTTATCCACCGTCCACCATATTTTAAAGTGGGTGCTGCATCTGCTTGCACTGCTTAGCACACAGAGGCTAGAAGGATCACTTTTGCTTTGTTTTTTGGAGGCACTGTACTTTTGCTGTGGGTTTAACCTTACCAAGATGTGCCCAAGAGGGACACGGGGTGGGGGTGGGGATACTTTCTGATTTATTTATGGTGTGTGGGGAGGGGACTTGCCTTGCATAGAGGGGTATAGAGCAAGAGAGGCTTTTTTGAGGTTTGTGCATGTCTGGTTTCTTGTGGCTATGCCTACTGGCTGGTGGCACATATGGGGCCATGGGCCCAAAAACTTGTTGAAACTTGATTGATTGATTGATTGATTGATAATGCTATGTTTTGGGAGCACCCCAGTGCAACCCACCCACTCACCACAGAGCTTGCATGTAATCATGGGGCACGCTAATAGCCACCATACTTTTTCTTTTCTTTTTTCTTTTTTTTTAATATATTTTAAATTGGTTCTGCTGTGCTGTGCTGTGTGTACTTTGGCTTTGGCTTGCTTTTGCCATGAGGCTTTTGCAGTTGCACTTTTTGGGTTTGTCTTGTGAAGTTATGATTGTCTCACTTTTGCTGTGCTTTTTTGGGGACTGTACTTTTGCTGTGTGGGTTCCAAGATGTGCCCAGCTGGGGCCCAGCGGGGATACTTTCAGGTTAATTTTGGTGTGTAGTTAATTTCTGGTTAATTTATGGTCTTTTGGGGGCACCATACTTTTGCTTTGTAGGTTCAACTTTGCCAAGATGTGCCCAGCTGAGATACGGGGGATACTTTCTGGTTAATTTCTGGTATGTGGTTAATTTCTGGTGTGTGTTAATGTATGGTGTATGGTGTACTGCATGCTGGCTCAGGCACCAAGTGTTTCCGAGTTTCAGTGATTCTGAGGTTCCAAGGTTTTCCGAGGTCCAGAGTTCTGTTTTCCGAGTCCTCAGAAAAAGTTCCAAGTGATGACCGAGGACTCAGTCCAGGTACTTGGAACCTTGGAAATCCTCACGAGTACTCGGAACACCTATTCAGCGCAGCCCTACTCTAGAACCTCCTGGAGCACCGCCAGCAAAGTGGGCAACCCAGCCTTGGGGATGTAGCTGGAGGTGGGGCTGCCATTCCTTTGCGTGGCGGACGGCTGCTGCAGCCCCACGCTTGACTAAGGATTGCCCCAACAACACCATAGCATTGTGGGCAATCTGCCCACGACACTATGGTGTTGGGGAGGGGCACTGCATGGGTGGACTGTGGGCCCTGGCAGCCGCGAGGTCCATTTAAAGACCCAAGTATGTCTGCAAGCAAGCAAATGTGGGGGTGCACCTCCAGGGTTGTGCAACCCCGCATCCGTGTGAAAGTACCCAGAATGCTGTTCAGACCTTTCAGAACTATTTTTTCAGGCATCTCTGCATCAACCTCACTGAATTTGTGTGTCTGAGGTTTTCCACAGCTTAGGTTAACCTTAAGAACAAGTAGCTTCAGATATGCCAGAGGGGTCCAGAATAGCTCATCCCAAAATCCGTCTCCTGTGATATATGTACAGAAGACTTTTAAAGACAGCTGTTCATACTGATCCTCCAATGGACTTTTGACTTCACACAGAATAAAATTAGCAAGATTTTTTAAAGCCTACTGCAGGATTTGTTTTAACAGATATGTTTTTGCCTCTTACCTAGTAACATAAACAAATTTCCTTCTTTGCTGTTTACAGTAAATAAGGCCACTAAGACATCTGCAAAACAGTTTATGTTTCGGAGTAGTCTGGTTTCATTCCCAAAGTCTGTGATCTATGGAGCAGACTGTAGTTTAAGCAGTGGGGAGAGAGCAAGCTGCAACCGCTGGGGTTTCTCCGTTCTTTTGGCTTGTGCAAGGGCTGTTTCCCTGCTAGAGTTGCCTGGATGGGTTTCATGCTTTTCATTAGAAAGATGATGACCAAATTAAAAAAAAAAAAGTCTAAAACTTGGCATAGTGCAAAGCCACAGAGCAACACAATTTTTTTTTTAAAAAACAAGAATTCTGTTTTCAAGAATCTAGAGAAGAAGGACTGAAGTAATAATTGCTACCAGCTGGTCTCGTGTTTTGTTCTGGACGTGAGGGAGAGACGACACATGTTACCATCAGTGGCCTTTGCAGAGCCTTTGCCTCTGCAGAGCCAGCGAAGTGGCTGGACTCATGCAGCTATTGTTGATGATTCAACACACTTTTACCCCAAATCAGACAGGATGGATCCTTCCTGCTCTTCGCACCAAGAGATGTTTCCAAGGGATAAGTACATAAGTAGTACCATACTGAGTCAGACCAATGGTCCATCAAGCCCAGTATTCTGTCCTCCAACAGTGGCCAATCTCGATCACATGGGAGAAGAACCAACAGTCACATTGGGCAATCCATTCCCCATTGTTCACTCCCAGCTCCCGACAGTACGAAGTGCATTCCTTAAGCTACTTGGTTAATAGCCATTAATGGACCTACTCTCCAAGAACTTATCCAGGCCTTTTTTAAACCCAGCTATTGTACCTTGACAGCATCCTCTGGCAACAAATTCCATAAGTGAATTATGCGTTGAGTGAAAAAGTACTTCCTTTTATTTGTTTTAAAGCTGCCAGGAGCTAGTTTCATGGAGTGTTCCCTGGTTCTAGTACTATTTGAGAGGGTAAATAACCGTTCCCTATCTACTCGTTCCACACCACTCAAGATTTTATAAACCTCTATCATGTCCCCTCTCAGTCTTCTCTTCTCTAAGCTGAAGAGACCCAGCTTGTCAAGCCTCTTTGTACGGAAGCCGTTCCATACCCTGTATCATTCTTGTTGCCCTTCTCTGTACCTTTTCTAATTCAGCTATGTCTTTTTTGAGATGGGGCGACCAGAACTGCACACAATATTCCAGGCGCGGTCGCATCATTGATTTGTATAGAGGCATTATGACATCCTCAGTTTTATTCTCTATCCCTTTGCGAATAAGTCCTAACGTTCTGTTTGCTTTTTTGACTGCTGCTGCACATTGGACTGAGGATTTCAGTGTATTGTCCACAATCACTCCCAGATCCTTTTCCTGAGTGGTAACTCCTAGCTTAGTACTCAGCATTCTGTACTCCTAGTTTGGGTTATTTTTCCCTATGTGCATCACTTTGCACTTGTCCACATTAAATCACATCTGCCATTTAGATGCCCAGGCACCCAGTCTCGTAAGATCCTGTTGTAATTCTTCACAGTCTGCTCATGTTTTAACTACCTTGAATAACTTGGTGTCATCTGCACATTTGATCACTTCGCTCTTTACTCCCTTTTCCAGATCATTAATGAATACATTAAACAGCATCGGTCCCAATACAGATCCCTGGGGCACACCACTTTTTACATCTCTCCATTGTGAAAACTGACCATTCAGTCCTACTCTTTGCTTCCTATCCTTTAATACATTTCACTCTAATGGTTAGAAGCTGCTCTGCTTTCTAAATGATGACTGATGAATCAGTAACAAGGTCATTTCAGAGGAGGAGGGGGCAAAGTTGTCAGTGGGAAGTGAGCCAGGACTGGCCACCACAAAGTTGATGGCGACTTGTCTCGGGGTATCTTTACATGAGATGTGGCAGTGGGGAGGCCACAGCCATTGCATGGGGCTGGCACGTGGGCACTGTGCACGCAGGAGCACTTCACATGAGGGGCCCCACGCAGCGCCCACCCTGCCCACCCACAGGGCACTCCAGCTTTTTGCCGAAAGCCCCATGCTTGGGAGTGGGGGCTGGGGTGGAGATGTGGGGGGGATGGATGGGCACAGGAGTGCACCCTACCCCCACAACATTCAGATAAGACGGGCTCCATGCAGGGACAGGCGGTCCTTGCATGGGTCCATCTCATTTAAAAACACCCTCCATCTCTCTAGAAGGGACATAATAGGAGCAGGATGGAGCAGCTTCTAGGCTTATCCAATGGGAGGGGAAAGATCTGAACAGAACCCTCATCTAGCCAAGCTTCTCCTTCTGTGTGGAATCCCATGGTACAAGCAGTAGCAGAGAGCCTGCCACTGCCGGGAACGTACGGGGAAGGGGATTGGTGCGCACAAACTCTTCTCCCCCTTCTCCAGAATCAGGGGAAGCAGTGCTGGAGATGGTCTGTGGGGGAGGTGGTTGCTTCCTCCTTGGTCCTTCTCAAATGACCCCCTGGCCAGAGGGGGTTTCTTTATCTCATAATAGCTTATGGAATTGTGCTCCCCAAGGTATCTTTGGTCCAGGGCCACCCAAAGGTTCCTGGGTGCCTGGAGCAAAATGCCATGTAGGGCCCCCTTATTCCACCTTCCACCAGGTTCCACTTTTTAAATGATAATTTTTAACTTAAAAAATGTTTTTACTTGAAACTGAATTTTTAACAAAATTTGTTAATGTTTATAATGTGGTTTTTTAATATAATTCTATAATTTTTAATACCTGGCCTTTTTCATTAGTGAAAAAGAAACCAGGCCCATTGTGGAACCTCTTTTGGTCTGTTTGGGTGCAAATAATTGGACGATAGCCCGTAGGAGTTGCGTATTCAGTCCAGGTAGCACCCATTACGGAGGTTTCAGGTGGCAAACACAATACACAAGCAGGCGCTGCATTCCACTCACTACCACCCCCTCCCTCATAACACTCAGCCGCAGAGGATCCTGGGTTCATCAGCGCTGTTATTGAACGCTCCAAAGTGAAGGTAGAAGCCCCAGGGAGAGCGGGCTGCACACACCCTAATAGAGAGGAGCGGACCGGTGGCGAACACTGGCCAGATTAGCCCACGCCCCAGGACTATGCTGTGAGTGGAGGCTCCATGGAGCATGGGAGCACACACCCGGGGCTCCCCAAGCTAACTCACCTCATTGCCAGGCAAGAAGTCCTGATGGCTGCTCCTCCCCGGCCCGCAAGCTGCTTAGCTGAGCTGGGGACTTTCCTGCTTGGCTTTTTCTGAGCTGGGTGTGAGGAGGGAGTGAGGAGGCCTTTTCCCACCTGCACACACCCTCAATTTGGGGCAGGGGGTGCCACAGATGGGAAAAGGCCTTCTCGCTTTTCTCCCTTCACCCCATTCAGAAAAAGCTGAGTGCAGAAGTCCCCAACTTAGCTGAGCAGCATGCAGGCCGGGGAGGAGCAGAGAGCAGCAGCTGGACTGGAGGAGCTGCAGCTGGACTGGAGGAGCAGCAGCCCGGTGGTGAGGGGAGTCAGCCCAGGCAGTTGGGTAACTGTTGGGTCATGTTTGGGTACCAATTGGTGCCCAAATGCAACCAGGGTGAGTCCGGCATCCCAGATTCAACAAGGTGCATGACTTGCGGGGTTCCCAGTTGCAGCTCTGCTAGAAAACTAAGCCCTACATAAGTTTTCTACAGTCCCACAGTGAATCAGTGGCAGTGTCAGCGAGCCAATAATAGATTTCTGGAATCAGGATCCTTCTCTGGCCACTCCATCCTTCTGGGATGATTGATGTCTGTCCATTTGGAACACACACTGCATATTTTCCAGAGGACTGGAACTGGACAGGGTGGTGTTTTGCCAGAGAGAAAAACAAATTGAATTTGATTTGTACTTTCTAAAGCAAACATTTGTCAGATTGGCTGTTTCATTGGATTGTCACCTCTGAAAGCATTGTTCTTATTCCCATGACATTGCCATTTGGTCTCATGCTACCAGAGCCTGCAATTAATATTCTAAGAGGGCGGATTCAGACGTGTCTTTAAATCACACAGCTGCCTCGGCGGCATCGTGCAATTTAAAGAACCCGCACTTCTGGCTTGGTGTGAATGTGGTGAGCGCGCACATTTCCACCTAGCCCGAATGTTTGGAGCGCGGTTTGAAAAGCTGCTCCGAGCAACTTTTCAAACCGCGCTCCAAACATTCGGGCTAGGTGGAAATGTGCGCTCTCAGCGCATTCACACCAACCCGGAAGTGCGGGGTTCTTTAAATCGCACGATGCCGCCGAGGCAGCTGTGCGATTTAAAGACACATCTGAATCCGCCCTAAGACTCCTTGCTAAAGCAAAGAGCAAATACCTATATCAAATACAATAACTTTGGTACACTCCTGCAAAGCTGAAGTGAAACCCCCATAGGCTGTGATCCACAATCAGCTTTGCCGACGCACCGAAGGAGACAAGACAGAACCGCTGGGATTTTAACGGCCGCACTCTCTATTCAACAAATCAGAATTAGAATCAAGGTGGGGGTAATTGCCTATGCAATTTGGGTCTAGTACTTGTACTTTAACCACAAACAGTGACCCAGAGGTGGTTCTCATGTACCCTTGGTTACCACCCCAATTGCATACAATGTCTCCCAGGTGAGGGGGACCAAATCCTTCAAAACTCGGGTAAGGTTGAGGGCGCCTGCCGACGGGGGACCATACTTGTCCCTACCACCCTTGCTCGACGCCGCTCCCAGGGAGGCTATCCCGCCGCTTGCCGTACCCTGCTTTCCGGTGGGTGGGCCTCCCCATCTCTTAAGGAGATGACGCTTACTTATAACATGTCTACCCTATTCTAACCTATAGTATTGGACCCCTGCCACTAAGGGGTCGCCAGGGCTATCCAGACGAGCCCGACCCCCACCTACCCCTCAAAACCTTACAACATCCGAACCAGCATCTCCTTCAGGGCTCCCAGGTATCAATCATTTCCTTCAGGCGACAGGTGAACCCCGTCCCGCCTATACAGGGCAGGGCATCTATGCATTAGCGCTTGACTGTCAATACACTCCCCACCCAGGCTTACAAGCCACCTGCCCACTCCCTATTGACGGTTTTCCGGGTCCTGTCGATCTTTCTGGGGTGCACCCCTCAACCCCACGTAATCCGCTCAACCAAATGGGTCCAGATGATCAGAGCAGCCAGGAAAAGTTTCTTAATTACCCACACGTCCTTCTTAATGTCCTTGATCAATTTCACCCCCTTCAGGTGGGGTATGATGTTGTCCCACAGGTGTAGCATAAGGATGTCGGGCGGGGTCCCCTGCGCCAGCACCTGTAGGGTTGGCAGGAGCTGGTGCCATCTCATGCCTCTCCGGCCTTTCCAGAGGATCTCGGCATGCACTGATACGTCCAGATTTCTCTGCCCATCGTACCAGGCTGTGGCTGACAATCCACACACGCTTCTGGAGCTTGGGGGGGGGGGTAAGACCTGGGGGAACAAAAGAGAGTTAGGACTGATAGTGGGGAGGCAGGGTCCCCCGTATGTAGGTACGGAAGGTCCCAAACCTCCAACGGCCCACTGCCCGGATGCCCTGCTCAGACATACCGGCCTGTGCCGCAAATGTGGCAGCCCCTATCTGAAATGAATGTGTACCATATGCCGCTGGCAACAATCCTAGGCGGGACAGTACAGACCTGAGGATTGCCGTGAATTGATACCTAGTCAGGTACTGGCCTCCTGCATGCCTAAAAAGGGGGGCAGGTACGGTCCTCCGTACTGCAAGGAAAGCCTCGATGGCCCCGACCGGGCACAAGTCGGTCCCACCAGCTCTGTTCAGCTTTACCACCTGCCCTCTTCCCCTCTAATTAGTCTTGGAGCAACGAATGTGCACCGCCATTGACGTTGGGCCGATTTGTATGTCACCAAGACGCAGCGCCTTACCTGAGGTGTCCCTGGCTGATTCAGCTACTAGTTTGCTGACGCGAAAGGCTCCAAAGAAGGCTAACTTAAACAATGAGTTAAACAATGAAACCTCATAACCATCAAAACAAACTTGGGGAAGTATTGTACATGTATCCAGCAGCAATTTCAGGGTGATGGAGGCCCTCTGGTCCGGCAATCTACCTTGCTCCCTGGACCAGCTTTCAACAAGTCGTCTGCCGAAGAAACCACTGTCGGGTGGTGTGTGACCCATGAGGTTGCTTACAAAACCAAGCACCGACAGCTTTCCGGCTATGGTTCCCCCTCCGCCGAATTTGCAGGGCGAATTGGAGCACTTGCTGCTCTGGGATGGGGAAACCTGGGTCCCACCCGCATGCCAACCGGTACTGCTGAAATTCCCGAAAGGCTCTGTCATAGGCCGCTCTCATGTGAGGCAAGGTTCCAAACTGATGGTGACAACGGCTCTAGAGTCGCCATCAGGGCCTGCGGTGCCACCAAATGGAAGCGCTCCATCTGGAAGTGAGAGAGGGCACCGGCTGCAACATTGTCTACACCAGGAACATGCCTGACTCAGAAAAGAATATTAGATTTCAGACAAGTGAGCACGAGAGCCCTAACAAGCTTCATGACCCTCGGGGACCGGGAAGACTGGGTGTTGATGACGTGGACCGCAGCTTGGTTGTCACACCAGAACAACACCGAGTGGTTTGCCAGCTCGTTCGGCCACAGATGAACCACCAGCACAATGGGAAAGAGCTCCAGGAAGGTGAGGTCCCTTGTGATTCCCTGCTTTACCCACTCGGGTGGCCATGAGGCCGCCGCCCACCTTTCCCTGAAGATTAATCCAAATCCCACCCCACCGGTCGCATCAGAATGTACCTGAAGGTCGGCTTCCAACAACAGATGGTCCCTCCATAAGCTAGTGCCATTGAAATCAGCCAAAAAGGTTGCCCAAATTTTCAGGTCTTCCCTCATCTCCCTGGTGACCCTGATATGGTGGTGAGGTGGCGGGTTACCTGTTAGCTTGGCGTAGAGGTGGGACAAGAAGGCTCACCCTGGCGCCATGACCCAGCATGCAAAATTGAGATTCCCCAATACTGACTGGAGGTGGCGGACTGTCACCATTGCCAACCCCAGGCACTCTGCCACCTTAGCCTGCAGGGAGATCAACTTATCCTGGGGGAGATGGGAAACTGCTTCCACCATATCCTCGATCCTGAGGTAAGTCAACCTGGTGGACAGCCCCTCGGTCTTCTCATGTGCCAGGGGGATGCCGACTTTCTCTGCCACCTCTTGGAAAGTCTGCATAAGCCCCGGACAGTCATCGGTGGCCGCTCTCCCAATGAAAAGGAAATTGTCTAAGTATTTTGTGAGCGCCCCTGCTCCAGCCCGCTGCTTCACTAGCCATTCAACAAGGGAGCTGAACCTCTCGAAAGCCGAACAAGAGATTGAGCACCCCATTGGTATGGCCTTGTCATAGTAATAACCACCGTCGAAATGGAAACCCAGCAACGGGAAACTCCCAGGATGGACTGGGAGGAGGCAGAAGGCAGACTTAATATCGCATTTTGCCAATTTTGCACCGGGGCCGAATGACCTGACTAGGGACACTGCTGAGTTGAACAACGCATACCGGACTGAGGTGAGGCCCTTAGGTATGGCATTGTTGGCTGAGCTGCCCCGGGGATGGGACAAATGGAGGATGAGACGAAACTCCCCCGGGGCCTTTTTTGGAACCACACCTAATGGGGAAATCACCAGGGGGGGGGCAGGTAACAGGCCGGCCACCCTACCTTCCGCTCGCTCCTTTTTGATTTTGGCACACACCACAGATTCCATTCCCAGCACGGACTTTAGGTTGGGCACCACCTTCTGCTGCTGGACATCGTGGGAGGGTATCCTAAAACCTTGCTGGAAACCCTTTACAACGTAACTTACCTCTTGCCGGTTGGAGTGAACCCGAAAGGCCCAGTCGAGCAGTCCAACCTTAACTGGTGTTGGGGCTTTTGCCAGTGGCGCTCGAGCTGCCATTTTTGAGGCTTGCTCCTTCCAGGGGCCCTGGGGTAAGGTCTGCCTCTAGGGGCAGGCTTCCCTCGTGGACAGGCAGCGGCCGCGTGTTGACCAGCACAGGTGGGACAGGAGTGACGAAATCTACACGCTGCGCGGGAACATTTCCCAGTTCGGCTGAACTCCCAACACAGCCCCAGGGATTTTCATGATGCCCTTTTTCCTTCCTCATGAAAGGACTCAGAGGTGGAGGAGGCCCCACCCTTCGCCAATCGGTGGCCACTGTCAGACCTGGGCATGTTCCCTGATCCACTTGTACAGTTAAGTCAAGGATCATTGGCATGCAAGTCCCATCTTAACCCCGGGATATAAGCTGCACGATGGCGAAATGCCTTGTCATAGCGCAGCCACGCCCCGACTGGACCTGCCTCATATGCATGCCGGACTATGTCGGCGTATTTAAGTAAGTCTGCAGCTCAGCTGGGATATGCCTGGATCATGACTCGCTGGTAAATGGAAACGGCCATGGTCCAATTCGACCAGTTCCTCTTGGCTTTTGGCCGTTTGAAACGCTCCTTCTCCTTTTTCTCTTCCTGTTCAGCTGGGTCCACTATGGGATCGTTGAACAGTAGGGCGAAAACGTCCACGTATTCTCCTCTCCAGATTTTTTTCCTGGTTGCCAGGAGTAAGTGATCCCAAATAGGGGCAGACACCATTGAATACCCCCACCGGCTGGAGGGGGCCACCACCGGCCCCCATCTGGTGGCTGGGCAATGGCGGCCCAGTTGCTTTGCGGTGGAGGAATGACGGCCGGTGGGGCCCAGACCTGGAGCGCCCGCCCTTCAAGGGGTATGGTCCCGGGCCCAGTGCCTGGGCTGAACCTGTCACTGGTGATCCTGCTCCGTTGCCGGCCCCGGGTGAAGGTGCGGGGGGGCGGACACCAGGACCCAAGTCCCGTTCCACCACAACAGCTGGGGCCTACTAGCCATCTCCGCCTGTTGGGACGTGCTTGCTGCTCTACTGACCCCTGTAGCCGCTTCCGTGGCTGCAGCTACTGACTGGGGGCATGCTGTCACACCCCCGCTGTCCGCCCCCCATGGTTGGGCCCCCGCCTCACCTGGATTATAGGCTGCCAGTACTGCCACCTCCCGTCATGCTCCCAGCTGCAGGGCATGCTGTTGTGTCAAGCACTCTCAATCCACGCGATCCTCTGCCGAAGATTGTCTGCATCCTCTTCCCTCGTGTCCGTGGCTGCCTGCACAGCCCCTGCGAGAAGAAAGGGGGGAAGCGGCTCCCTGGCCCAGTCTTACACATGAGCCGGCCCAGCTGTGTGCAGCTGCCCAGCTGGGGCCCACGTTGGAGGCGTGGGCCCAAGGTAAACTGGGGGCGCCCATAAATTCCCAGGACTAGCGCGGCAGCACCCAGTGATGGGGCCTCACTTGTGCTTCCACCCTATGCATCCCCTGCCATAACTGTGGCTGCCACAGGGGGTGGCTTTGAGAGGGTCTCGACATGCCTCGCCAACCGGCCCCAGGGGGGCCGTGTGTCCCTGTGCAGGTTGGCCTCCCTCTCTTCGATGAATCGGGCTGGGGGGTTGATTGTATGCCCTCCCTGGCACAGGGGGGGGGGAGCTGCAGAGGGCCCGGGCTCTGGCTTGCTAACTTCTTCCTCCTGCACCCCGGGGGGAGGCTGGTGAGGGGTGGTCAGGGGCCCACGTGAGCTCCCTCAGCAGGACCTCGCATCCCTCCAGCCTCTCCCATAGGGGCATCTCGCCCCCCCCCCTCCGCACACCCCATCGGGGGGGGAGAGACACTAATTCCTGACCCTCAGGGCCAGCCAAAGACTCCCCATCCTCCTCCGGCATCCTCGCGCTGGGGTAAGGTGCAGCCGGCTGGGTGGCCACGCGCTGCCACTTGTTGGCCGCCGCGGCAGCCCCCTTCTTCCTCACCCTCCCCATCCTTGCTTACTCTATGCCCCAGACTGGCTGCTCAGGTCCAGTCCCATGGTTGAGGGGGAAGCTCCGGTGGCGGCAGCTGTTGCCGCTTGCTGAGGCTCCGGACAGCAAGTGGGGCTAGAGCCGAGTCCCTCAGCTAGAACGTGGGTCCCGCCCAGCGGGCGCAACCCACGTGACAATACCTAGCCAATCGTGGCTGGCGGGGTTGCCTAGCAACCCCAGCTGGGTCCGCTGGAAGTACCGCCGTGCTCTCTTTTCCCGCCACAGGGCCATTTGCAGCCCCGAGGCGGGAAACACCAAGCTGTCCTGCCCTCTCCCCTAGGCAGGCAGGTCAAGAGTCCTTCCACCACCCACCCACCCACCCCCCTTTGCGAAGCAGGGGGGAGGCGGAGGCAATACTCTGGAGATGTAGCCCTATATTGAAGCCTGGGTTGTGGATCATGGCCCAAGTATCCTGTACAAAAACTCTGGACTGGAACCTTTAGTGATGTCTCTAATTTGGGTTCTTTTGGCCAGGAACACAGGACATAATGGGCTTTGCACTGGGAAATCACTTTAAGGATCAGGCTACGTGACTATTGCATCACACTCATCCGGGAAGCCAGCCCGTGTGTGTGTGTGTGTGTGTGTGTGTGCACGCACACAACCACACACACCACCATGCATATTTTGTTCCTTAATCCACCCAGGCAGAACTCCATTTCTCATTGGTCACTAAGATCAAGCCCCTTTAACACATGAGTAGAAGCCCCTACAATGTGCTTCTCATTTCTTGGGATTTTTTTCTGTATCGTGTTGTAAATAGTTTTTTCCCAAGGGTGGAATCTTTCTCAGTGCTCTTCCACAACTGAGAAACTAGATTGCAGATCAGGTTTCTAAGTGACTGGGTAATTCTGCTGGCCGTGGGGGGTTGAGGACGCCCCTTTTCCCCTACCCGCAAAATGGAGAAATCTCATTCCCTGCTATAGCTACAGCTTTATGTGCTGAGGTAACTGACTTCTGGTTCTGTATGATGGTGGGAAGCAAAATGATTCACAGATGGCTCCTGCTTTGAGAGAAAACAATTGAGTTCATCTCCTTCCAGCTGCCAAGCCTTTAGCCTGGAATGTTAACTTAGTTTCTGCAGTTGACCATTCAATTTATATTAAAAAGTTCAACAGAAACTCTGTGCATTTTCCATCTTACTCTTTCTTTGGCCATGTTCCACTGAACTGAATGATACTTTAATGTAGTTAATCCTTCCTTCACTTTAACTTCTGGTTTGTTCACATGTAAACGGAATTTATTCAGGAGCAAAAATTGAAATATGTACTCCTGAAAACTCAAGAGTACAAACTCTCTTTCACTTCCTACTTTGAAGTAACTGTGGTGTGAACATTTTACTTCAAAGTAAAACCATTGTTTGCCATAACCATTAGTGGGAGAATTTAAAGTAACTGCGTCTATTTGCAGCTGCAGTGTGAATGGTACCAAAGTAGAGTAGTTACTTTAGTTTAACACTGTTCGTCCAAACGTGCCCTTCTTCAAAGTTTATTAGAAGCTTCTGCTAATTCATTCTCAGAACTCTACTAGGAGGCCGAAACGTAAGTAGCATAGTCCCCATTATATAAGTAGGTCAGCTGGGTCACGAACTGTCTAATGGGCTCATCTGTGGAGCCGCTACAACTCCTACTGAAATCAGTGGCTGCCTTGGCCATTAGTCACTCTGTGACTTCTCCTAGGCTGAGAGTGGGTGTTTGTTCAGGAATTGGGAATAGAACTCTGAAAATCCTGTCCTTGGTTGAGGC
Source organism: Sphenodon punctatus (assembly GCA_003113815.1). Classification (NCBI taxonomy): domain Eukaryota; kingdom Metazoa; phylum Chordata; class Lepidosauria; order Sphenodontia; family Sphenodontidae; genus Sphenodon; species Sphenodon punctatus. The sequence goes on along the minus strand of QEPC01007720.1, from coordinate 4,041,931 downwards.
CAACCATGCCTTTCCTATGCACACTTGCACAGCTAGGGCCTGCTCCCATTCTTTTTTAGACTAGGCGTGAGCAAATTGTGGTGTGGGACACAGCTCTTTGGGTGTAGCCCGTGGAGTCTGGATTCAGTCCATATAGCCCCACTCACGTTTAGCATGTAGACAGTAATAAACAGGCAGCCCCTGCGTTATTTTTTGTGCATGCAGGCAGCTGCCACTCACCACCACCCCACACAGGTTTACCACGACAAACCTAATAGATGGGTAGGCATTCTTCCATGCACGCTCTGCCCACCCACCCCCCTTCCCAATATCCCGTCCTCTGTCATGATGCGCAGCTGTGGCAAACTATGGGAAGAAGAAGCTGCCCCAGCTGTTTCTTATTATGACTCTGGGAGTTGGTCCAGCACCTGCTATCCTCACCCAACATTTGGTTACTGTTATTAACCAGCTGCTATGCACAGAATGCAGTTTATTGAGCAATTTTCATACTTTATTGAGCGCCTGTACTGAAAATTGAAAGCAAACATAAAAATTCAAATAAAAGTAAAGCAAGTACTTGCTCACGTGTGGTGTGCACCAGCTCTTAAAACTTTCTAAAACTTCTGGAACGTAGTCTGCAGACTTCAGACACCTGGATCCTGAGAATTTCAGGGTGCTTGTTATCGCATTCCAGGCGTTCATGACCATTTCTGAGCAGAACTTGCAAGCGATGCAACGGATCCAAGCCACCTGCTGTCGTTGGTTTGATGAGACTTCTAGGCACAGATGGGCACTCACTTGAGCTGTGGCTGGGGTAGTGGAGTGCATGACAATGTGGAGGCAGCTTCTGCTTTGGCATCATGCACTTGCCTTCCTCCAATGACAGTGGACCGCAATGGTGAGGATCAAAGTCCTCCAAGGGGACTGGGAGCTCATACATACTGAGAGGTACCTGTGTCGAAAGATGCGACTTCAGTCACCAACGCCCCATGCATTGCTGTACTGGGTGAAAGAGCCAGTCTGGGTGGCTCTTTCACCCAAGAGGCTGGTCTGGGTGAAAGAAAAAACCCCACCAAACTGGTGGGAGAACGTGCTGTCCTTGTGGGAAGATGCTGAGTGAATCTCCAGCTTCATAATGCCCCGTCGCCTCGTCCTGCAGATAGCCGAGATGAAGTGGTGAGAGGTTAAGTTGAGAGATACTTAGGCCTCAGCTGGAGAAACAGAGCACAGTGATGTGATTGCCCACCCTGGTGGAGAAATGCATGGCCATTGCCATATGACAGTTTGCCACTCTTGCTGGTCTGTCACCCAGCGGTTTGGTGTTGGAACCTCCACAGGGGGTGCCATTGTCATCGAGGTTTGCTCTGCGATTATGGAAGTACTACTGGACCAGGTGGTGCAGTTGGTTGACCCCGCAGAGGTAATAGAGGGCTTTCATAGGAGGGGTTCTCAAACTTTATAGGGGTGACTGATGGGGAGCCGTATTGCCATCATCTGCCCACCCTATAGGAAAGACAACTACTTGAACTGCAAGGGGTTCTTCTCTGTGGTTCTCCAGGCTGGCCAGGTGGTCCAGGAGGAACCATGACACCTGCATCTTCCACCAGTCCCCCTTCTTTGGCTGCATGTACACTGGGGACTTTGGATCCAACACTGAAGCCTGCATTAAGGGGGTGCATGTGTGGCCATCTTGTTCTGGGGGATCCTGCCTACACATTGAAGCCCTGGCGTATAAAGGTCTACGGTGTTGTCCGTACTCTGGAGAAAAGGTACTTGAACAGGCAGCTCAGCTCCACCCACTCTATTGTGGAGCAGGCTTTGGGGCTTCTGAAGCAGTGCTGGAGAGCAATTGCATCCAGGATTGATTTGTAGCTGGAGACCTTTCCTCTCTAACCATTGCTGCCTGTGTTCTCTACATCTGTGTGATCAGTGGGGCCACGTTGGAGACATCCCCCACCAGTTTGCTCTGGTGAACCAGTACCCCTTTTCGCAATCAGCTGAACAGAGGGGAGTAATGCATAACCAGAGAAATCCAGGACATCTTGTGTCGTCACATCAACCACAATGCTCCCACAAATTAGGGACATTTTAATACTAATGATCCTTTCACAGTAACACTAATTATCTTTTTTAAAAGAGTGTGTTTTCCTCTGACCCATCCGACCCCACCCTACCCCGGGCTATTGCCCACCCTTTTCATTCCCTCTCTGTTCCCTATGGACATTCGTAGGCAAGCCGACTACAACCCTGAAGCTCTGTCTTTTCCTAATGGCATTCACAGGCTAGCTGGGTCTAGAAATGGCAATAGGGTGTGCAGAGGCACTGCGTGGAAGTCCTCAAGTGCTTCCAACCTCCAGCCCCCCCAAACAGCTTATCGCTATGCCATACCCCTATTCTCCATGGCTCCTCTTTCCCTGCACCCCCTCTTCCTACCCCTTCCCTTTCCAACACTCAAACCTGGAGGCAAGCCCCCTCTTCACCAGCCCGCCATGGTGCCTTTCCCCACCTTGCCAGCCCACTGTCCTACCATGGTGCCTCCCTCCCACCCCGGTCGTACCATATCCTATTGTAGTCCCCGCACATGGGATTCTAAGTGCTCTCCTCTCTAAATTCAGAGAATAGACATTTCTCACAGACACCCAAAATGGGAATTTTCTGCTTTTTAGGCTGTCCAAAATAGTGACTTTGAGATCCCAGCAGGCTAAACATGTCTGTCTCATAGAATGCTATGTGGCTCTTTTCACAAATAGAGGAGCTTGTCAGCTGGTGCCAGGCTCGGCTCTCTGTTAACATCTGACTCATCAGGAAAGTCATCTAGCTTGCATACTGGCATTCCACTGTAGCACTAGGATTGCAAGCCTTGCCTGGACCTGGAATGGTCCAGGCAAGGTCTGATCCCCCCTGCATGGAATGGTCCAGGCGGGGCTCGGAATGGCGAGAGGAGTTCTCTGAATGACGTAGGTCCTGGTTCCACTGGGCACTTGTTGCTGGGGGATTGGTCCTTGCTTCTTGCAGTGCACTCCTGTAGCAAGGCAACAAGCACAGCCATTAGTTCAGATTACCCCATTCCCACCCCAATATTTCAGCCCCTGCCCACCCAAAGAGAAGCAGGAATAAGCACCTAGCGTAGGTTGCTACCGTGCATTTTCTGTGGCAGGATATCTGGGGCAAACAGTTCTCCTCCCGTAATCACCACCCACCATGGTTTCTTCCCTCTGCCCCAGCCCATCATTTGGCCATGGTGCCTTTCCCACAATCCTGCCTTCTTCTTTGCCATCCTGCCTTTTTCTCCACAATGGTGCCTTTCCCTCCACCACCAGCCTGCTGTCCCACCATCATCCCTCACCCCACCCAATCTAACGGCTGACCTTCCTGCCCAAAGGGAAGCAGGAATGAGCACCTGGCCTAGGTTGCTACTGTTGCTGTGGCAGGATCTATGGGGCACACAGTTCTCCTCCTGCAATCACCACCTGCCATGGTTCCTACCTCCCAGTCCGTTGTCCAGCCATGGTGCCTATCCCCCACCCCCATAATCCACTGTGTTGCTATAGTGCTTTTCCCACCACACCTACCCATCACCCCACCATGGTGCCTTTCCCTCCACAACACGCCCACTGTTCCACCATAGTATCTCTCTCCCCATCCCCTCCCTGCAGCCCACCTTCCCACCATGGTGCATCTCCCCACCCCACCCCGACCACCCTTCCCACCTGATCTAACAGCTGCCCTTCCTGCCCAAAGTTGAAGTAGAAATGAGCACCTGGCTTAGGTTGCTGCTGGACGGTTGCTGTGTCAGGATCTCTGAGGCACACAGCTCACCACCTGTCATTTCACTTGCGGAATCAGAGTTTAGAGTTATGAAAGCCCAGTCTTGTCCTGTTCATTTCAATCAGTTTCAATTGGTATCGCCCACTGATGCGGGGGAGTTTCTTGAGGCATTATGGGCAACCAGTTGTGAACTAGATCCTTGCCCGTCATGACTGGTGAAAGCCAGCCAGGAGATGTTGGGGCCATTTTTGGTTGAGGTACTCAATGCTTCCCTTCAGGAGAGTAGGGTGCTGGGTGCCCTTGAAACAGTGATTGTCTGACCCCTGCTCAGGAACCAACTTTAGACTTTGACTCTTCAGCCAGCTATCAACGTGTCTCTAACCTTCCCTTTTTAGGGAATGTTATTGAACATGTGTTTGCTCAACAGTTCCAGGCCGATCTCAATGCCATTGGATTCCTAGTCCTGTTTCAGTCAGGCTTTCACCGCATGGAGACTGCGCTTGTGGCCTTGGTCAATGACCTGCATCTGGAGATTGACAAGGGAAATTCTACCCTGTTGATCTTCTTAGATCTTTCGGCAGCCTTTGATACCATTGATCACGAGGAGATGTTGATACAACTGCGGGATCTGGTGGGGGTGCATGGAACCGCTCTTGAGTGGTTTCGCTCCTTCCTGACAGGGAGGTCCCAGAAGGTGGTGATGGGAGATTGCTTGTCGTTCTCTGAGAACCACCCCTGTGGCATCCCGCAGGGTTCTAGTCTGTCTCCCCTCCTCTTCAACGTGTGCATGAGGCTTCTGGACGAGGTCATTTGGAGGCTTGGGGTGAAGTGCCATCAGTTTGCTGATGACACCCAGCTCTGCCTCTCTTTTTCATCCAACCCAGGCCCTGCAGTCTCGGTGCTCACCCAATGCCTGGCTGCTGTTGGGGACTGAATGAGGGTGAGCTGATTGAAGCTGAATTCAGACAAGACTGAGGTAATGATGGTTGGCCGGCCTTGTGATCTAGGGGGGATTGGGACTCCTGTTATTGATGGAGTCCTGCCCCCTCTGGTCAATCAGGTTCGCAGCCTTGGACTGCTTCTGGGTTGCTTGCTGTGCCTAGATTGTCAGGTTGCAGCGGTGGCCAGGAGTGCTTTTTACTCAGTCCATGTGGGTTTTGCCTTTTCTTTCTAATTATTATTATTATTATTATGAGCATTTATATAGGGCCAGCAATGTACCTGGCGCTTTACAAAGAATAAGATAGACACGGTCCCTGCCCGAGAGCTTAGATCTGGCCACTGTCATCCATTTTTTCATCACCTCAAGGCTAGATTATTGCAATGCACTCTACATGGGGCTGCCCTTGATGTCTGTTCAGAACCTGTAGCTGGTGCAGAATGGAGCAGCTCTCCTCATTTCAGTAACGAGTGACTAAGAGCACATTACACCGGTACTCCAAAGTCTGCACTGGCTCCCTATAGCCAGGCACAAAATTCAAGGTGCTGGTTTTGACCTTTAAAGCCCTAAGCAGTCTTGGCCCCACGTATCTGAAAGACCGTGTGTCCTTCCATGCCCCATTGTCACCCCTGCGATTGGCCAGCAGAAGTGGCTCCCTGTGAATATCGTATGTTAGCTTTGCTTATAAGACAAAGTCTCACATGGAGACATTCTTGGTTGCTGCCCTAGTGCTTTGGAACTCCCTTCCCCCGGAGGTTCATTTGATCCTGGGCCTGAGGGCGCTTTTAAACGAGCCCTCTCCCAAGCGGGAGATGGCTCAACACGGCGTCTAAACCCCACGTTCCTCTCTACGACGTGTCTGATGTTCCCAAGAGCATCAGATACGTCACAGAGAGTATGTGCGCATGTGCATGCGCACTCTTCTGGGGAACCCGGAAGTGCAGGTTAAAGCCGGCACATCGGCGATCTGCGTTGAAGGGGGCAGGATCGCCGGGCTGGCTTGACGCGGAGGAGACTCGGCTGTGCTCCACGTCGGGTATTTAAACGAACGGTCTCAATGGCGGCTGTTAAAGGGCTCAGTCGCCATTTCCGTCTCGTTTAAAAGCACCCTGAGTGTCTTCCAGAGACCGTATAAGACCTTTTTATTTGAAAAGGCATTTGGCGGGCGGAGATAGGGGATTGGGGTGAGGTGGTGGGTTGTTTTGGGGTAGGGATGTGATGGAGAGGTGATATTGTGTGAGTTTTGTGGCGTATTTAGGGGGGGTTGTACTCGTTTTAAATGTTTTTATGTATTGTAAGCCACCATGAGCCTTTGGAAAGGGCAGCATATAAATTCAAATAAATGAATAAATACATAAAATATAATGATTCCTTTCCTTCTCTCTCCCCCTCCCCTCTGTGTCCTGAAGAGTATCCTGCTGGTTCCCAGTGGTCTCCTGGCCAACTGTGAACATGATGAAGAAAAAGAATCACATAATTAGATAGCAATAAACTGAAGCCTTCATCGTGTGCCTGTGTAAATGCAGCCCTCTCACCAGATGCATTAACTTACCATTAACTCTGGAAGTTGCTCCAGAGAGGGCAATGGGTTCTGAAGAGTGAGTGTTGGTCATGTGCTGCAAACCAGAAGGAGATGGGAAAATGTGTGTCTGAATTTTGATGCACGTTGGGCTTTTAAGGTGAGAGTGAGAGCACAGAGAGAAGCGGGAAGCAGTCACTTCTCGGAACACGCTAGGCTTTTCTCCCACAATTCTATGGTGCTGGTGGACCCATACACATGTAGGCTACATGCAACCTAATTGATGGAACATGGACACATGAGCCCACACTAGCCCACATTTGCCCACACTGTGGGCTCCACATGTTCCAAAACCCTGCCATGAGTGAGGTCTCCATGTCTGGTGGGTGGTGGCCAGTGGGGGCGAAAACCTAATAGATGGGTAGGTGGACATCCACCTAGTGTGGGCTATTGTCTCATCTGTTAACACCCTTGGTCACTTCAAGTGCAGCTCCTGGCCAGGGCTGGTCCTGGACCTCACACTGACTTAATGGTCCTGTGTCTTTCTTCATTGCACCTAAGTCTCAGCAACTGAGTCACAGCTGTTCCACAGAATCTAAGCAGGCAGGACACTGGAGCACTGGCTCTGCCAACCAGTCACATAACAGGAAAGGTTTGTATGTGCACGTGTTTGTGTTCTCATTAGATCAGAGTGTGTTCTTAATAATTGTGTCGTAAAATTTCTCTCACCCTGAACATAGGGAGCAAGTGTCTTTGTTAAAGTTGACACAAGGAAAATTTGGGTGGTGATAAGGACATGTTTTTTCATGGCTTAAAATATGACCTTCTGGAAATCCATACTAGTTCCAATCCAGTGGCTCCCAAGTCTTGAATCTTGATGACCTGTTTCTTCACTACATTTGAAAGTACTTGTGGTCTGCACCAGTGGCGGTAAGAGGTGAATCCGGCCCTTTCTGTTGGCACAAATTGAAATTGGTAACCTCCTGTGTAGTTGTAATGGAATTCACAGACTCTTTTAAGGAATGGTAGCTGATTAGGGAGCAAAAACGTGCTGAGACCAGCATTCTCCAGAGACTGCTGGGAGTTGGACTTTAAGGGCTCCATGTGACAGGAAGTCAGGTAATTAGGAAGGGGCATAAAGCTTGGCTGGGATGCACGTTAAGAGGAGGGACAGACAAAGAGAACAGCAAAAGGAGATCGAGGCTCAGGGAGGAGGCAAATCTTATACTAACTGGGAAGTCCTTCAGGCTGAGAAGTGCAGGGGAGACTTTGAAAAGGCAGTCCCCAAATGCTTTTGAGGGCTGGACTCATATTTGGACCCTTATTTGACCAAAACTAACTAGCCCAGGAGGGCAGCTGTTGAACAGGATGGGACTGAGTCCTTGCCTTAAGGGAGTGATGGCATCGGACGCTATAGTAGCATTGGCTGTGAAACTGATAGGGTTGCAAAGAGCATTTTTATTGTACATGCCTTTAAAATCCAGTATTGTTCTGGACAGTGGTGTAACAATAGGCCATGGGCATTTCCTGGGTATTTACTGGTTTACCAAGGGTCATTAATGCCAGCCAGATGTTAGTGTCTACAAAACAAATTCCAGGGTGTGGTCATTATTTGTCATTATAAGGCATTACAGGGGCAAAGTTGGGAGGCCTACAGTGTGACCCACATGTGTGCTTGCAAGGTTTATGTAACCCTGTATACATGTGTGGTGTGTCTGGGGCTTCCAGTACTAAATGCCCTTATTCTGCTCACAACCAGAATTTGATGTCAGACCAGCCCATTTCTCATGAGTATAAGCCAAAGGACCAGAGTCTGATCTTTTACACAAGTGTAAATCCAGTGTAACTTTACTGACGCCCTTGAGCTCTTTGTAAAAAAAAATCCAGTCTTTTGATCTAAAGTTGACCTGGATATTCCTGTGAGCAAGTGGATGGCTGAATGCAGTTACAGTCCTTTCCTCCTGTAGGGTCAGTCATGCTAACGCTCTGCTCAAGAAGCAAACCATACTTGTGCTTGCATTTTCCTTGTGCTGGGTAGAGCATGGAGATCAAAGAATAAGAAAGTAGTATTTCATGATTTGTCTGATGAGCAAAACAGAATCCACATCTACTTTCTTCCTCCTTCCCCCACCAGTTTGTTCATGCCAACACATACACCCATCACAAAAGTTTTAAACCATGCAATCCTCCAGTGGGCTTTGTTTATGATCCCTGGTTACTGGTGGTTTGATTCCCCCTCCCCACTCCCACCCACCCCTACTAGTTTGGGTTCCTTGACAATTTGCTACAAGCAGCAAAACAGTGCTTTCTGTAGCTGGGTTTTGTGGTGGAGACAAGCCTTTGCTGTGTGTGCCTCAGCCTCTATCTAAACATGATTCAGGATGTCTCTGGCCAGGGACCCATGTTCACTGCACTAAAAAAATTAAATTTCTGCAGCTACAAAAACCAAATTCGACAAGTTCACCACGAGCAGAGAAGAACTGAATAGTCATGCACATTTTATTTGTGCAAGTTTCCTACATGGCATGCAGTCCTTTGGCCATTTAAAAACAACAACACAAAACCCAACCTTTGGTCTGAAAAAGGCATGATGCACTATCCCAAAATGGAGTAAAAAAAAAAAAAGCACAGTAGTCCAACCCCTAAAATACTAATAAATACTATAGCACAGCAGCTCTCCCACAAATCAGGTTAACGCCCACTGGCTGAGCTTCCCATTTCTGTCTTCCCACTTTCCCCAGAGACAATGGTTGCAGGGAGGGAACTAACCAGACTCCCCATCACTACCAGGGACTGGCCAGACTTCGTTCCTCTGAGGCTAAGACAGCTGTTACATACAAAAGACAATCAGCACCTAGGTAAAGATTACCAAGTGACTAATTAACAGGTTATTTATTTATTTATTTCACCATTTTTCTACCCCGCCTCCTCCTGCTCACAGAGCAGCTTGAGGCGGCTTAAAAGGTGCATAAATAACAAATACTATAATAAAAATAACAAACACATAAAATATCATTAAAAAAATTAGAATGCTAAAAATAAACTAAAAGGGCAGAACCCACCCACCCCCAACCCACCCTACCCGTCTCCCTCTCCCTCTCCGAAGACCTGTCGGAACAGCCAGATCTTTCACTGTCTTCTGAAAGAGGGGAGGTCCAGGGCCAAGCGGGCCTCCATCAGGAGGGAATTCCGCAACCTGGGAGCAGTCACCGAAAATGCCCTCCCCATCGTTGCCACCCGGGCGACCTGGGGGACTTTGAGTCGGGCGTCCCCGGCCGACTGCAGGGACCGCAATACAATCTGGGGCCTGAGGCAGTCTCACAGGTAAGCCGGGCCCAGGCCATTTAGGACTTTATAGATCATTACCAGCACCTTGAATTGGGCCCGGAAGATAATAGGCAACCAGTGCAGAGAACGGAGCACTGGTGTAATGTGCTCGCAGCAACCCGTCCCCATTAAGAGACAGGCCGCCGCATTCTGCACCCCATCCCCTTCACTTCCCTCCTCCGCTCTTTTTTTCAGGCTGAATCTACATTTTTTTCAGGATGAATCTGCATGAAGGCGTATGAACAGGTTGGTCACAGTAAACACTAGTCCATATGGTGTATCCAATCTACTTTTTCCTGGCATCAACCTATGGCTGTCTCTTGGGCCCTTAGCCAAAACTCCTCCTGCCTGTTCTAGTCAAGGACCCTTCCTGGTGGCTCCTGTAGACAATCCCCCCCGAAAAATCCTTCACCACCAAGCCAGAAGTGGTTCCCCTGACCCCTTTCCTCCCTGGAAAGAGTTCTCACACCACTGGTCCTGCTCTCCTCTCCAGAAGTGATCTCCAAGGGGCCAGTCCTCATAGTCTACTGGAAAGTAGTTCACAATACACATCGTGTCTGCCATTGCTCTACTTTGTGCTGCAAGTGTCTTTCCCTTTTTAATGCTACCGACTTGAAGGGTGTGTGTGTGTTTTGAATGAAAAAAATATTACTTTGCCAAAAATTAATTTCTTATGAGAATATTTTAATTTTGGTTTTTGCTTGCCAAAAATATTTCATAAAAAACTGGCATTTTGTGTGTGTGCATGTGTGAAGTTCTGCACTCTTTCCTGTATCATTTTTATGTGAATTTATGCCAACCAAAGGTGCCAGGGTGATATTCATGGAGTCCGACAGGCATTGTTTACTAAAGATAGAGTGTGGTCAAACAAATGACCGAGAGACAAAGTGGTTCAAATGGTATCTTTTATTGGACCAACGTGGAAATAAGCAAACCTTTGGGCCACACAGGGCCCTTCCTCAGGCATGCTCTACCAACAACAGTGGGCCCACTAAAAGATATTATTCAAACCACTTTGTCTCTCAGGCATTATTTATCCACACAACAGACAAGTCTCTTCTGAATTGCACCAGGATGGTACTCCCCCGAGCTACAGGAATCTAATTCTCAGAAAAATAGCTTGGTATCTGGTACCCAGTCCTGTCTTGACTTCTATTTTTTGAGATCACCAGCAATTATGGGCAGTTAGTGCTAGTTACTGATGATGAGTTTAGTTCTATTGGCCATGCATACTGGGAAATGGTCTGAGATCCACTAATGTATTTTACATGGCCTGCTAAACATCTAGCAGATGAGAAGAGCTTTAAGTCACCACCAACCCATCCCATTCAAGGAATTGCCCTTTTAGGAGACCCCCAACTGAATATGAAAAATATTTACAGAGGTTGGGCCCTTACAGACAGTTGCAAAGAGGCAGAGAAGCCACAAACGGAGGAGAAGGACAGATAAAACAGCACCTATATAAAGAGTACTCAGAAAGGGGAGGGGTCAACGGGAAAGAGAACCCCAGAGGGATGTAGAAGCCACAGGAAGGAAGAAAAATAAGGCAGTGCAAACAGATCTAACTCTCAGAGGACTAAAAATAATACTGAAAAAGATAGGGCAACTGGTACGAACTGCGGAGAGACTCTTAAGAGAATTAAATTGGTATAAAAGGGGTGTAGATGGACAAGAAATAAACCAGTGAGGAAGAGGAATACCTGGAGTATGAGGACTATAGACCATACCTGGACAATGAGGACGACAGAGACACCTCTGTGCATGAGGTAGTATGGGTAGGGGATTACCCAAGTGCCAAATTTCGCATCCCAGGACAACAGGATACACAAATAGAAGATGGTATCCCAACATGGCAGCCAGGATACACAAATAGATTGGGACTCAGTGGGCACGGAGACCATGGCTACTTTTAGATAAGCGTGTCGCAGTTGCGTGACCTGCTCACACGATTTTTCAAAATCACGTGACGAGGGATGCGTTCATGTGCATTCAAGGCGGTTGCACGTTTATTGACCATGAACTAAATACCTTGATGGGTGAGGTATTTTGTTTGCGGTCAGTAAACAATGCACGACCACCTTGAATGTGCATGATCGCATCCCTTGACAACATGTCTAATCCCACCTCACAGGAGTTTGAAAAATTGCACAAGCAGGCCACGCAACTGCGACCCGCTCGTCCAAAAATGGCCCATGTGGGAGGATCTTGCTAACAGCGAAGATGAGATCTCCCTTAGAACCTTTAGTGGCAGAGAAAATGGTTGATATAGAGATGCGTCCCCTAGAGTCAGAGGAGGAAGCTTCCTTTGCATCTCCTGCAGAAGTTAAATCAGCTGAGGCTGATGAGATAGCTTTGGTGCCAGAAAGAACTGCATGTTTAGTGGTAGTAAGTAAGTCCCAAAGAAGGCAGGAGAGAGAGAGTGTCTCCAAAAAGCAATGTAATAAGTGTTAGGAAAGAATCCCAGAGGCAGAAGGGGCTAAGGAACAAAGGAGTAAGGCTTTACTGAGAGTCCCAGATGACTCCGACACCACTGAAGACTGTGATCTGATTCACTCTTTATGGATCTAGACTGTGAGGTAGACCTGTGTAAAGAGTGTTATTGTGATTGGACTGGAT
>QEPC01007720.1:3943098-4003044 GCA_003113815.1 Sphenodon punctatus | reverse complement strand
TATAGCTGAGTTTAAAAGAGGTTTGGACAAGTTTCTGGAAGATAGTTCCATTAGCAGCTATTAGCCAGATAGGATTGGGGAACAAAACCCTTTACTGTCGGGAGCCTGGGGATGACCCACAGGGAATGGATAGCATGGTGACCTGTTGGGTGCTTCTCCCAGGCCCCCGTAATTGGCCACTGTCCGAGACAGGATGCTGGTCTCAATGGACCGTTGGTCTGACCCAGTATGACACTTCTTATGTATATTTATTTTATCTATTTGTTTATTTACATTTCTATGCCACCCTTCCCAGAGACTCAGGGCAGCTTACAAATAATAAAAACATTGAAATACAAAAAACTCTCTAAAAAGAAAAGAAAAACCCTACCACAACCCCCACAAACCCACCCGCTACCACCACCCCATTTCCAAACTCCAAAAAACATCCTAATCCCCAATTTATCCCCACCCACCAAATGCCTTTTCAAATAAAAAAAAAGTCTTGCACTGCCTCCGGAAGATGCTCTGGCTCAAACGAACCTCCAGGAGAAGGGAATTCCCAAGCATCGGGGCAGAGTGCCTCCCTGCAAGCCCTTGTCATATGAACAAGACTAACTGATGGTACCCACAGGGAGGCACTCCCAGCCAATCGCAGGAGCCACAGTGGGGCATGGAAAGACAGGTGGTTTTTCAAATATGTAGGACCCAGACCATTTAGGGTTCTAAAGATCAAAACCAGCACCTTGAATTATGCCCGGAAAGCTATAGGGAGCCAGTGCAGACTCTGGAGCAGCGGTGTAATGTGCTCCTGTTGCCTCATCCCCGAAAGGAGACAAGCCGCCGCATTCCGCACCAGCTGCAACTTCCGAACACTCATCAAAGGCAGCCCTACGTAGAGCACATTTGCAATAATCTAGCCTCAAGGTGATGAAAGCATGGATCACATTGGCCAAATCTGAATCGGAAAGAAAAGGTCGCAGTCTCCTCACCAGATGGAGTTGGTGAAAATATGGACTTCCTACACTCTCTTAAGCCCATGCTATAGAACACACACAAGAGGTGAGCAGATCTTTTGCCTTCCATGCTCCAACTATGGATTGGGATGTGGTACACACACACACACACACCATGAACCTTTGACAGCTCCTAGAACCAAACCATTCTGAGACAAAAAACAAACAAACCACCTCCATCCAGCTAAGTGGCACCTATTCACCCTTCATGGTTGTCCTCTTAGGATGAGTGTGATAGCAGATGATCTCGTTGTTTGTTATTTTATTATATGCTGCAACAGTGTACTTGGCACTGTACAATTATTAATTAGAGACCGGTCCCGACCCTAAGGGGTTTTACAATCTAGGAGGGGAACAAAGGGAGAGAGAAGGACACATTCATAAAATTAACTCTTAGCTTGCCCTGCAATGCCCATCTCAAGCAGAAGCTAGTTAGATTAATTCCACTGACACTGAAAGCATTAGAATGAGACCTCCTCCTTTTTAAAGTGCTGTTTAAGACTGCACTCTGTGGCCCACAAACTAATGATTTGGGGTTCCCAAAATTGGAGGTGAGAGCATTGGAGGACGGAGGTTCATTGCCTTTTGAAAACCAAGCCCCTTAATGATGTTTCATGTTGGGCACCTGGTCCCAAAGTCACTGATCACTTTGGAGAATTTGATCCTACGTGGTGGAAGTAGAAGACTGGCAAGTAACATATTATAGACCCAGTGTAGCCTAGGTGTTGGTCTTGGACCTGAGTGACCAAGGTTCAAATCCCATCTTAGCCAATGAGCTCACTAGGTAGTCATGGGCCACTCCTTATTCCTTAGCCTTAGTTACCTATCTCTAAAAAGGGAATCATGACCTCTGTCGTGGGGTTGTTGTGAGGGTGAACTAGACTAAATAAGGATTGCAAACCACTTTGATCACTGAAAGTGGTCTAGAAATGATGAATAATAATGACAACGTGACAATTATAAGCGCTGGTTCATCCCAGGTTGTAGATCTTTTCTATTTCTGCCATCTCATTCCTTAGCAATGATGTTGCCCCAGGGTTTTTGTCTTACAGCAGCCACTGGTGAGGCTGAAGGGCGGGGCCAAGGTAGGAGAAGGCCGAGTCGAAGTGCTGAAGAATGGGGAATGGGGAACTATTTGCGATGACCAATGGAACCTGATTTCAGCCAGCGTGGTTTGTCGAGAGCTGGGCTTTGGAAGTGCCAAGGAGGCTATCACAGGTGCAAAGCTTGGGCAAGGTAAGAACACTCAGAACACAATAGTCTACTTGCCTTCGAAGGAGTCCTAAGGTAAACAGACAGGAAAGATTATTTTAGCTCCATCTTTGAATTAAAATAATGTCATGGGCCAGAACCAGAGAGTTTCCAAATACATCTTCCCCTGTGGAATAAGCACAGTGGTTGCTGAAAGTCAGTGAATGTTGTGAGTACTCAGCAAAGAAAACTGGTAAAAAAAAAGAAAAGAAGTGGTGGTAAAGGGAAGAGGGGAGTGCAAACAAATTCACATCTAGACGTGTTTTTTTCCCCATTAAAATGTTGTTGGTCACCTTTTACTCAACATCTGACCAAGTGTATGAATCAATGAGTATCGGAAACCTCCCCTTCATTATCTGTGTAGGCTTGTAAATATTCAAAGACCTGCACAGACATCAGTTTAGCCCTTTGATTCCCACATGATTGTACTACATTGGAAAAGGGGTCTGAGGCAGGGGAAACAGCCCTATTGAACCCCTACTACACCCTGTGTTTGAATGTGATTACAAACCTTCCTTCCCTTTTGTCCTAATGGGCTCTCTCCCGTTTACTTTAAAAAAGATCTACTCCCTGCCTCTCACTGCCAGTTTCTAGCAGTCAAAGATTTAGGAATATGCTGAGCATGAGGTTGCATTCCCTGTTCAGTCTAGGCTATTCACCATTGAGAGACCTAGCCTCCATGAATTTGGTTAATCCTTTCTTGAAACCAGTGTATGTGGGAAGTAAGCCAAATAGATTCCAAGATTTTAAGGCCAGAATATACAACTGTGATGGTCTCCTGCATGAAAGGGAAAGGAGAATAGATAAGTGACAGTTTGAGCCCAGCAGTTCTGTAGCCACACTGTAGAAATCCCACCGGCTGTGATGAATTTACCATATCCCATGCTAAGCTGTTCACTGATTAACTATCCCAATGCTGAACTTGCCTGGAAACTCCCTAGAATAAATATCTTGCTACAGCTTGCTATTAGAGATGGGCTTGGATCTGCAAAATTGGGGTCTGTTTGTAGGTTTCAAGCACTCTAAAAATTTGGTTCTGCCCCTTTATAAATGTTTTCTAAATATGTTTATTTTGAAAATAAATAATTAAATACAAAATCAGAGCCCCATCTGGGTTTGGATTTCCTAAATTTGGGGGTGGCTTGGATCCAGCATTTTTATTTTAAGCCACTACTGATCTCTAGAGAATTCTCCCAATTCTGCCTTTCATACATGCCACATAAAATCTAAAGCAAACTACCACCAAACCAAAACCACACTAAAAACAAAATCAATAGACAACACTCTTCCAGACCCATGTGGTTTGCTGAAGGAGGAGGAAAATTAATTGCATGTCTGAGAAATGCTTCAATTCTCCAGAAGCTTAAAGCATGACCTCGCTGGACAAGCTGGTGAGCAGCCTTGTTGCAGCATGCAGAGCACGGCCAGTGTGTGTTTAATTGTAGTTATAAGGAAACATTTTTCATCATGCGAAAAAATGTTACTGCAACGTGATAGAATAAAACGTGCCGCTTGCTGCCATGTTACACAACCAGAACCTGGAGACTTTGAGCCATTGCTTCAGTTCTGTTATTTCCTTTGATTTTAAAAACTCAGACCAGAGTTTCCAAGCTGAAATTGTGCTGGCCAATATTCCACTCAGGAGTCAATAAATTTTGAAAAGCCACCTCCAGAGAACTTAACATCTGCTGCTTTTTGAAATGAAAAGAGGAGGAGGTATAAGAGGACAGAGGGTTTCAAATTCGACCACATACTTAGCTTAATATTACATAACATGGGGTAATGCTTAATCCTTTATTTCCCTTGAAATCCATTGTCTGCCTGTTTTGTTTATATTGTGCCAAGGACAATAATATTTAGGCATTGACTCACTCAAATATTTCTTTGTTTGTTTATTGGTTGTTTTTAAGAATATGCTACTTGAGTGCCTAATCACATAAATCAAACTCAGGCAAACACAACACAAGGCACTGTCCATTCAGACATAAATATTACTTAGTTGCCGTACAGTAGCACATAGGCGGACACCCATCTCAGAGTGGGCCATGTTGCACTAGCCATTGTATACACGGGACACAATCTTCATCCATTGAAGTCAATGGCTCAGCGCTCATTTAATAGTGGTGGTCTGTGTCCATAGTAACAGGCAGCTCTTTCCCAAAGAATTTATGGTCTAGTTAGAAAAGACATGGGAAGAGTTGCCATCTTCATTATACAGATTAGGAAATGAGACAGAGAGGGGCCAAGTGACCTCCTCAAGGTCATGTTAGAAGTCTGTAGCAGGGCAGAAACTGAATGGATCTCCTGAAGCCCAGACCAAAATATCCATCAAAACTCGTCAACTGTCTGCTCACCTCACCCCAAAAATTGGGGGGAGGAGGGGAGAATGCGCCAAAAATTCCTAGAGGAATTTGAAGATTGGAATCTAGTGGTCTGCCTTGGCCACACAAGTAGTTTGCTTGAACGTTGGCCGTTTTTACACCGACAGGGGTGGGTGGGTGGAATAGGTGTTCTGGCGCAGTGGGTGGAGGTGGGTATGTGTTCCTTTCACCCATGGGACCTTCTCTGGTTTTTGGACAGCAACCAGACACCCATCCTTCCTCCTACCACCGGCCATTTACACAGACAGCCCCCCCCCAAACCACCCACCCACCCGAACACCAAGTGGGGGGGCGTCCGTGTAAAAACAGCCCATGAAACAATCTCCTTGCAAGGTAAAAAGAAATTAGCTATATTTATAGGCTGCTGCCTGAGAACAGAACCAGCAGATTGTTCCCTACAGTATATTTTCTTGTATAATGCTTAACATGAAGCTATAATATGAAATGTCTTTGCTACTGTACCACTCTCTGTCAGGTAAGAGATTCTGAAGTGCAGCATCTGCAAATGTTTTCCTTCTTTTCTAATCTGATCTTAAACTTTGTGTTTCAATAAAACACACACAAGGGGAGAGAGGTTTGCAACTTCCATTATAATTAGAACTATATTAGCTCTATTTTGTGAAAAAAATATTTCCACTTAGTAAACAAAGCTAATTCCAAGGGCCCCACCCAAAAGCATTGCAACACACACCAAAAAGTGTTTTTCCATTGGACAAAATGCACACCCCATACACCAGTGTTAACTGCAGAGTGGGAATCTGGACTAAATAAGGGCTACTTATTGTAACTTAGTTCTTTAAGATGGCTCCATGCTTTCTCATGTGGGCTTTTCCTCATGAGCGCTTTTTTGGAGGCAAGTACCTCCTAACTCATTTTCATCCACCCTGTGTTTACACAAGTACAAGGGTTAAAATGAGGATAAAGGGGAGGAGATTATTATTTTTCCAAACAAGTGCGGTTAAAATGGGGATGGACTACTACTCTAGTGGAAGCCTCCCTGATATCCTTCTCTTGTGCTGTTCTCTACTGTCCCAGTAAGCCTCCATTATTCCTCCTTTGTGTGAGGGGATAGCAGCATCTCTGCCTCATTGACTGCTATTCAGGCTCCCCTTGCTGGCAGTTCCCTTGATGTTTTCACAAGCAGGGAGAATGGGGAGGGGAACGGTTATTTAACCCCTGTTTCCTCTGCTTTTGGATTCATATCCTTTGCTGTACCTGATCCACAGAGTCAAATCAAATCAAATTTATTGCATAGCCGTCTGCCTTAGCAAAAAATATATAATACACATATAAAAACATTTTACAAGAAGTACACATGTGATAAGACAAATAATACAAATGATACAAATAATAAAAATTAAAATAACCTAAAACACACAGAACATACCAGCATTAAATCTAGAGCAGACCTAGCAGACACTGAACAGGATTAATCCCAGACCCTGCTAGGAGTTCAATTTAAGGGAAAAGATCAGTGTCCTTGCCCTTCAACGGGCACTGGAAGCGGACTGTGCCAAATCCTGTCACACAAAGTTCTTGCCCTTCAACGAGCACCAGAAGTGGATAATCCCGAACCCGGCTAGAGGTCAGCAACCTGATTAACAAACGATCAATGAAAGATGTTACAGATTGGCTACAAACCATTATTTTATACAAAGTTTCAGCAAAAACCAAAAGAATGAATGATAAGTCAAAATGCATATAGTGTAATCCCAGGTCAAAGACCCCTTAAAGCAAACATATTACACATCTGAACTAAACTAAACTTAAAATTTATCAAGATTTAACAAGATACTAGTATCGTTTTGCAAAAGCAGCCAAATCGTTTTGCAAAAGCAGCCAAATTAATTTTTCACGTGACGTGTAATACTGCAAACTCCATGGTCTAGTGGGAAAGTGTCTGGCCCTAAGATTTTTAGTCCAAGGGCAGTCAAAAACATAATGCACTATGTCCTTGACCACTCCACATCCACAGGGGCACAGTCTGCAACCCCTAGGGATGCCATTTCTCTTACCCTGTACAATGGCTGTAGGCCTCTGCTCCAATCTCAGTCTTCAAAGGGCCATTCTCAAAGAGTCTGTCCTCCACACTGTAGAAAATTCACTCTGGTGTGCCTTGTGGAGCGAGTCAGCTGAACATTTGGTTCTGCAGGAGACCAGGTTCACCAGAGACAGTCATTGTACGGAGAGCTACACGAAGCCTTCATTTCAGACTGTATCAGATTGCCTGGCTGTTAAGTGACCTTCAGAGAAGGACTGGGGAGTTTTCTTTCTTTATCCGAGAAATATAAAGATCAGGGCAAAGATCTGAATATCTGAATTTTTGTTGCATTATGGGTTTGCTAGCAGGGTAAAACCTTTCATGTGGCACCAGGACCCAGAGTGCGAGTCAGCCTGGGCTGCACTCTGTGGACTTTCCCCCCATAGCAGCGGTGTTTCATGAATGAACCCTAAGAATAGAAGAGGAGAGCAGCGACTAGAGAAAAGGCTCAGAGCTGTGCTCTGGGTCCCCTCTTTTGACTCAGCAAAAGTCAAGCAAGTGTCAGTGACATATTCTGTAAGAGGATTACACAATTGCAGAAAGCTTCTGTACATCTGTCCCACAGGTGTTCAGTCTCCGCTAGTTGTTTCACAACCTGACTTATCTGGAAAGTAGAGCTGGTGGAGAGAGATTTCCAAGAAAGAGCCCATCTACTGCTACTAAACTCATTGTCCAGTCCTGCCTTCCTGAGTCATCTCTTTCCTTTGAGGGACTGGGTAAAAAGAGCTGATAAAAAGAAGAGTTAACTCACCTTTACTGACCAAAGGAGAATGTTCTTCTTTTTAAACTATGAATGTTCTTTCTTTTTAAAGAATGCTCTTTCTTTTTAAACCATGAAGTAGGTCTTGAGCGAATTGAGTTCAGCTCCAGACTTCTCATGTGGCCTTGTGCAAATCCATTAATTTGCCTCTATTAAAGTCAATGGGAGCAGAGCCATTAATGGGTGCTTCACATGAGTGCTTTCTCCCGTCTTTTGAATTTCCTACAGGTGATAGCCATGGTGTCTTATGGCCACATTCTATTTTACTGGGTTTAATCTGCCCTGCAAACTAGCCTTCTGCTAGTTCTTTCATGATGATCGTTGCTGCTTTGCTAGTCTCATTACAAGAAACACAAAACACAAAAAGGTCTACCAGACCTACCCTGACTTGTCAGATCTCTGCAAGCACATGAAATCAGAACTGTGAAACCAGTTTAATTTGGAATACTTCAAAATTGTCCCATTTTTAAGAGTTCCTTTGTGGAGGAAAATACATTTAGGTGTTCATCCTTAGACAGCAAGTTCTCATTCCCTGCATAAGGTGTAAACCGGTCACTAGAACAGCCTACTCTGCTGGGAACATAGAGCACAAACAATACTGAAACCAGAAATTGTGACTTCTGACATGATGAGAACCAAACAAGAAGGAAAAAGCACAATTGTTAAACCTTATTTTTCACAGTCAAAAAAAGATGGGTCAAACACATCATTGTTCAAGACAGGTAAAAAACAAAACAAAAAAAAACCTTTACTGGAATGGCTGCCAGTCACTATATCTGCTCCTTTTAAACAGCCACTTAAAAGAAAGGCTGACTAAGGAAGCATGGGAGGGTAACTGATGTTTGGTAACAGTGGGTGCAGCCACTAAACAGAGGCTGCAACACATGTGGGACAGATGCTCCCAGCTGTTCAAATGCTGCAGCTCAATGTCCCATCTGCAGATCTTGCCACCTGCCACTTACTTGGCTTATGCTGAATTGCAGACCAGTAGACAAATGTGGGGAGGGGAGCCAGCCCCTGCTAAGATTTTGCCCCCTCCTGCCCAACCTTTGTCCTCTGCTAAGAAGCAATTATAAGTTTATTAAAAGTAAGAGTCTGACACAAGGAGTCTACAAACAAATGAGCAAGACTGCCGCTAAACTGTGCAGAACCATGTGACTGCAAGTTTATTGGCTGCCTGTATGTGATACGCACATAATACTTGTCCCTTTACAGGACCTTTTGCCCTCCACTATCCACCCACCTTCCATCAGAACCTGACTATGTCCCTGAAGAGTCCAGAAAGAATCTGTAGCAACGGCTGGAAGCATTTTGACTTTTTATTTATTTATTTATTTATTTTCCAAATTTATACCCCGCCCCTCCTGCAACGCAGCTCGGGGCGGCTTCCAACAATAAAACAATAAAATACAATAAAATACGTCTAAAACAATCAAATATTAAATATTAAATATTAAAACAGGGCTAGACAACTCCAAAAACAAATGGGTAAAAACAAATGGGTAGGGGACTAAAATCCTCCCTCCCCATCCTCCCTCCCAAAGGCCTGGGCAAACAGCCAGGTCTTACAGTTCCGCCGAAATGTTAAAAGGCTTGGGGCCAGGCGAGCTTCCTCCGGAAGGGAGTTCCACAGCCGCGGCCCTACCACCAAGAATGCCCTCTCCATCGTGGCCCCCCGTTTGACATGGGGGACCTCCAGGAGGGCACTCCCGGCAGACCGCAGGAGCCGCTCTGGGGCGCGAAGGGCGAGGCGGTCCCTAAGGTATGAGGGGCCGAGACCGTGTAGGGCTTTTCCCTGTTTTCTCATCGCAAATCAGAGAAATTGGGGGTGGAGAACCCCCCACTTGGCCCTCTCGCCTATACATCAGTGCTGGGGGAGGACTATCTGCAAATCTGTGACCAACAATCAAATTCAGTTCTTGGGAGTAAAAATAGTTTAAAAGCAACCCACTAAGGAAGTATTGTGTCTTTGTATTTCCTCCTCAATGAGGATGGACCAGCTGTTTGTTGCACCATGAGCCACACTGTTGCAGACACTTTGGATCAGGTTCTAACCCATGTGAAGTTGCAGCAAAGCAACTTTGTGTCTGGACACGTATTCCCAGTTTAATCCTGGTTTATATCAATTCTGTAAAGGTGCAAGATAAGTAATTGTAAACCAAGTATACCCCTGCTCATACATATCTCTGAATTAAGTGAAAACCAGTCATCTGTGTGTAGACAAGCTCTTAGGCAGCAATTGACATTCACTTTCTTGGAATCAGACCGAAGTTTGAAACCCTTGGAATCCTGACCTTGACAGACCCACGTGTACTTGAGATTACTTGTTCAGCTGAGTTCTTTTTATCCACGTTTTGTTTTGTTGTCCTGGCAATTGTAAACATTTCCCTACTGAAATGTCAGGATTTGATCAACGGCAAGTTCCTGTCAGGGAAAGTCTGCCAAAAAATCTGGGTAATATATTTTCAGATTTCTCCAGCTGAAGTTTGTAAATTTCAGAGAGATGGAAACTTGGCTTTTCCTTTACTTTTGGCTTGTCTTAAAATCATGGACTACTGGAAATAATTTCTTAGCAGTAAAAACAAACTGCAAGATGACCTTAGCAGAAAGCCCAGAACTTCAGCCAAAGTCCTCCATAGTTGGTATGTTGGCTTCTAGATCTCCATGTTTGTTATGACTTGCACGATAAACATATAGGATACAAATTTCCTCATCTTGTGTTGGATTCAGGAAACATAATGAATGTGTTTGTTCTTTCTCTTAAAGGGATGGGTCCCATTCACCTAAATGAAATAGACTGCACAGGGTTTGAGAAATCCATCACAGACTGCAAGTTCAATACACAGTCCCTGGGATGTAACCATGAGGAAGATGCAGCAGTGAGGTGCAATGTTCCAGCCATGGGTTTCCAGAATCAGGTAAGAAGCCAAATTATCCGAGTATAACAGGAACAGAACTGGATTTATTAACCTGCAAGGAGTGATACTAATTTTATTGCCCTTGTTGCTATTCATGTCTTGGCTGCTTACTGTTTGTGTTTAACATTCAATTGTTTGTGAGAATAGGCTTCTAAGGCAAGGTGATGGATACGCCATCCCTTGGGACATTTGAAACCAGACAGAACAAACACTATGCAATATGTCTGTTTGATAGGTTAGATGACTTAATGTTTCTCTTCCATCTCTATTCTATTACACAAAGGGAAATAGTGTGTGCAAAGCAGCTTTTGCAAGAGGATTTCAGCTTGCCCAATAAACAGGGTTTTCATCTTATGGAAAAATTCAAAATTTCAAATGTTTTCCAAATTTGGGGGAAATGTCAAAATTTTCATTGAAAACAAGAATCTGAAGTTCTGTTTCAACCTACTGAAATTTTCATTCAGTGGGGAAAAACTTCCAAAGAAAAATTCAACTGGAGAATTTTTATTTTATTTTTTAAAAAATAGGGGCAAAATGTGTTTTGACAGGATCCACTTTTCCAGTTGTCTAAAATTTTCTGGCCAGCCTAAGTAAAATCCCAGTATGACACAGATAAAATAATGATTAACTAACTGCTAACCTCTTAACCCTTGAGTTCTCTACTATAAACACATGCAGCATCTCACCTTTTGTTATCAAGCAGCAAAAATAAATTAAAAAGCTATTTTGAAGACTCTAAGAACACGTGTTGTCATTCTGCCTGGTATTTGTGGATGTGGGATGCTAGCCTGAGTTTATTTTAATGCTGTAGTCCACCTGAGTGGGGTATAATCAGCCATTTAGAATGCCCTCTTAACTCTCCTGAGGTATGAGGTGTATCGTCTAAAGCAGGGGTGGGGAACCTCGGGCACATGGACCAGATTCAGCCTGTGGTTTTTAACTTGGCCTCTTTCCACTTTCTGAATTGGCTAGTGGATCCAATCCCTAGTCTCCAGCACTTAAAAAGTAAGTTCAGTGTAAGGGAGCAGAGATGAGGGCATGCACTCAAGGATAAGGGATGAATCCATAGCACGGAACCGTGATCCTTCCCCTATACTGAGCACCCCTTAAAGCACCCCCACCCCCAACTCCTATCTGGCCTCAGAGCTTGTACTCATTTTCAAGTAACCATAGCAGGGGGGAAGTTCCCCATAGTCTCATGTTTTCTCCCATGCTGCTCCTTATGCAAGAAAAAGCTGTCCATTCATGTCTGCTCAATTTTGACCTTCAAGTCTCCACCTTAAAATTCTCCTTTACTTTGATGCTTTAAAAAAACACCTGATAGTGTCTGACCAATGCTGATCTGTATTGTCTCACTGTTTCCTTGTGCTTCTGTTGTCTGTCTGCACCTATCTTTAGTCTCTTCCCTTAGTTTTTGGTAGGAAACCTATTGGAGGAGAAACTGTCTTTTAGTTACATGTTTGCGTAGTGCCTAGCTCAATAGCGCCCTGATCCAGGTTCCCAAACACTACTGCAGTAAATATAACATCAGCAGCTAGGGGAGTATTCATAGGAAAATAAAAGCAAGTTTGGCAGAGAGCATCTAATAATATTACATAGCTATTTTTACCAGAAAATACAATGCTTCCTATTTAATGTTCTGCTCTGTCTCCCAAATGACACGGTTCAGCTGAAGCTGCACCACGGTCACTGTCCTTGGGAAAATATTTAGATTTCACATTTCTGAAACACAAAGTAGACCAAGTGCTTGTCATCTGAACAAACAGCTTTCAGAAGAGGAATTGCGTGGTTTTTCCTGAGCCTACATTATTCTAATTCAGAAAAATATTCTGGGGAAATAACTGACTTGGCAGCTGAGTTTTCTGAGCAAGCAATGGGTTGCACTGGGTTGTGTGTCAGATGCCTGTGTATATCACTGCAGAACTGTCCTCGCTAAGAAGGAATGTTCAGACATTTTATGGTAGTGTCAAAGGGCTGTGGGGAGAATTCACTCAGTGTAGAGAGCCAGCACAGGGGTTACTCTGTAATTAAGTCCCCCTCCCAGCTAAGCCTCAAAATAGAACTTAAATGATGCAAAGGCCTTTTCAAACTCCTTTTGAACAAGGGGAAATTTTACTTAATGTAAGTGAGATTTTTCTCAAGAAGGGAGTTATCACCCCTGTGATGCATAATGCCCCAGCCCAACTCTAAGTCCCTTCAGGATCCATGCCACTCAGGTTTTGCTCTGTGGGGGAAGGTCTTCTCTTTTACTCTGTGACACTCACTGATAGTTTGATAGTTTAAAGTTTATTGTCTCAGCACCTTTGCTATCACAATACAAAAGTAATATAATAATAAATAAGTTTAAACAAATAAAACACATTTAAAAAGCCACTCGTACATTAATACAACTACACCATCTGCATTTCATTCTTACTTCCCTCTGAGGAGGTATCTAAGCAATTTTTCCCTTATCTACAAGAAACAGAAACATCGCTATTGCTTTAATTGTTGTAAGATCCGTAGCAGTGAGCAGGCTTTCCATCACATCTCTTATATCTAGTCCATCTTTTCCCGAGAGGGGGTTTATCCATACCTCCCTAAGTTCCTCGTACAGGGGGCACTCACAAACTACATGTTTCAAAGTATCTATTTGATCGTGGCAAACTGTACAAAATCGCTGATCATATGGAATTTGTTTCATCCTGCCTCGTACCACCGCTGTTTCAAATAACTCAAATCGAAACAGGGTAAACATTCTTCTCAACCTCGGATCTTGCACCTGAATGAAATATGGTTCTAGATTAACTGAAACTTTGATCCTGTGATACATTGGAGCAATCTTCACCTCCCTCAGCCCTATCAACTCCTTGCTATGGGCCCAATTTATTATCTTATTTTTTAATTCTAACTTGGATATTCTACTGTCCGGAAGCCCAGTCTTGTCCAATGGTAAAGAAAGTTCCACAGCCAATTCTCAGACATACTTCAGCCATTTATATGGTACGGTTTCAATCTGTTCCTTTTCTTCCATATAACAGTTAAATATCAAAGAGGCCTCATTCTCAGTAGCCGCGTTCCGCCAAAAAGGAGCATTCTAATAGCTAACTGAGTGAAAATTGAAATAACCCCCATTTCTGCTCTCAGCATACCAAGTGGGGCTGCTTTAGGGGCTTTCAGTAAGCTTCACAGAAAATGATTTTGCGGCCGTTCTAACGCTTGCACATATCCTAACAAGGTAATTTCTCCACCGTATGTTATACTTGGAATAACCTTGGAATTAAATACGTCCAAACGTTGTTGAATTGAGACCACCGGGGCTGAGTAATAAACTTTTAGTATTCCCCCAGTTATTTGCAGAGCCTTACATATTTGGGTATCATTGTGCGCCAACCATGATCTTGAAGAGGCGAAGACAACACCTAAATAAGTATAATAGGATGCGGACACTCACTGGTCTCTTCACTGTGGGACATTGGGTGCAGATGTTACTCTTTATTGTTGTCTTTGGGGAATTAGCTCCTGGTGAGGCTAGTCCCACTATGGGTCTCCACCCAAGGTGCTCTAGCTTCCACCTGAGTATGTTCTAACACAGTCCGTGGTTCCCCTTCTGGAGTGATGTCTCCAGCTGCAATTGGGCTGGGACAGTTCAGAGTCCTGGGCTGCTAAGCTGACTCTACTCAAGTGCCCCCACTCCCCGGGTACACCCAGTGCTCTGACACTCTCAGTACCCCTGAGCTCGCCTCACGTACACTCAGTGGTATAGGCATCGCCAGACTGGCTGCTGGGTTTGCTGGTGGCCCTCATGCTTTGAAGGTCCCTAGCTCTTAGCCTTCCAGGGTCCTCCTTACTTGTTTCCCTTAGAAGCTGCTGGCCCTCTCCCTAGGGCCCTGGAGGATGGACATCCACTTCACCCCAGTCTTCCACCTGGAGGGGTCCCAAGGCCTACTCTCACAGGCATTTGGCTCTTGGGTTTAGGGTTGCCACCTATGCATGTTTTTAAGGAGCACTCATTTAAAAAATCCACGTTCTAGGGCCTGCATTGGTGCCTAAGGTACCATTGCAGGCCCTGCAACATGTATTTTTCATAAATATTCCTTTAAAATCTGCATAGGTGGTAACTCTACTTGGGTGGCTCCCATAATGGTCTTGGACCTATCCAGTAGCCCCCTCTCTTCCACTGGGGACCTAGCTGCTACTGTCCCCCACTCCCTGCTGGGATCTTGCTCTCTCCATGCTAAGCCCCCACCGGAGTCAAGCCCTCAGAGCAATGCAAGCAGATCTCATCAGCCTCATGATCGAACTCCCTCCAGGCACAACCCTGAGCCTAGCTGGTACTGGCCCACGCCCTCCTGACTGGGCTACCTCCTCACTGCATGTGGACTACCAACTGTTCCACCTTGGCCTGCTCCCACCAGACACAAGAGGTTGTGCCACCTTCAGCTAGGAGTGCCCTAGGTAGCCTGCTTATCCCACTACAGCCCCAGGGGTTACTAAGGCCCTGCCCACTCAAGGCCTTTCTGAACCCTTTGCCCTCTTCCTTGGGCAGGGTTCCCATCTACCTCACCAGCAGGGTGACACTAAGCTGGCACCAGAACCACCTCACCCTGCTATCACCAAGCTAACTCTGCAGTTGGAAGCGTTTCCTTTGCTCTTAAAGCCCCCTCCAGCTCACATGACCCGCCCACACAGCTCAGTCACATGATTTCTGCTCCCTGGGCTCCCTATTAACTCGTCCAGGGCTAGCCCCAGGTGAGCGAGTGGTGAAGTGTTGAGTCACTGTGGGCCTGCTCCTGCCACAACTTGTCCACAGCGCTTCACCACAACAGTCCCTTATAGGTAAAGTGTAACTAACTCATTCCAAGGCATTAAATGCCCATTGAATGGCCCTGATACTAACTAGGTTTTATCAGAATAGATCAGTATGTTTCATACAGAGTGGAAAGCTGCCTAGGGCTCGTACAGAGCATGCCTTATGATTAAGGCACTTGCTTGGGACTCAAGAGCCTTGAGTTCTAATCACGACTCTGCCACAGACTCTCTGTTCAACCTTAGGCACAGAACCCTGGGCCAGGTTTTGAGAAACAGCTTCTAATTTGCATCTGCTATTTTGCTTGTCTTGCTTTAGACACCCAAGGCTTGATTTTTCTGGGGAACTGAGCACTTGCAGCATCACTTGAAAATCAATGGAAACGGCTAATGCCCAACTTTTCTGACATTTAGGCACTGGGACCATGATCTACACACCAAGGGCTTCAATGAGGCTACTTCAGTATAAGTGGTTTGTGGATCACCAGCAGGGTGTCTGATATTTTAGGGATTCAAAGATGGGGGGGACACAAAATTAGAGTCCATTTCTCAGTGTTTCCATCTGTGAAATGGGGATAATACACACCCAATTCAGGTGCTTTACCTGGCATTCCCTAGTAGGTACATGTCAGGACCCCGGGGGGTGGATTGGTGAACCTTGAGGCTAATTTCTGGGTTGCTGTGAGACACTAAGGCTGCTTTTAAACGAGACAAGAAACGCGGCTGATCCTTTGATCAGCCGCGTTTCTTTGCGCTCATTTAAATTACAAACTCACATTTAAGCCGGTTCTTCCCTGCATCAGACCGGGCAGGCGATCCTGCCCCGTCCAACGCGGATCGCCGCTGTGCCGGCTTCACGGCACACTTCCGGGGTATGTAGCTGAGTGCGCATGCGTAGAAGGGCGCGCATGTGCACTGAGTCTCTACACCGGGTCTGATGCTCTTCTGAGCATCAGACCCGGCGTAGAGAGAAAGGCGGGTGCCCGATCCCACCTCTGAACGATCCCGCTTGTCAGCGGGATCGTCTAAAAGCGCTCTAGGTGTAAGGGACATGGGGTGAAGGGTGTCTGGGTTGTAGGTGGACCTGGGGGTTGGGGCAGACAGGACCAAGGCTGGGAACAAGGTGGGCAAAATGACAGGGGGCCAGGAACCAAGAGGGAAAAGTATGAAGTCCTGCGCAGCTTCCTGGTGCTACCTGCAAGCCTTATATGCTGGCTGGCAGGCAACCAAGAAACTGGAAGGCATGACATGCTGGAGACAGACAGGAGGGATGTGGCTAGGGACAAGGCAGAGAGGCTTCTTTGAGGGAGTGTCTGGGCCTGAGGCAAGGCAAAGCAGTTGTGCAGCAGGCCCAACCACTAGGGATAGGCATTACAGATTCAGATTAATCCATAACTAGGCCTGAAATGACATGCAACAGTGTCCAACAATTCTGTCGGAAATCTCCCATCCGTTGTCGTTTTCCTGACATGGCATGAACATAGCATTCCGATGCTTGCTGCCACTTTCCACTATTGCTTGTTGCTATTTCTCAGCAGAAACTGTCGCAAGTCCCATAAATTGTTGAAAATTGCCACAAAGTGTCAGAATGTGTCAGAAAAACTGTCGGAAATGTTGGAGAAACGTCAGAAATTGTCACTATAATCTTAAGTGCCACAAAATACCTGGAACTGTTGCAAAATGTCGGATAGTGCTGCAAATTGATGGCAAATGCTGTCGGAGCGGTGTCAAGACTGTCAAAATGTTGACAGTAAACAGCAAAATGGCAAACAATGTTGCCGCTTCAGGCCTATTCATAACTGCCTCTAATGGCTAATTTCAGATTAATCTGTACCAGTCCAAGCTCTTTACCAGTTACGGATCCAGAGTTACATGTTGATTTGTAACAGTTCTTCTGATTCATCACTTACAAAGAATAGTTTCAGCATGGGTATCTCCCCAACATCCTCTGCAGTGAAGACTGAAGCAAATAATTCATTTAGCTTCTCTGCAATGGCCTTATCCTCCCTGAGTGGCCCCCTTTTTAGCCCCTGGTCATCTAATGGCCCAACTAACTCTGCTTTTGATGTACTTGAAACAGTTTTTATTAGTAGTTTTTGCCTCTTAGTCACTCTTCAAATTCCCCATTGGCCTGCCTTGGTGCCTTTTTGGCTCTAATAGCCTTCACCTCACCATTTAGCCATGCTGACAGACATTTGGTCCTCTTGCTTCCTTTTTTTTTTTTATTGTTGAATACATTTGATCTGGGTTTCCAAGATGGTGTTTTTTAAATAGTCTCCATACCGCTTGTAGATATTTAATCCTCACAAATGCTCCTTTTAATTTCCCTCTAACTAGTTTCCTCATTTTTACATAGCTCCTCTTTTTAAAGTTAAATGTTACTGTGGTAGTTTTTTTTGTCATTCTCCCTCCTATAAGTATGTTGAATTTGATTATATTATGAACACTATTGCCAAGCAACTCCATCCCCTACCTCAAAAGCCTAAATTTAACTTCCTGAACCTCCCTCCTACATCTTCCTATGTCATTGGCACCCAAAATTACCATAACAACCAGCTCTTCCTCAGCCTTATAATCTAGCTGGCAACTAACCAGGAAGCTGGGAGGTGTGGCAGGCTGCAGACGGACAAGAGGGATTTTTCATTTTTTTTTCATTTCATTTTTTATTTGTACCCCGCACTCTCTCGCCACAGGCAACTCGAGGCAGCTCACCAAAAAATGAAAAACAAAACACAATAAGCATATACATCTGGGTTTCAATCCCATGCAGGGGACCCAGGAAACAAAAGAAAACACCCCTAATAAAATATCCCAGCACAGTGCAATACAATAACTCGTGACTAGGGACAAGGCAGGAAGGCTTCTTTGAGGGAGTGGCTGGGCCTGAGGCAAGGCGAACATAAGTAGTGCCATACTGAGTCAGACCAATGGTCCATCAAGCGCAGCATCCTGTCCTCTGACAGTGACCAATCTCGATCACATGGGAGAAGAACCAACAGTCACATTGGGAAATCCATTCCCCGTTGTTCACTCCCAACTCCCGACAGTACGAAGTTCATCCCATAAGCTACTTGGTTAATAGCCATTAATGGACCTACTCTCCAAGAACTTAACCAATCCTTTTTTAAACCCAGCTATACTACTGGCCTTGACAACGTCCTCTGGCAACAAATTCCATAAGTTAATTATGCATTGAGTGAAAAAGTACTTCCTTTTATTTGTTTTAAATCTGCGTGTCCCTAGTTCAGTACTTCACCCCTGCAGTAGTGCAGCAGACCCAGACACTGCTCCAGAGTCCCTGGGGGTGAGGTCTGAAGACCCAGGTCCTGTTACTGGTCCAGGTATTGTGATGTGTGTGACCGGGGATTCATAGAAATGCTTATGAAGACCTAAAATAGCAATTGTATTTCATAGAATCACAGAACTGTAGAATTCACAAAACTCAACTCTATCTCTCTACTCCCTCTCTCTCTCCCTCTGTTCAAGCTCGTCTCATCAACTGTCTCTCTGACATCTCTACCTCGATGTCTCAACATCAACTCAAACTCAACATGGCTAAAACTGAACTCCTTATCTTCCCCCCTCATCCTTCCTCTCCTTCCTCACTGTCAATAACTATTGATGGAGTCACCATCCTGCCTGTCCCCCAAGCCCGTAGCCTAGGCTTCATCTTTGACTCACCCCTTTCTTTTAAACCCTACATTGACTCTGTTGCTAAATCCTGTCGCTTCTCCCTCCATAACATTGCTAAGATTCGCCCTTTTCTCTCTGTCTCGTCTGCCAAAACTCTTGTTCATGCTCTGGTCATCTCTCGCCTCGATTACTGTAACCTCCTTCTCACTGGCCTTCCCCGGTCTCACCTTTCTCCCCTCATCTCTGTCCAAAACTCTGCTGCCAGGGTCATCTACCTCGCCAGTCGCTTCGACCATGTGCAGCCCCTCCTCTCTTCGCTTCACTGGCTTCCCCTTCCTGAACGAATCCTGCACAAGCTCCTAGTCTTCACCTATAAAGCTCTTCACAACCTTGCTCCCCCCTACCTCTCTGCACTTATCGCCCTCCATACTCCAGCCCGTGCACTTCGCTCCTCCTCTGTCCCTTCTCTCACCCTTCCACGCCTTCCCTGCTCCCCTAAGCGCCTTCGTCCCTTCTCACTTGCTGCCCCCCATGCCTGGAACTCCCTCCCTGTCCACATCCGCCTTGCCCCCTCCCTTCATACCTTCAAATCTCTCCTTAAAACTCACCTCTTTCGCTCTGCTCTGTCTGACTCTTTATCCTGCTGAGCCACTATTCCTATACCTACGATCGGTTTACCCTTATCCTTGCAACATGGACCTGCCTGCTGTCATTCTCATCGTAACCAAGCCAAGTACGTGCACTTGAGACCTCGCATCTTCATGAATGTTAGACCCCTTGTCTCTCCCTCTGTTCCCCTTCCTAAGTCTCTCCCCCAGCTCCTGTCTCTCGGATTGTAAGCCCTAGGGGCAGGGACCGTGTCTATTTTATTACTTTGTAAAGTGCCAGGTACACTGCTGGCGCTATATAAATGTTTGTTAATAATAATAATAATAATAATAATAATAATTAGAAGGGACCTCAAGGATCACCTAGTCCAACCCTGTCTGGAGGCAGGATAACCTTGTCCTAAAGCATCCCTGCCAAAGCTCTGCTTAGATGAGGACTGGGCTACTAGTCACTCTTACTATGCACACATCTGTGTATTGACCACACTGTCATGAAGGCATATGGCGAAAGCCCATTGCAGAAGTCCAAAATTCACCATTCCAGGTCACCTCACCAGTCAAACCGCTTAATAATCAAATATTTTGTGGGTTATTTCTTATGATGAAAGACCAAAACCTTCCGATCCTAATGATAGGAGGGTTCTGCCGGGGACTTTGGTGCATCTGGAGCTTCATGTGGGCTTCTGCAAAGGTTCATGCCAGCTGCTTTACCACAGCCCTTCAGTTCACCATTAAGTGCTGGCTCCAGGTCAGGTTGGCAAGAGGAACTGCAAACTCATGGGAGTTGGGCCAGGATCACTTGCTTAAGCCCTTTTTGTTCCATTAGTCTGAACATCTGGATTGTATTAAACAGAGAGCAAAATCCATTTTGAGCAGCAGCATAATAACTGTCTGAATACTGTGCTTCCTACCTTCTGTGAGGCTGCTTGCTGTGGGGATTATTAAAGCTCTGTCATAGTGCTCTGTTGGAGGTGCTATTAATATGCATTGTGATTGGCAGGGCCAGCACAAAGCCTGTCCAGTACTGAAGGTTTGATCTGGCCATGGGTGATGCACAGTCTTTTGTGACCTGTCCTATTGCAGTGCATTGGAGTATTGAATCATCTAGGCACTGCACGAATGCTGAGACTCCAAACCTCAAAGCTCCACTCCAACACTAACCTTATTGAAGTGAAGACTTGCATGGGTGCAGCACACTGAGGACCAGAGCCAGAGGGACCTTTCAGATGTTATGTTTCACATGTAGCTACCACCACCCTAAACCCCCATGTTCCTGTTTGTGTGACCACCCCACCATGGATCTAGTTAGGTGCCAAACTGTGGCAAGTGACCTCTTGAAAAACGGAAGTTTATTTATTATATACATAATAAATAAGTTGCTGGCCTTGTATGTCAGTCAGCGTACCATGTGAATGCATTGACTACTCTGCTTTCACCTTCCAGTCCTCCCAATGATCAGAGAGCTTTCAAGAAATGGGATAGGCTCGTGAAGGGCTTCCACCTGCCTTTCAGTCTCTGTAGTATGCACCCAGAAGCCTCCCAGATTTAAAAGGAGCATGCCATCCTTTTAAATTTTGCTTGCCTGCGCTCAGCATGTTCGTTAGTAACTACTTGGCAGTTTCTAGTCAGTGGGAGAGAATTTGTCTCCTGAAAAGCTCTCCATCTAAAAAGAAAAGACAAGCAAGCAGTGAGAAAGCCTGGAGACTGTATAGACACATGGTAAAGAGATGGTCACTGCCCAGTCTGAACAGGCAAGACAACAGTGACATTTTGAAAAAAGAATGATTTTGGAAGGGAAATGAACCATCCCAGTCATTTCCTCAGGGAGGGAGTCCTGAGACTACCCCTCCTCACAGGGTATTGGCCACCATTGGTAACAGAACTGTAGACTCAGCTGATCCAGTATGACAATTGCTATAACCCTAAAACATAAGATGATGGGAGAAAGAAGCATCTCCATCCCCATTTTTGCAGGGATTGATACTGGGATGGGTAGTATAAGTGATCTGCCCAAGCTCAGACAGAGAGTCTGTGGCACAGCTGGACACTGAACCCAGATCTCTTGAGTTCCAAATGCACCTTACACAGAGAGAGGCGGAAATTCAGAAGGGGCCAGTGAATCCATATTAAACCCCTGTGGGGATGCTCTCATTTTGGAATAGGTAATGGATCGGTCTAGGTCAGCTTAACTTTATTAGGCAGTGGGTTAAACTAACCCAGCATATATTTAAAGACCACCTCCTCCTCATGTTCCATCACAATCCCAAAGGTCAGCCAGGTCAGCCACTTCTTGCAAGTGCCTTTGGTGCGCTGGCCATGTCTGTACAGTAAGGGTAGACGGAAAGGTTATCTTGATGACTGCTCCACAGCTCTGGAACTCTCTTCCCCTGGAGGTTCAACAAAGCCTGAGCATTTTTGGAGGCAATGAAAGACCTATTTGTTTGCCCAGGCATTTAGCAGGCAGAGATAGGGTCCAGAGAGTTTTTTGAGGGAATTTTATAGTTTATATTTTTAATCAATATATATTTTAAGGAATTCATTTAATGTATATTTTATGTTACCTGCCCTGAGCTTTTGGGAAAGGGTGGGATAGAATTCTAAATAAATTCATCAATGAAATTACATTTTAAAATGCCCATAGTGTAGATTAATTGAATAACTAAACTATATTCATTAATCGGGGGGAGGGGGGATCTATGTAAGTGGGGCCTTGGTTCAAGGAACTAACCACCAGGCCACAGGGGGACTCAGTCTCTGACTTTTGTACTTTGTTGGAGCATCTTTGTACAGTGATATCCAATGTGCCACTGGCCCTATTGTCATATAAATAGCAGGTCTGGATCTGAGCGTGGAATGCCTTTTTCTGCCTGCCTCTGCGAGCCTGTGTCTGCTCAGATGTGAAATTAGACCAGTCAGGAAATGCCTGGCACTTGCTGTTAGTGCTTGACTTGAGGTTTTCTTTTTTCCTGCTTTATAACTGCAGCTGCGTTTGAGTGGAGGTCGCACACCCTACGAGGGCCGAGTGGAAGTCCTGGTGGAGCGCAACGGCACTCTCAAGTGGGGGACAGTCTGCAGTGAGAACTGGGGCACAGTGGAAGCCATGGTGGTGTGCCGCCAGCTGGGCCTTGGCTTTGCCAGCAATGCCTTTCAAGTACGTTGTCTCTCTTGGTTTGTTCATGTGCTGGGGCAGGAAAATGAACGGGGTTCAGAGATGAAGACTGGAGAAGCCCAATATTAATCCATAAACCATGGGCAGTGTCAGGGGAAAGATCCTTGCAGACACTGCCCCATCAATGTACATTCACACTGCCTCTGGGGTATGTGAGTTCAGTCTCTGGGGTCCAACCCCATGTCAGGCGTTTCTGCTAGAAGGAAGCCTCCAATGACTAGCTTTTCTGTGAGACAGATGGTTATCCCCTAGGCCAGTGTATCCCAAAATTTTGTCGGTGTTGTAAATATAAACCTTTAACCACAGTCAGCAACAAAGGCGTGCAATAAATATTGGATATGACTTGAGAGTGAGAGCTCATTTGGAGATGATGTGACCCCACGTAGGGTCATGACTAGAGATTTGTCAAATTTGTAGTACCCAAAGCCACCTGTCACAGGTCAGGTACTGCAGTGTCCCTGAACAGCACTTGTTGGGTACCATTTTGCTTATGTGGGGCCAAGGTAGAGGTGGTGGTGGTGACAGCAATCTGGGGGCTGAAGGCCTGGGAACCAGGCCAGCCAGCTAGCACATGCACATGCTGCCCAGGAGCATGCATTACATGCACAAGTTATTCGGGAACACATGTGCCCACCTGGGGCTGGTGAATACTAGCTAAGCCAGGTCTAGGCCCCAGGCCACCCCAGAGGACCTCCAGACCCCCCAGATTTCTGCCTCCACAATGCTGACACGCCACCCCTAGGCCTCAAGTTAGCAGGGGAAAGAGACCTGTTACTACCCGTGGGTTTCCACCCAACAAGCTGCCCACATGCTGGCAGATACCCGCAGGTAGTAAACTCACTTCCTGTTTTCATTCTAGTCATGTGACCCACAATTTAAGAACCTCTGCATTAGGTCCTGCAGTGAGACCTATCAATTCATTCCACCTAAGAGCCCCCACATGAATAGCAGATGGTAAAAACTCCATGCCAATGACCCCAAGTGGAGAGAGGCTCTCTAAACACTTCCCTCGAGCCATCCACATCCCTTTGCACCCAGCAGTGTTTCCCCCCACACACATGTACTTGCAACACCTGTTCCTCAGTGTAGAGTGACTGGGAGCAGCTGAGGGGCTACTTTAAATTCCAGTGCAGTTGTTTATGTGGTACCTTTTACCCTGAGCTGACACAGAGTACTGCCTCTCTCTGCTTCTTCCAAGTCAAATGCCTGGCCTCATTGAATGCCCACTGTTGAGTTGCATTGCTCAGAGTCTGTACCTCATAGTGAATTCTTAGTGATCCATCTAATCCTGTGGGCCTCATGGCTGATTGGCACATGGCAGGGTGGTAACCACATTGGGCAGCAAAAATGCCATGAAATTGCTTTGCTTGGAAATAGAAATAATGGCAAATAAACACTCAAGAAACTTAGCTGACTCATCCCAGGACTGCAGTTTCCAGCCTTTACCACCTGTCTCTCCTTTAGAGCCCGTGCAATAATGTGTGCCAGTTTGCCATTTCATTAGGCATTTCATGCCAACTAGTTGACCAGCACACAAATTCACTGCAGGGAGGAAAGGCCAGTGGATCCAATTAAAACAGCAGTGGAAGATGGAGGCAAAATGCAATGACTTTGCTAGAACAGAGTTGGATTATGTGTTTGGTGCACGGAGCAGTGATGGAAACATGCTTAAAGTAAAGCAGTGGGGATCAGGAGACCTTGTGTCCATCCTGGCTCTGTGTTCAGGCTTGCTCAGGCAAGTCATTTCTCCTCCTTGGTAGCTCAGATTCCTCCCTGTAATGCAAGACTAATACATACCTCGCAGTGTGGCAGTAATGCTTGTATAAACGTTTGAGGTCTTTGTGTGGAAAGCACAAGGGAAGGGAAGAGTATTCTCACTAGTGACACTAGTCCCCATATACCAACAATGATGCAGTTGAAGACCTTGGTATCAGAGCTAGTAATTCCTGTAGTCTCTTGCCATCAGAGCTAATTGGAGGGAACTAGATGGAGCGCAGAGGAGACCTGGAAAGCAGGGGAAGCTATTGTTTCCCAAACTTTTTGCCTGGAGTAGTGGACAGCTGTAGCAGATGGATTACCAAGGGGTAAATACCTACCTGGGCCAACAGAGGGAGCATACCTACCATACACCACAATCGATAGGAGAGGCTGCTTCCCTAATAGAGTTGTCCAGCTCAGTATGGGAGCACACACACACATAGCCAGCAGGAGGTTTATCTTTGGGTCATTGTGTCTTCTGACTGCTGGGACTGCAAGTGAACAGCAGTGGGATGATCAATAATTGATCACCCCAATCTGACCTGCTGTGCACTTCTCTGAAGCAACCAAAGCTGCCACTGTCAGAGACAGGAAGCTGGACCATTGTTGGTCTCGCCATGTATGACAGTTAAATAAATTTCATATAATTAGCATTATGAAATTCCAATTCAAAAAACCAGGGGAGAAAACCTTTTGCTCAAGACAAAGCAGAATGGTTTCTAGGCCGTATGGCTCAGCCACCAGGAGATTTAGGAATTGAGCTAAGAGACCTGGGTCGTTTAGCTTAGACAGAGGCTTATTCTGTGTAGTTTGGCCCATGACAGACAGCTCTTGATCCTAAATTAGTGTAGGTGAGTTAGCATTTCCAGTGGAATAAACTACTCAGTCTGGGACATCTGTGGAGAATGTCTTAAATGATGAGCCAGGTAATCATGATGGACTCCAGACAGTTTAACTGTTGTGTAGCAGCTCACAGTGCCAGATATTGAGCCTACAGATTCCTAGGGAACCACTGACATTAAATAGCTGTCACTGAAGTGGTGGGCACAGACCACACACCTTTTAAACTTAGGGCCGGCCAAGCCTCAGACAAGCTATAAGTCCCTAATAACTAGTAATAATCCAAATCTACTGACTCCTATAAAAGTATCTAAGGGAAAGTATCTAAGGGATGGCATGGACAGAGTTAGGGAAGGAATTGGGTGAGTGGGAAGAGCTAGACGCGTTAGGGATATTTCGTGATGTGATGATATCTGAGTCGCCTCCCCCTGGTGTGAGAGGGGTGGAAGTAGTAAGATTTTTGTCAGGGGTAGCAGGGAATGAGTTGGTAGAGGAAGGGACTTATTTGGTCTCTGTGGGGGAGACTGTAGAGTGGTATGTAGATTAATTGTAGAAATATGATTATTGGCAATGTGGGTATGTTAAATTGGTTAAATTGTTTGA
This sequence comes from Sphenodon punctatus, assembly GCA_003113815.1. Lineage (NCBI taxonomy): Eukaryota > Metazoa > Chordata > Lepidosauria > Sphenodontia > Sphenodontidae > Sphenodon > Sphenodon punctatus. The sequence goes on along the minus strand of QEPC01007720.1, from coordinate 3,977,299 downwards.
TGTGTTAGAAATATTGTTCTGGGCCCCTGTGTGAAACACCCAGAACATGTTATATTGTTTTATGTTTATAATGTATTGGTTCATTTGGCCATTGTGCGGACCAAATGGGTCATTATGGGGAATATAGGGAAGGGTGGGTTGTAATGAGGAGGAAGGTGGAGCTGGCTGACTCCCCCCGGTGAGAGAGGGGTGGAGCCAGCCATATACCCTGGTGAGAGCAGGGTATTTGGTAGGGCCGGGACCCCAGCGCAATTACCGGGTACCGGATTTACCGGATTCCAGTTTCCAAAAAAACGGATTCCCGGATTAAATCCGATATACCAGTACCGTATTTATTCCATTGATTTCAATGGGGCACTGTCCCCATTGAAATCAATGGAATAAAAAAATTCCTCCCCCCTCCCCCTCCCAGGCTGCGCGGTTGGAAGGGGGGACACCCCCCACCCACCCTGCCCAGCCTGGATTTAAACAAAAAAATTCCCCTGAGTGTCCCACTGCAGCTCCGGGCCGCCGCCGGCAACCCAGAGCCAGCCCCAGCCCCAGCGGTCGTCCCAGCAGCAGCCAGTAAGTATACTGTATGATCCCTGGGGGGGGTTAATACCCCCCCAGGGATCACCCTACTTCCAAGTTCCCGCACCCAGGGATCTCGTACCTTCATTGAGCTCCGGCGGTCTGGCGGCTTCAGGGCCGGCTGTGGCTGCCGGCTTCAGACGCTGGTAGGCCTTCCGGGGAACTAATTCTGAAGATCACAAAAGAATTAAATCTCTTGCCACCGAGATGGTGACGGCACTTATTTATTTATTTATTTACATTTATTGGCCGCCCCCTCATGCCTACGGTATCTCGTGGCAGCTCACAACAACTAAAACAATAATAAAATACATAAAACAACAATATAAATAATTTTAAACTAACCTCCCCCCAGACATTCCCCCTCCCTACCCTGTCCTCCCACCCTCCCCTCCAAAGGCCTGGGCAAACAGCCAAGTCTTACAGGCTCAACGAAAAACCATCAGACCCGGGGCTAGGTGAGCTTCCTCCGGGAGGGAGTTCCAAAGCCGCGGACCAGCCACCAAGAATGTCCTCTCCATCGTGGCACACGGGGGACCTCCAGGAAGGCGCCCCCGGAAGACCGCAGGGGCCGAAGGCGAGGAGGTCCCCAAGGTATGAGGGGCCCAGCCCATATAGGGCTTTATAAACCAACACCAACACCTTGAATCTGGCTCAGTGTGCTATAGGCAGCCAGTGCAGAGTGCGGAGCACAGGTGTTATATGCTCCCATCGCCTCGTCCCCGTAAGGAGACGGGCCGCTGCATTCTGCACCAGCTGCAGCCTCCGAATCAGAACCAAGGGAAGCCCCACGTAGAGCACATTGCAGTAGTCTAGCCTCGAGGTGATGAAGGCATGAATAAGAGTGGCCAGGTCGGGCCCGGAAATGTATGGGTGCAGCCTTCGCACCAGATACAGCTGGCGGAAGGCGGCTTTAGCCACCGCCTCCACCTGCCGATCCAGACGGAGGCGCGAATCCAACACCACCCCCAGACTCCAAACCTGCTGGGCTATGGGAGGGCAGACCCCCCCACCCACCAACGGGGTCGGCACCTCCCTCACCCTACCCACCACCATCACCTCCGTCTTATCAGGATTGAGCTTCAGTCTGCTCTGCCACATCCAATCCGCCACAGCCTCCAAACATTGGGAAAGCAACGAGACAGCAGGACCTGGGCCGGTCTAAAACGAGAGGTACAGCTGAGTATCATCAGCATATTGGTGACAACGCACCCCGAACCCTCTCACGATCTCCCCCAGGGACTGCATATACACATTAAACAAAAGAGGAGACAGACTCGAACCCTGCTTAACACCGCAGGTCAAGGCCCGGGGGCTAGATGTTTCAGCCCCCAGCACCACCCGTTGACTTCTACCCAAGAGGAATGAGCAGAACCACCCAAGGACAGTCCCATCCAGGCCCCCCCAGGTCTCGTAGCCATCTCAACAGCAGCCCATGGTCCATGGTATCAAAAGCGGCCAAGAGATCTAGCAGGATCAAGAATGTAGAACATCCTGCATCCATCTCCTGGCGGAGATCGTCCACCAAAGCCACCATCGCCGTCTCAGTACCATGGCCAGGGCAGAACCCAGATTGAAAAGGGTCAAGGAAACCGATACGGTCCAGATGGGCCTGGAGCTGCAGAGCCACCGCCTGTTCAATAACCTTCCCTAAAAAGGGAAGATGAGAGACAGGACGGTAACTGGTGAGTGCGTCCACATCCAGCGAAGGCTTCTTCAGCAGGGGGCGCACCACAGCCTCCTTGAGACTGGGAGACAACCTCCCCTGCTGAAGGGACGCGTTAACCACCCTCGCCAGAACCAACCCCAATGTCTCCCTGGAAGCTTTTACCAACCAGGACGGGCACGGATCTAATTCACAACTTGTGGCTCAAACAGACCCCAAGACATCCACCGCATCGGCTGGTGTCACTTCCTGAAACTCCTCCCAGAAAGATCGACCAGACGGTGCCTCCATAACCTCACGTTCCTCTCCTACTGCATCCAACCCAGTGTTGAAGTTACTCTGGATCTGAGCGATCTTGTCTGCAAAGTAGGTGGCAAACTCCTCACAGCGGGCCTGGAACTAGTCCCTGTCCAGGCAGAGGGAGGCCAGACTGACCAGCCCCTGCACCACCTAGAACAGCTCCGCTGGACGCAACTTTGCAGACGCTATGAGGGCAGCAAAGAAATCCTTCTTTGCTGTCCTTACAGCTTCAACATAGGACCGCTAATGGGTCCTATGGAGAAGTTGATCAGATTCAGAGTGAGTCCAACGCCAGCATCGCTCTATTCTCCTGCCTACCCGCTTCATACACCGCAGGCCCTCAGTAAATCAAGGGGCCCTGCAGCAATGAGACGGGGGCAGGGGACGTCTCGGAGCCACCCTATCGATGGCCGCCCCCAGCAAGATGTTCCAATGCTGTACCAGCACATCAACAGCGTGGCCGTCAGGGTCCAGGGATAACTCCCTCAGAACCTCCTGGAACCGCCGCGGTTCCATCAGCCTCCGAAGGCAGACCAACCTAATTGGTCCATTCCCCTTCTGGAGGGGGTGCGCTAGGAGGCTGGTCTGCAGGAGATAATGGTCCGTCCATGACAAGGGCACAGATCTCACATTCCCCCACTAACAGACCACCCGTCTCAAGGCCAGAACAGAAGACCAGGTCAAGGATATGCCCCACCCCCCCACATGAGTCGGGCAGTTGACCACTTGGGACAAGTCCATGGTTGCCATGGCGGCCATGAACTCCCACTCCGCTCCCACAAGGCCGGCATCGACATGAGTGTTGAAGTCCCCAAGGACCACGGTCCTGGGGGAGTCCAGCACTACCTCTGAGGTCAGCTCTGCTAGAGCAGCAAGGGATGCCGCCGGACAAGAAGGGGCCTGGTATACCAGCAGCATCCCAAGCTTGCCCCAGCCAAATCAACACCACATGGAGGGCCTCCACACCTGGAATCTCCTGGACTGGATATCTCCTAACTGGCCAGTCCTCCCTAAAAATAATAGCTACACCTCCCCCCCCCAGCCCCCCGTACGAGGCTAGTGCTGCACAGCATACCCGACCGGCACGAGGTCCGCCAGAACTGGTCCAGCCCCCTCGTCCAGCCAGGTCTCTGTAATACACGCAAGGTCTGCCGCCCCATCCAGAATGAGATCCCGGATAACTGGGGCCTTATTCACTACAGACCTTGCGTTCAGCAGCATCAGCCCCCCACAGGTGGACCCTGGACCCTGATCCATCCTCATCCTTGGCGGGGGGGGGTGACCCTCCTAACCTCCACCAGGAACCATGGTCCCCTGGGAGGACGAGTCACCTGCCCCCAAGGACCATACCGTCCTCACCCCAGAACCACCCCTATAGCCGCTCCCTTCCCCCCCATCCACTGCCTCTTGGCCGCAACCTCTGGGCTGCCCGCCCTGCCTCCGGAGCCCATAACCCCCCTCCCTCCCCTACCCCTCACCTCTGGTTGTGTCGCCTGCTGCCACCAGGAGTCCACACTTGACCTGAAAACCATCTCACTGGAGTAGGAGGAAGACGACCAAATATATAAAATTCTTAACAAGAGCATTCCCACCAAAGTCACACTCCCCTTTTCCAAAATGTTGATGAGACACTCTAGAACTCACTGGAAAGCGCCTTCCCAAACTTCACTTATCAGCACGCAGTTCAGTGCTTTTAATCCAGTACCTCCTGAGGATCCCGCCATGTTTATAAAACATCCTGCACCTAATTCTTTGGTGGTACATACCTTATCAGAACATCAGCAGTAGAAATCTACAGACACATCACCCCTTGACAAAGAAGGAAGGAAAATTGATATCTTAGGATATCTGAGGAGAAAACCTTCTCCTCAGCCATTATAATTCTAAGGGCTTCAAATTATGCTTCCGCCATGTCCACTTTTCAGCACCTTTTGTGGGATACTCTGGGACAACTTATATAACACCAACCACCAGAACACAAGAAAGGAGCAGACACTTTGTGGTCTGAGGGCTTATATTTGGTGCAGTCTCCACTTACCAACATTACCCACATCAATGACTCAATGGCTAGGGCAATTGCCAATGGTATCGTCACCAGATGACATGCCTGGCTTCGATTCACTGCCTTACCTTACCAGACAAGAAGCAAGATCGAGAACCTGCACTTCGAAGATGGGGCCTATCTCAAACCCCATGGATCTCCTGCGCGTGTGCGCATGCTCACATGCTCGCAGTTTCCACGTGGCACTATGTGCTGGCAGTGGCAGTGCGCGCAGTTTCTGTGTGCATGTGTGTGCACGCCGTTATACACAGGATTCACAGGGCTTGGGATCGGCCCCCCTGGCTTTTTCGCTGCCAGCACAGATGACATTCTCACCAAGCTGAAGGATACCAGGAGAACAGCTTATACCCTGGGAATAACATACAAAACAAAGAAGAAATACACATCTACACCTTCCTTTAAGTCAGCAAGGTACTTTTCTGGATATGTACAGCAATCCCATAAATATTTTCCTACCTCTTTGTCCTAGTTCCAACCTAGAAGGCAGTACCAACTCAGGCAACATCCAAGGCAACCGCCAAATACAACAGCCACCACCTCAAAGCAGCGATCTTGTTTTTAACTGTAATGACCAGAGCTTAGAACCATATCCCAGTCTCTCATCTTTCGCAACAAAACTCTCTCTACACTCCAATATAAGGGGGACAATCCAGCGGCCTGCTTACACTGACCCCGACATGCGACGCACAGCCAGAACACGCCACTCGCGCAGCACAGCTGCGTGGGACAAAAGTGCAACCCCAGCCTATGCAACCTGCCCCGTGGGGCTGTGCTGCACGTGGGGCCCCATGCGCGCATCTAAGCATGTGCGTCCCGGCTGTGTGCCGCGCATCAGGGTCGGTGTAAGCAGGCTGCTGGATTATCCCCGTAGTCTCTCGTAACAAATGATCAGTGGGTTCTGGGAACCATAAAGAGAGGTTATACTATCCAATTTTCTACCATCTCTCACCCCAAACCTCCTTCCCTATCCCTCCTTAGAGATCTCTCTCACAAGACAGTACTACAACAAGAGATCTTCACTCTCCTCATGAAAGGAGCCATCAAGGAAGTCCCTTCAAAATTCAAATGGAAGGGTTTCTACTCTAGATATCGTGTCGTCCCTAAGAAGGATGGTGATCTGAGGCAAATCTTAGACTTGAGAGCACTTAATAAGTTTATTAAATCTTTCAAATTTAGAATAGTAACACTGGTTAACGTTCTCCCCATTCCTTTCTAAGGGGGCATGGTTCTCTGCTTTGGATTTGCAGGATACATATTTCCACATTCCTATTCTACTTTGGTGGACAACCAAGGACCATTTACTACAGGGTGGCATGCCCTTTGCCCAACCTTCTCCAGAAGTCTTAATTACTACAGATGCCTCCATGCTGGGGGACCCACTGCAAGAGCATGCAAGTAAGTGGAACTTGGAATGAATAGGAATGCTCCCTCCATAATCTACTAGAGTTGAGGGCAATAAGGCTTGCCATGAAAGCATTTCTACCACACATCCAACGAAACACACAACAAATTGCTATGGGCAACACCACAGCAATGTCTTATATAAACAAACAAGGCAGGATTCGCTCTTCCTGTCTCTTCAGGGAAGCAGTAAAGCTTTGGAAGTGGTCCATTGTCCATGACATAGATCCCATGATGACATACTTAGCAGGCCAGTCAAACACACTTGCAGACAATCTAAGCAGAGCTCATACACTACAGCACAAATGGATGTTCAACACATCAGTTACCCAAAACATAATTGACATGTGGGGTCATCCTCTCATAGACCTCTTTGCGACGCCACCCAATACACAGTGCCCTTGTTTTTGCAGCAGAGTGGGAGTAGGGGAAGGTTCTCTGAATAGCACACATTCCTAATCCATTGGGGGAAATCTCCAGTGTACACTTTTCCACCTTTTCCATTAATACCGCAAGTCCTCCTAAAACTCACGCAAGATCAAGCCATGTGCAGTCTCATAGCGCCTGACTGACCCAGACAACTGTGGCACACGCAACTGGTATCCATGTCAATAAAATGCCTGCTTCCTCCCCAGACCTCCTTTACCAAGACAACAGCAGAGAGCTCCACCCAAGTCTGCCGTCACTGCACCTAACAGCCTGACTGATATCGCTTTGACATTGCAAATTCTAGAAGACTTACCTGAAGAGGTAGTGTAGATCCTCAAGAGTGCTTGGAAGGCATCCACTAATAAGACCTATGAAGGAAAATGGAAAAAGTTTATCATCTGGACATCCACAAATAAACTCAATCCACAAACTACAACAATAAATCATCTCCTTACTTACCTGAATCACCTCAAATCCCAACACCTTGGACCATCTTAGTTGAAAGTCCATCTCACCACAATGTCCGCCCACCATCCTCCCATTGATGGATGCCAAGTTTTCTCTCACTCGATCCTAAAAAGATTTCTAAAGAACCTCTGTAACACCTGCCCTGGCGCATGCCCTGCTGGACATGCCTCCAGGGAGAAAAGATGGCACACATGCGCCTGAACTCCATGCTTTAAGGTCACCAGCTGCAGCAGCTAGCTTCGGGGTTCCCAGCACAACTGCTTAGGAGCCCTGGATCTTTGGAAGGAGCAGGTTGCCACCGCCCTCCCTGAGAGTTCCTCCTGCCACCGCCTCGTTTCTCTTGCTGCTGCCTGGAGAGTTCCTCCTGCTGCTGGTAAGAGAAGGAGGGGAAAGCAGGGGGAGAGGGCCAGGAGGATGCTGGCCTTGGATGCATGCTGTCCTTGGATTCACAGCTAGTTTAGCAGCCTGCTACACAAGCCACCTCTTTAGCCTGTGGTTTATTTTCTTGTGTAGCTGCCAAGCTCACATGTAAGAGGAGAGGGCAACTGTATCCTCCTAGATCCACCTTTCCTAATCACTCAGCTGTATTGACACAGCAGCGATAGCCTTGCTTGAAACAGGATGCTTGCCTTTACCAGGGGCTGCTGGTACTTTTAATAGAAAAGGCCCTTATATTCAGGCTGCAGCGTCTACAGGGACATAAAGCAACACTGTGCAGAACAGGGCTAGCCGTGTGCATGTGTGTAAGCGAGCATGGCTAATGGGGTTAATTAGACAGGGTGTTGCAACAGGAGCTAGAGTACGTCCAGTTCCTTCTCTCTCTCTCTCTGAAACACACTCTTGACCTGGCACTTACCCACAGAGGATCAGAATGAAGGGAGTTTTTACATCAAGACTCGCTCCTTCTTGCATGTGAGATGGAAGACGTTACTTTTCTTGGATTGGACAAGGCCTGGTGGAGGATAATCCTGCATTGGTTTCTTAGGAATCTGGGCTAGATTTGGACCTAACAGAGCTTTCTCACTTCTCTCTTCTATGATCTATATTTTATTTAAATTCAACCTGGATTGAAGTGGGCATGAAAATAACCCACTCCACTTAGAACACCCGAATAGTGGTGTCACTGGAGCAAAGCTGAGCACGGTGCAGAGGGACAGTCCCAGCCATGGAGAGTTTGTGGTCTAAGCACACATGACATTGTGGGGGAGGTTAAAATGAGCATATCCCCATTCTACAGATGAGGCATAGAGGAATCACTTGTCCAATGTAATCTGTGGTGAAAGCACAAACTAAGCCTAGATCCCATGCATGAGATCAGGTATGGGGGCAAGAGGGGGCCATTCGCACCTGCCTCTGCCCCTTCAGAGCACTGCAGTGTCATAACACTCCTTAAGGGGCAGGACAAAGAGGCTCTTCTGCCCCTTTCTGATCTAGGCCACACCCTTTTCAGAGTCTTGTGATGTCACAATGCTCTGCAGGGTGTGGGCTCACATCACAGAAGGAATGTGGGTGAGCCTCGCCTCTTTCCAACATGTCGCCTCCCCCCTCCTCCAGTGGCCTCAAGCCTCAGAATCCCAAACCAGGCCATTATTTCCAATGGAAGCTCTGTGAGGGAGGTAAGTATTCGATTACATTATTATTCCATCCTTCCTGCACCAAGAGGTGACACACAAGAGCCTTCTCCATTTCTCTCTCGTGGTAGCTTCTGCCTCCATCTGCTGTACGGTGTTGGGATTGCTGTGGTCTCCCCGCTGAGGATTTCATCTTGGGTGCCCTTGTTTTCTCTCACCAGTTGATTTCCGCTTAACAGCTTCATTACATTTCGAATTTCTATCCCGTCCTATCCCCCTTAGGGCTCAGAGCAGTTTACAAAACAAAATAAACAAGATACAAATTACAAAACAGTTAGTCTCCCCACCACATCAAATAATACCATGTTATTTTCAGGCTGCAGTAGCAGCCTGAAAGTTAAAGGCAGAACCACTCTCCATTATATTATAAACAGGGGACTGTTGGCGAGAGGCATGGGGATAGGGAGGGAGGGGTTTGGGGGCTCTGTGGGGGAGAAAGGCATGGGGACAGGAGGGGTTTGGAGGCTCTACGTGGGGAGTGAGGAATAGGGACAGATGGAGGTCCCCTGAAGTCAAGGTGACTCAGGTGCTTGCACCTTTTGCTGGCCTGATTCTCGTGTTGTTGTATATACTAGGGGCGGGACACCGGACCCATTACCGGGTACCGGATTTACCGGTTACCGGTTTCACAAAAACCGGTTTCCCGGATTAAATCCGGTATACCGGTGCCGGATTTATTGCATTGGTTTCAATGGGGCGCTGTGTCCCCATTGAAACCAATGCAATAAATTAAAATAAATTCCCTCCCCCTCCCAGGCTGCGCGGGTGGAAGGGGGGACACCCCCCACCCACCCTGCCCAGCCTGGCTTTTTGTTGTAAAAAAAATAGAACAGCAACAGAGTGAGACCCCGAGGCGAGCCCCCCCCCCACACCAGCGGCCGCGGCGTCCCCGCAGCCGCAGGTAAGTATGACCCGATCCCTGGGGGGGGGGGGGGTGTTTAACACCCCCACCCCCCCCAGGGATCACCCCTACAGCGCGCTTGCCGCTTACCTTGGGGAGCTCCGGCGGCGGCGGGCGGCCCGGCGGCTTCAGCGCCGGCTGTGGCTGCCGGCTTCAGGACGTTCTAGGCCTTCCGGTGAAACCCGGAAGTGCACCGGAAGGCCTACAGCGTCCTGACGCCGGCAGCCACAGCCGGCGCTGAAGCCGCCGGGCCGCCCGCCGCCGCCGGAGCTCCCCAAGGTAAGCGGCAAGCGCGCTGTAGGGGTGATCCCTGGGGGGGGTGGGGGTGTTAAACACCCCCACCCCCCCCAGGGATCGGGTCATACTTACCTGCGGCTGCGGGGACGCCGCGGCCGCTGGTGCTGGGGGGGGGGCTCGCCTCGGGGTCTCACTCTGTTGCTGTTCTATCTTTTTTACAACAAAAAGCCAGGCTGGGCAGGGTGGGTGGGGGGTGTCCCCCCTTCCACCCGCGCAGCCTGGACTCGGGGAGGGTTTTTTTTTTTTAAAACAGTTTGGCTGGGGCTTTAATTTTTTTTACATTGCAGCCATTTAAAAATGGCTGCAATGTAAAAAAACCGGCACACTGAAATCCGGTACCGGGGCCGGATTACCGGGCCGAATCCGATAATGCCGGTACGCCCGATACCGGCATTATCGGATACCGGTAGATCCGGAATTCCCATCCCTAGTATATACATAGGAATCGCTATACTGGATGTACCTGCACTGGTAGCAAACTATCTGACACATGCAGATAGTTTGCAGTGTCTTATGGACTTAGATAAACGTTTCTTAGCTTGTCAGACTAATGAAAGCAAAATATGGTTAACTGAACTGAACATCTCCAAAGATAATGGCTGGCTATAGTATAGTATCTGCTGTGCTGGTCCCCAATGTGTGATATGGAGACAAAATGGTTCAGAGGGTATTGTTGGGCCAACTCCTGTTGGTGAGAGTATGCAAACTCCTGGACACAGGCCCTTTTCACATGGATTGCAAACACTCTAACACTGATAAAATGGTGTTATATTTTATTATACATCTTGCAGGGCACCCAGAGCTCACCTGCAGCTCTGCAACATGTATAATAAAATGTAAAACCCATTTTATCAGTGTTAGCGTGTCTGTGTGAAAAGGGCCTTGGTGGTGACCCCTATGTGGCCCCAAAGCTTGCATGCTCTCAGCAACAAAAGTTGGCCCAAGAAAAGATCTCATGTAAACTACTTTGTGTAGCAGCCACGCTCTATGTATTAAAGTGATGTGCATGTCCCTGCCAGATCCACCCCACGGTTTTCAGAGTACCTTAACTCTGTTGTTTACATGTATAAAAAAATTGTATACACTTTATACAATGAAAGGTTGCCATTGTCAGTGCACACAACTTGATAAAATAGGTCATATACAATGCAATTCTACGCAAAAGGACAGAGTTAAGGCACTATGAAAAAATTGTTCATAGTCAAATTGTGATAATAGATAAAGGACATGTAAAGAAATAATGTGATAGTTTAGTTATTGTTAAATAGTAATAAAATTAAGTACATATGTTCCCTTAATGTTGATGGTAAATTATGGAATATAGATAGAAAATCTGGACCTAATTTCCATGCGTTTTGGTATTTAAGTGTTGTTGTAATGTATGTTGTTAAATGTTTCTTGAACTGCAATTGTAATTAATTTTCATGTTTTTTGAATTTTAAGTAAGGGAAAAATACATGTTGTGAAATGGTTTTGAAGAGGAAAGTTTTTTTGTTTGGAAATGGTTGTGCCTTTAACGGTTTTTTAAACTGTAAAGTTTTTTGGTTTGGTAAATTAAAATACATGTATAGATACTTCAGTTCTTCACATCCTTCTCGCCCACTCCTCTCCCCAGTGTCCAGACCCCCTCCTCACAAGGGAGTCATGCCATCCCCATCCACCGACCTCCTAGACACTGATGTCAAAAGACTGTCTATTATTTTGGTAGATCTCTAGCTCTCCCAGCCATTTGTTAGCACTTCAGAGTACATGTGAGTTGGACATGCTTGAATTAATTTGAGTACTGGATAGACTTGATTTCCATACAGTGTTACATTGAATGTTTTTGGTCTCTGTGGGCTAGCAGAGTGCTACTCATGCAGAGGAACGGTTCTACTTTCCTGATGGTTTTGCTTTGACATGCTGCTTGATGTCTAGGTTTCAAGACCCCCTTTATAGCTGGGGAAACTGAATCACAGTGTGTTTAAACAGGCTTCTCCTAGAAACCAAGATGAAGGGGGTGTGGTGCAGGAGATGATGTATGCTTCACGGGAGACATTCAGCTAAAAGTCCCTGAATTGCTCTCAAAAACTCGGCCCAGGAGGCCCAGACTACTGTTGTAGCCACTTGGATTATAGCAGTCTACAATCAGTAACTTCACCATTTCCATGTGTTCCATGTGACCGACATGGAGTTGCTGAATTTTCTCGCTTGGAAGTAACCAAATATGCCACTAAACCATGGGAAGCCAGTGGAATGCTGAGGACTCCAGGACTTGACTCTAAATAAATATTCCCCATAGGAGGCGTTTAATGAGTCTGCTTTCAATGAGGTTTTAATTCATTTTGGCTCCTCAGCATTTACTCCTCATTATCTTTCTGGGTTTACAAACTGCTGACCTCTCCAGATTCCAGTTCGCATTATCCAATGACAGCTTTCCTGCCTGCCCAAGCCCAGGGTTGTTGTGAATTCTCTCGGTGACACTAGTCCTGCTGAACATTTTGGCTTTGAACTGTCACTTTCGGTTGTCCTCCCACCCCATGCACAGATGTTGCAAAACAGACATACCTTATTTGTTGGGCATCCACCCTAATGTGATGGCATTCAGCTCCAAACAAACTAAGATGATGATTTAATAAAATTAGATATATTGGTTTGGGTGGAGATGTGGATTGAGAATTGGACAGCAACAAGGCCAAGTTTAGACCAGTCCAAGAACTAGGGTACATGTAGTAAAAATAGGTCATGTAATACTGGGAGGGGACTGGGAATCTGGATTCTTGAGTCCTGGGGCTTTGGGGTCCTGGTTCTGGCAGGGGGAGCAAGATCTAGTGTTTAGAGCAGGCAAATTGGGATTCGGGCCTTCAGGATTTCACTCCCAGCACAGGATCTAGTGGGGGTAGGATCTAGTGGTTAAAATGAGGGATTGGACATCTAATCCCCTCTCTTCTGTTCCATGCTCTGCCACTGACACATTGAGTGATCTTGGGTAGGATATTTAACATGTCTGTGCATCATTTCCCTTGCCTACGTACATAGCACAGATGATATTTTCCAGGGTATTGTGAAAATTACATAGCACAGTACAGCTATTATCTAGTTATAGGGTGCTTACACAGACCAGTTAGGATTTGGCTTTGTATGAATTGTAGCTGTGATGTGGTGCTCCCAGTGGATTCATCCAGCAGTGGGGATTGACCTGGGATCTCTGAACTCAAGCTCATGAGTCGTGAGTTAAAGGAGCAGAACTGGGTTAAAACTTTGCTTGTGTGTCACTACTATGATGAGGCTGCACTAAAGGTTCAATAAAGACCAAGCAGAACAACTGCTTGATGTTCTCACCCATTTCTGCCCTTCTTTCTAGGAAACCTGGTACTGGCATGGAGACGTCAATGCTGACGATGTTGTCATGAGCGGCGTGAAGTGCTCTGGAACAGAGATGTCCCTGTCCCACTGTCGACACAATGGCACTCTGGTATCCTGCTCCAGAGGGGGCGGGCGCTTTGCTGCTGGTGTCTCCTGCACAGAAAGTGAGCCCCTTGGATTTTCTTCCCTTAACAGATTGACTCTTCTTTATAATGGAGGATTTTCTTTCAGGTGGTTTCTCTTGAGATGCACAGGAGGAAAGGGGAAGGCTCTTTAGCACCCTTGCACTATTTTAAAGGATGACCAAGTACAGAGTCAGTTGACTGATAAAAAAGAGTTAAGGATAAAAGTCCATGATGAGAGACGGTGGAACTACACACCTATGGCAAATAAGGCTTTGCAGGACCAAGTCCTAAATCTCACTGGGAGCCAAGGGCACTCAAGCTCTTATGTTGCTTGAGGGGGACATCTTTAAATGTATACACAATGGCTAGGTGTCTAAATCTCACTGGTTTTCAACTGAACCTCTTCCCCCAAGGGCCCATAATTCCAGGGATCCTCTTGTCATTTGGTTTGGTCTTTCAGCTCATACATTTATTTCTGTTTCCTTAGTCTCTCCTGACCATTTGTCAGAGCCACTCTTATGCCTTTTCCCACCCACTCCTCCCTTTGTCATCTCCTGCCATTCTCTCCTTTGCACCTTGTTCCCCTTGTTACCAGTATCCCCTACACTATCTTATGCCCAAGCCAACCATCTTGTGCACTGTGTGCTATCCAAGCTGTGTTATATTATAGGACATGGTTTCAGGCAGGGTTTAATTTTGCCCTGCCCTGTTGTGGCTGGGGGATGGCAATTGGGGAATCAGTATAAATACATGAACGGGGGACACCTCCCATGTTGCCCTGCGTTAACCTCCCCAGCAAGCTGGCACTTGAGTTTGTCTCATTTTCTTTTCCCACCACCAGCTGCCCCCGACCTGGTGCTGAACTCCGAGATGGTGGAACAAACCTCATACTTGGAAGACCGTCCAATTTTCATGCTGCAGTGTGCACTTGAAGAGGACTGCCTGTCCTCCTCAGCTGCCAACACATCCATCACCAGTGGGTATCGGAGACTCCTGCGCTTCTCCTCCCAGATCCACAACAATGGGCAGTCTGACTTCCGCCCCAAGAATGGCCGCCACGCCTGGATTTGGCATGACTGTCACAGGTGAGTGCTCAGCTTTCTCCTCCTTTATTTTGCCCATCACCATGCAGGGGCTTTGCTTTGCTGTTCTAGACCAGAAATTGGGCATATTCAACATGCACAGGTGCCACAGCAGTAACCAAGGGTGTCATCCACTCTGATACCCCAAGTTCTGTGGGGCTCAGTCCTATTACTAGTGGGCAGACGTCTGCATCTCAAACTGGGCTGGATTAAAGAATGTGGAGCCCCACACGCAAGTCACCTACATAGCTGCTACTCTGCAACAACTGGGTTACGGTATATAGAGTGGTAAACTACTGATGCCCTTATTGACTTCTGAAGCACTCAGAGCCAGGGGTTGTGCAGCTAGGCAGATGCCACTGACCTTGCCATACCACTGACCTTTGAGCATCAGGGCCCCTATGCCGAAGCGTAGTCGACGTAATGATTAATCTAGTCCAATTCCCAAGGCACCCCCAGTGCAAATGGCACTGACTAACCCCCCCTTTGGCAACGTAATGAATAGCCCTCCTGTTCCACATGCAGAGACCCAGAGCAAAAGGAGGCTCTCCTGGGATTTATAGGGCATGTGACAGATGGTTCTTACCCCATCCAGTAGTACGTACTAGCATGCATGTACACTTACACACACTCACTAAACAGTTTATTACAGTATAAGATGAATGATGGCATTATTTACCCCAAGACGTAGGAGCTTCTTTGTGGCTTACTGAGAAATCCTAAACACACTAAGGACTCAAGAGTAGTCTGCACTGGGAAGATGCTGCAAAAAAAAAAAAATCACTTCATTCCCTTAATTATGGAGGGTGCAGAGGGGTAAGTTGATGCAGCATTCAGGCTGTACCATACGTGCTAGACACCAGTATCCCAAGCACTGGGACGATGTACAGGTTTTAGAGAAGATGAGAGATGGTTAGGCAATGTATTAAGGATATTTAGCAGTAAGACAGCCTGCTAGCTGTTTGCAGTATACTCTGCAGCAGCCCTACATATAAGAGAAGGCAACGCTTTACTCCTTGATAAATGTCTAGTCTGGAAAAGTCAGTTTTAGCAGCTATTACGGAAAGAGCTTTTCACAATTTGCTTTGTGGGCCCCAGCTTGTGATCCTTCTTTTCAGTTGGTATTTGATAACTCTCAACATCCAATTCCTCCTCCTCCGGTTCCATCAGCAAATATCCTCCATGGAAACCTTCTTTCTGACATTCTTTTACACATAGAGCCTTACTGGGCTTAGCTGCACAGGGCTGTTCTGACTCTTCCCAAGTAAAGGTGGGGTGGGGAAGCTGTTTCAAAGGACAGTAAAACCTGGTTGTCAAAATGTCTGGGCTTACTCAGAAATAAAATTCAGACAAGAAGCCGTTCTGAAGAGCTTCATGGGCATCTTGGGTCAGCTCGGTAACAAACGTAAAAACAGGATAAAGAGCGATATGGATGAGGAAGAACACTCATCTATATAGAAAGAGATTGGTGGGTGTCTAGATAGAAAGAAATCTGTTACCAAGGCGGAGTAATCACGAATCCACAGTTAATGTGGCATCACAAATTGCCCATTTTATATGCAATCTGTAGAGCCACAGGTGTTTCTTTGTACAGTACCTGTCCATATATATTTCTTCAGCTCTCACCCTTATCTACCTCCACACATACACATAGAGGAAGTTACTAATAACGAGCTCAACTAGAAACTCTCTTTTTCCAACGTACTCCAGTGTGCAGATTTTAACCCTGGTTACAGCAAAACAAACCCGCTCCTCCAAGTGACATTCTTCTGTTGAGATGGAAACCCACCAAGGAATCCGGCTTCAAATGTACACTGTGTCTCAATCATTTTTTTACAGAACACACACCATGTGAAAAAATATTAGCAAAGTTTTCCTCATTGCCCGAGAGTTCTTAAGGCATCAAATGCTCATTTGTAATGCTCTGCCCGTGGCCAGAAGGGATTGATAAATACATGGCCTGAATCTTATTTCCCTGTCGCTTGAATGCTAATGTATAAATGATCTCTCAAACCTTAATTGACCTACTGTCCCTAGGTTGTTTTAATTTAAACATTTTAGGCCAGGTTTCCAGCTGATTTAAATCAGTGGTTCCCTTACACTAGCTACGGAACTGGCAATTATTTCTCTGCACTGCAATGAAATCTAAGAGATTTAGGATCAACAAAATTAATGTGAGTTGCCAGCGTTCAATCCCCATAAACCAAGCTCCCATCAGCACTAAGCAAGCAGCAATGAATGGCAAGAGGAGGTGGCCAGAGGCTGCCACAATCAAATCAGCACGTTCTATTCTTACCACACAGCTGTAGGATCTCAATATTCCTATTTCCCAATTCTAAATACAGAAATGACTGATGTCCCTTGTAGATAAGTGTGGACTTTTAAATGACCATATACACCAAGACCTGTCAACAAAATGCATTACCTAAAAATTGCCTCTTCCAGGCAAAGGTCAAACCCAAGCAGATAGACAATTTGGAGGATTCTGAAATCAGCAGAACAAGGATTATCTGCCTGATGTCTCTAGGTCTAGCTAACGGCCAGGAACCAAGACACCCCAGCTTCCATTTCTCTTCCTCCCACTGTCCCTTCTCTTACTCAGACCCCAGTACCTCACTTCCCAGAGTCTGACCACCCCTGCTCCTTCACCCATCCTTCAAGTAAGTCACCCTGCTTTTATGAAATAAGGTCCGCCTTCACTGGCAAAGGGAGAGAGCCTCAGACACTCTGCGTGGGGGGAGGGCAGGGCAATTTCACAACTGCACAAAATAGATGGGAAATAAGTAGGAGCTGTTGAGGAGGAGAGGACAGGAAAGGAAAAATACCAAGAGGTCTATCTTTAGAGAGAGAACACCAGTTGCCTTCAGCATAGCTTTCAGTAGCACATTGGAGATGTTTGTGATGTCTGCCAGGCTGTAGTAAATAAGCATTTATTGGGAAGGATTGGCAGGAAATGTCAGAAACTTAAACAATGCAGCACCTTCTAACAGCTGTTTACCCAACTGAGTCACTCCCATCAGTGCACACACCCACTGTCCTCCTATGTACTGCTTGCTACTGCAGTGGGTGCCCCTCTGTGAAGCTGGCTGTGTTAACACCAATATTCAGACAACAGTCTAAGGCCGCTTGCCCATGTTACCGAGACACGGGGGGGAACTCCCCTTGGACTCCCAGCAGCCAAACTCTTGAGTAGCTCTGAACATGGGCACAGGGGTAAAAAAATGTCATCAGGCAGTTCCCGCAGCGATTTCTCTCACAGATCACAGGGCTGGATTTTGAGCCCTGTCATCCATGAGAGAAATCACTCTGTGTCCATGTTCAATCAATTCAGTTAATTTATTCAGCACGGGCTTTCGCCTTGACCAACAAAACATATAACAATACAACAATATAACAAAGCATACATAAAGCCAGTAAAAACACATTTAAAATACCATACTATTGCTGTTAATCAGCCCTATCTTCCAACATTATCCAATAAACAAAAATAAGATAAAAATAAGATTGAAATCAGCAACACAATTAGGAACTCATCCTGGTAACATTGCATCATTGAAGCATAACATACCACCGGCCCATAGCTAAGCCAATTAGCCCTCCTACCCTTTAGACTTCGTTGACATACATCATAATAGAGCTAAATCCAATGGTCATAATCCAATATCTCTTGGCAAATGTCATGGGATTGGATGATGCTCTAAATTCAAGCCACAGCTTCCCCTTGATTTTTCCCCTCACAAGGTGAGCCAGTAGAAGGATATTATTACAATATCTATTCACGTCACCTTCAAAGCTCTTAAGAATTTATAACACCTCCTCACTGGGGGAGGATAAAAAGTGAAACTTGCAACTATACATTGCGAAGCACTCCACCATCCCCTAAGGAAACCACCAACCACCCTCACAAGGCAACAAAAAACGATTAGATCGCCCAAACTTTGGGCAAAAGAGCTCAACCTATATGAATTCGGGCTCTGGTTTTTCCTGCCAGGCTCAAAAATGTGGCAATTGCCATCAGCTCTTCCTTCTCCGTCAGAGATAGAAGTTAGAGATAAACACCTTCAGAATCAAAATCAAGACCCCTTTTTAGCAGCGGCAAAAGCCAAGTTTCTCTCAGGAATTGATAATGTGGACATCTTAATAAGAGGTGGTCCGTAGATTTCACCTCTTCTAGAAAGCGAGAGCATAAGCGTTTACTATAGTCCACCTGCTTCTGCCTGCCCTCTATAACTGCAGAATGGATAAGTTGGAACCACAGGCAAGTATATAGCCTGTGTAAACATGGATTTGCCAACGTATCCAGATAGCCCTCGATGTAAGCGTGGGACAACCCTCCACTTAGCTAGATCAGCTATGTCATCCTGGTGGGCAATATCCTTGATCCTCTCACAAAGTTCTATTTTAATAGATTCCAAGGACTTCCCCTTAAAGTAAGCAAATGAGAAACCACAATTCGCTATGATGTGGGCCAAATAAAGTAGCCAGGGGTAGGCCCTTGAATTTAGTGCCACGAGCTCCTCCCTCAAACAAAACAAGGGGAGAGTCTCCTCCTTTTGGGCCAATAACCACAACCACAACCGAATAAACGCCATCTTGGCCAACGAAGACATAGAGTTCATACCGGTTTCTGCTGTAAGAACAGCCCCAGGAACACTTGGCCCGACTTTAAGAAAACAGCGGAGAAATTTATTTTGAACCTTTTCTAAAGGATTACATTTGGGTTAGGTACCATTTCCAGGCCAAAAAGAGCTGATGCCATGACCTTTGGACGATAAACGTCCAAAAAAGTAGAAGGTACGCCCCTAGAAATGGCTATAGCTCTCCCCAAGGCCTGCGCAGCTTTGTCTGCCTTATTGGATCTTAACCGAATATGTTCGGTCCAAGTACCCCTTCTGGAAAAAGTAATCCCCAAATACGAAAAAGTGAGTACCACTTCTATGGTACCCACCTGCAGCTTCCATGAGCTCCTAGTTCTCCCTGCTCCAAGGACCATTATCTTTGTTTTTGGGACATTCATTTCCAACCCATTGATTTGACAATACTCATGACAACTGTCAATTGCTCGTTTTAAACCAATTTCAGATTGAGCGAGCAAAACCAGATCATCAGCAAATTGTAGAATACGGAACTGAGTATCTCCTACTTTAGGGGGATGTGTCTCTTTTTGTTGTAAATGGGTGATAAGATCTGCAACATACAGATTGAAGAGCAAGGGTGCTAAAACGCAACCCTGGCATACTCCTCTTTTTATCGGAATGAAATCCAATGTCTGGCCTGACTTAACACATGCCTCATTCCTAGAATACAAAAGGATTATTGCATCAAGCAAATTGTTGTTAATCCCAAGGCGCTTTAACTTTGCCCAGAGCCTCTGACGAGGCACCATGTCAAAAGCCTTAGTAAAATCGATAAAGGCTAGATACAATTTCGACTTCCTAAGCTTAATATGTTTTGCAATCAAATGATGCAAAACAAAGCAGCAGTCTAATGTAGATTTCCCCTTGTGGAAGCCAAACTGCTCAGCTGGAATAATCCCCATAGCTTCTGCCCAATTTTCCAAATGGCGCAAAAGAGTCCTTGCGTAGACTTTACCCACCACAGACAAAAGACTAATTGGCCTGTAACATGCTGGATCCTGTAACCTCCCCTTTTTGAAAATGGGATTTATAACACTGCGTCGCCATGCCTCCGGAACCTTGCCGTCTTTGCTAACATGGAAGAATAACACCGATAGTAATTGTGCCCACCAACCTGGGACCGCCTGCAAGATCTCCGCCGAAATAAGATCCAACCCTACTGCCTTATTAGGTTTAAGGGCCTGGATAACTTCAAGAATTATACCTGGATGAAAATCATCCTGGGTCCAAGGTTGGGCATTCTGGTATACTATCTGATTATCCAAGTCATCCGTCATTAGCTGCTCTCAGCATATAGGTCTGAGAAAAATTTTCCCCAGACTTCACCTGATACCAGTTGGTCAATACAATTGCCCCTAGGTCTTATGATTTTATTAATTATGGCCCAAAAGCCTTGGGAATCCCCTGTCTGCGCAAAGATCTTCAGCTTAGCCCAGTTCTGGGCATAATACTGTCCCTGCTTAACTTTCAATAACCGGGCATACTTGGTTCTCTGCACCCTGAAACTTAGTCATCCTGCCGCATCCTGCCTCCTTACCCAGAGCCTCTTGAGAGCCTTAAGGCTAGCCTTAGCCTGGCGACACTCCAGGCATTACCACAAATTGGCCTTTGAAGGCCTCTGTAGTTTTGGTAAAACACCAAATCTTTCTTGTAGTTAGTTCTCTTAGTTGAGTGTCCATGTTCAGAGCTACTCGAGAGTTTTGTCACCGGGAGTCCCCAGGGAGTTTCCCCTCTGTGTCTTGGTAACGTGGGCAAGTCTGCAGCCCAGGAGAAGTTGGGTTACCAGACCTCCCCTTTAAAGGAGGATGCTTATGAAAAATCCATGGTGCAGGGCTGCATTGATTCCAGTGCAGCCCTGCACCATGCATTTTTCATATCCAACTTCTTCTAAAGGGGAAGTATGGTAACCCTAAGGAGAAGCCAAGATGTGTTATGGGCTGGTAGAAGGTGCTGTGTGCACTCTCTCGCGCTCTCTTTTGGCAGTTGTCTGAAATAAAGCAAAGCAAGGCGCCCACGGACCATCGGTGTGCTTGAACTGAATTCTGTTTGCATGGAGGAATAGGAACTCAATTCCTCTTCAGTCTTTCCAGTCCGTAAACACTAGAATATAAACACCTAACTGAATGAGGCAGACATATTTTAGGAACTGAGTCAGGCCAGAGGTTTCAATTTTTGCGCTTGAGGCAGCCAAAATAGAAGACTTCAAAGTAAATAGTTCAGACACCACAAAATGCCTCCTCTTATTTATTTTTAATCCTCTCTGTAAGTTACTCTGAGAATCTTCTGTTGGGCAGACAGAAGCCGGACAAAAATGGGAAAAGCCACTTAGCAGCTACGTGAAGGGAAACTTAACTCCTGGCAGCAATTTCAGTGATCTGGACTTTGGAGGGGGCAGGGGGAATCCTGTTTCCTTAGAGGAAAAACCCCTTTTCTTGTGTGCTTATGTAAGCACATTCATTTTAACTGAATGCCCCATCACTTCTAAGTACTACCTCCCTATGCTTCCCATTACACATTTGCACCATTTAATGCTAAGCTTCCATTTATTTTGATGGACAAAAGTTAGTTCTACTTTCCATTCAAGTCTGCTAACTTCCCCCCCCCCCCAACTATTTCTACATGCGTTTTAAAATAGGCTCTGTCAACAAAAGTGCCCCCATTCTTAGGGTGGCCATACCTCCCCTTTAAAAGAGGATGCTTATAAAAATACATGGTGCAAGGCTGCATGTCCTCTTTTAAAGGGGAGGTATGGCCACCCCACCCATTCTAGATCGCTGTTGAAAATGGTCAAGCTGTGCGTGGGTATAGGCTTTGTTCCAGGGTCCGTGACAGTAGCACTGGAGGCCTGTTCTATGCTGTTTATTAATCATTCATATTTTCTTTCTTGCTGTAGTCCCGAGGGACACCAGACATAGGCAGAGCCCTATTGTGCTTGGTATTGTACAGGCATGACTAAAGGATAACTTAACTCCTGCACCACAGAGCTTATCTTAGGTTCATCTGCCACGCCCATCAATGTGGCATCTAAGTGCCCATGGCTGCAACCACACTAGCCATCAGTATGGCGCTTAGCACATTTTATCAGAACGGGGCCCAGATTCCAACCTCTATTACACCAGCATAACTGAGTTCAGGATCTTGGTCTCAATGCAGCAAAGCACTTATGCATTGAAGTCCATTAAGTACTCAGAAAAGCATTGAAATCCCATTGACTTCAGTTGGACATAAGCAAGCGATTAAAACAAAGCGTGTGTTTGAAGTGGTTTTCAGGAGAGGGGTGAATTTAAACAAGTTAGCCAAGTTTTCAAAAGTAGTTAGTGACTTTGGGTGTCCTAAAGGGGCCTGGCATGCCAGAGGGCAGTGACCTGGCACCTTCTGAAAGCCAGACTCAGTAAAGCTATGCTAACTTGGACACACAAAATTTGGCTGGGAGGTTTCCATACTTAGTCGGCTCCAAGCCCTGGTTCAGGGAACTCTTTGAGAGCCAGGCTTCCCAAACTGTGCTGTGGACTGCCTTTGCTTGGGAGCAGCTATCATGCTGCCTAGACCCATGAAACCCTCACCGTTGTCTCCAGTGAGTGGTAAGGGAAAGCCTCCCTAGCTGCAGTTGTTTTGGCATCACTTCTCCCAAGGCAGATGAGGCCAGGCTGTGTACACACTAAGCATGCTGTAGAAGTTATGAAATATCCTGCCTGTGTGAACCCAGCTGCCCTGTTTAGAGCAGAGCAAAGTGATCTCAAAGAGAAAACGACACCATCTGCTGTTAATTTCCTGTCACTTCATTGATGTTGCAGTTAGGGTTTTAATGAAAGAAAATTCCCACAAACCTGGATGGGCATTTGGGCACATTCTGTTCCCTTCAGCAACTGTTCAGTGAGAGCTGTCAGCAGGTAGTTTCTTCCACTGGGAAAGGATGAGACAGCCACCTGATCCCAACAGGGTTGCTCATAGCTGTGTGTTTCTGTTCCCCTTGCTCTTTCCTTTTGTAAAATACAATTCAGCGCATAAGCATCTCAGCCAAGAGACTGCTGGACTTTTGCTGCTTGCCCACATGCTGATTTTTCATTATTGGCTTCACTTTTTTCCCCATGTGAAGTCATGTGACCTTAAAAGGTATTCCGTGCACGCATTGTAATTTTTGTGTTAAATTCACCCCATGCACACATTTCAATTTCACGTAATGCAGAACTCACATTAAAATCAGAGATGGCTTTCCCTACTTTGACAGCCATGATGAAAATCATGGAAATTTCCACGCTGAATGAGAAAAGATGCACGCACACATTACACAATTTCAATAAGATAGAAAATAACGTGAAATTGTATAACATGGGCAAACAGCCTTTGTCTTGACAGCACCATGCATGATTCTGGCACTGTAGAAGCAACATCCTATAGGCCAGGGGTGACCACAATTCCCAACCCCAAGAGCTGTGTACCAAAACCTTCATGTGGCCAAGAACCACAAAGCACACAACGCATGCATGCACACACAAACATCTGCTTTGTGATTAGCTAGTGGAGCCCATGCTCTGTGGTCCGGCTGCTGAGATTCAGCTGCTAAGGCTTAGGCTGATGAACACAGGGCCATTAAGACAGCAGGGGGCTCAGGACCGCGACACTTGAATTGGCCAAGACCTGCATATGGCTCTCAAGCCAATTTGACCACCTTTGATATAGACCATGAGTGTGATCCAGCTCCCATTGAAGTCAATGGCTAAACTCCCATTGACTTGTATGGAGCTGGATCATGCTCTATGACTGTATTAGGGCAGAATGGACAGCATTGGGTCTAAGGACATAAGATCTGTTTGCAGTTTATACTGCATAGTTTAACAATTAAATATAAGTGATGCCTGGTGGTACTGAATTTTAGGGATCCCCCATTGCCTGCCTGGGAACTCCCATCTCTAGAAGCTCAGCTTGGTGCCGAGTTTAGGCTAAGGTTGCTCTGTTTCTCCTAAGATGGCAGTGGGATAGCAAGTGCCCTAAATAAAAGCTATTGTTTTCCTTGTGTCTTTCAGGCACTACCACAGTATGGAGGTTTTCACACACTATGATCTGATGAACCTTAATGGGACCAAGGTGGTTGAAGGGCATAAAGCCAGTTTCTGTTTGGAAGACAGTGCATGTGAAGAAGGTAACTTCCCTGTCCTCCTTGTATTGACAGATCGACGTCCTTCAGTGGCACAACCAAATCCCTCAGCAAGGCTGGAATACCAAAAGAACACCAAACATCTGGGGCATCCAAAAGTAGCAGCTCATGAAATGTGGGTAGCTAGGCCACTAGTGCCATTGGGACATTTCATAGGCCAGATTTTCAGAAGAGTTCACCACGTTGGGTACAGAGTTAGTTCGAAAATCTGCGTAAAGTGACGCAATACTGCTGAGCCCTGTGTCATCACTAGCTTTTTTTTAGGCCAAAATGGAGCCATTGAAAACGTGCTCCTATAGTCAACTCCCCTGGCAACAATGTGTCCTCCAGATGAGCAGCTACTGAAGGACTGCCTGGCTATTTTTATCCATCGTTGTCCCCAACCATCATTGTAGGTACACACCTACATTTGGGGAATGACCCAAGTCTTGACCACTTGTCATGGAAGACCAACTTGCCCTTTTTGCAAGTTGGAGTGAGAACATCCTCTGAGTGAATTCCTACTTGTGTGATTACATTCCAGCTAGAGTATTTATTTCCTGCCACGTGGGATAGTTGTGTAGGGTTCTAGTATAGAGTGCTTCGGATGCATTGTACATCTGTGCCATTCAGGTGCTTTAAAATTCAACCTTGGGTTAATGTCAGATTCCCATTCTGAAAATTGAAGGTATATGGTCTTCTACACTGGAGTGGGACCTTTCACACAGGGAGGCCAGAAATGTTCTCCTTAAGCCATTTTAATGTGTGCTTTGTACCTGAACCTCCTTGTCTTTTAGGGATTCAGAAACAGTACGAATGTGCCAATTTTGGCGAGCAAGGCATCACTGTTGGGTGCTATGATGTGTATCGTCATGATATCGACTGCCAGTGGATTGACATTACAGACCTCCCACCAGGAGATTACTTCTTCCAGGTATGAGGAGCTAAACCATGGAAGACTGTGAGAATTGTATGTGTCTATCAACTATTGAAGTTCAACTCCTTGGAGAAAGAGCATTACAGGTGGCAGCATTACCCCCCAATCAATTTTAGGAGTTAAAAAAGAAAGCTAAATCTAGTATGGGTGAGCCTAACCTATAGCATGATATCTGCCATATATGAACATTACAACTCTTCCAGCAAGGGGTGCATTGATAGCTTTACAGCAGAGATTTAGGCTCTTAGGTGCATAACTCCAGAGTCCCTGGCTGTAGGATTTTGTTTGTTTGAAATTCTCTCAAAAACTACTTTTGCTTAAAAACAAACAATGTAGAGTGCTTTGTAGAAGGCAGTGTGTGCAACTTAAGCACAGCAAGTGGAGAAACTCAACCCAAGAGTGTATATTATCAGTTTCTCTTTCATTGTCCAAATCAAAATGAAAAATGAACATAGCATAAAAGTGAAAAAATAAATTTAGTCCTAAAAATTCTTGATCTAAAGTTTTGCCTATACATATGAATGTAACTCAGTTGCCCGTGCTCTCCATCTATACTTTGGTGATGATGATTCCCTTTGCAAGCATTTATTATTTACAGAGTAATTACCCAACGGGAAGATTCTCAGGGAGTTATATGACTACGTGCGAACACATCAGTGTTGGTGTTAAAGTGCATTAAGGCCCGTAACACCCATTTCTAGTTCACCAAATCACTTACCCACATGGTTCTTTAATCAGGAATACAAATTTAGGGGAGCCACCCCCTACTTTGCTTTAAACGCTGCGTTTATGTTAACAGCAGCAGAGTTAGAGTTAACGGTAGTAGCTACTTCAGTGTCTGTGTTCATGCAAACAAACCCAAAGATTACTAATTGGTAATAGATAAAAAACACAATCCATTTTTTAAAACTCTTGATCAACATATTATTAAACTAAGTTCTTGTCGTTAACCCCATCCTGCAAAGATTTCAGGGTGTGCTTTATACATCAAGTCACCTTATTGGTTTCAGTAGAGCTTCTGAATGGCATAAAATCAAGCACATAAATCTTAGTAGTATTGGGTCCGAGCCAGGTCGATCAAACACAGCACCTATTCTAGTATGGGAGTTGCAGCCAAACACTGCAGCTGAATCTCAAGTAATATTCCATTTGAACCTGACCTCCCACCACTTAATGCATTTTCCCATTTTCTGAGCTGCCATAGTGTGCCTTGGTTCCGTTTACACTTCACAGAGAGCATCTTTAAGTACTGCTAAGGTTTTTCCACTACTTTTCCAGATCTTCGTTAACCCAAACTATGAAGTTGCAGAGTCTGATTATTCAAACAACAAGCTGAAGTGCAAGGCCCGGTATGACGGACAGCGCATCTGGATGTATAACTGCCATACAGGTGAGCTCCACTTCATATGAAGCATGGGGCAAGTAGTGTGCTGGGAGCTGGAACATGTGGGTTCTCTTTCTGCCACTACCTTGTTATATATGAGGTACTGGGTATGATAGGCAACTGCTGTTTCTCCAATACTTTTACCATGGAAAACTGAGTTTTATAGTATTCTGTGATCCTCAGCTGAACGGTGCACCATGCAGGTGGTGTTATGGGGCGAGCAAGCAGAACAGTTTCAGCAGAAACCAAGAAAGCATATAGCTTGGTTTCAGTTTAATCGTATTTTACAACACACGCATACCCTCTCACGATCCTGGGCACTCATTATCCTTAGGAAAATCAGAAGTTGTGGTGGCTCAAACAGTAACTAAGTACATGTAGCTAAATTATCCAGTGCTGCATACCTCATTACATCTGAGAACTAGCCAAAAGGTAGAGCTCCTAGCTTAGTGCTGCTTCCTCTTTCCTTGACTAGCAGGACTTAAGGCATGTTGCTCTCTCACACTAGCCAGGCAGGAATTTGCTGCTCTTTGGGTAAAGCGACTCCTTAGCATCTTGTTATATCTGATCACAATTTTCCAGTTGCTCTTCAGCAAACAACTCCTGATAACATGCAGTGTTTGATAAGAGGGGAGATAAATGAGGCACTACACCACTTTCACTAGAAAGGAGCAAATTGTCTGTCTCCTAAAAAGGACTTAGGGGTTTTCATGGAACACAAGGAAGCAGGTGCGATGAGTCAAGCTTTGGCATGGGGAAGCTTTCAGCCTTTTCTCTTCTCCAAGGAGCTGAACTTCTCAGACAGAGCAGGTACAGCATGGGCAGCAGCAGCACGCTTTGCCCATGCCCTCAGTGCTCTAACCCTGCCCACAAGGGGAGGCATTCTGTTACTGGCTTGTTCAATTCCTGGCCTCTGTCAAGATTCAGAGAGCCAGCTGTGATCCATTAAGACCTCTGCTGAGCATCCTTTACCTAGGAACACTTTCCATACTCTGCCAGCGTGGCCATGGAATGTAAAGTGTTTTGTCTCATTGCCACATCTGCTTCTCTCTGCAACTGCATTAATCTTCAGATAAAAACAGAGGGGATGAAGCAGAACTGCCTATTTCTTTCAAGAAGAAATGAATTGGAATCTTTGCTTTTGGACCATAACTCTCAGTTGTAGATGAGTGTGAACTCAGCCTTGGAATCTCTCTCACTGTAGTGTCAATAACTTGACGCAAAGCCAGTCATCACTGAAAACCAGCGTTTGTCGACGCACCCCCCAAAAGAAGACGAGGACACAATATATGGGTTTGAACAGCCGCACTCTTTATTATTTAGCCAAAAGGGGGAAGAGGTAACCCTCCCACTTCTCCCTTTGAACTGGGGTCCTATCAATCTCTTATCCCTAACTGTTAACTGTCCCAACAGGAGGTTCCCCTATTGTGCCAGGCGTTGTCATGTTTGCCTGGTGCCCTCCTCTACCGTCTTCAGGTTAAGCCTGAGGGGAATCCTCCTGTGCCCTATCTTAACCAACTTTTTTAACTTACACCCTACCCCTACTACCCGTTTAACCGGGCCAGGGCGGGTTGTTCGCACCTATCCCCTCGCCCACCGAGGCGGGGGGTGGTTAAACAACAAGGATGAGGACACCGTAACCTCCTGTTTGGTGCATGGTCCGCCCAGCAGGCTCGGCCGCTCGTCTCTCACCCTTGGGCTGGCCATGCAGTGGGCCGCACTGAGCGGCTATGTCTGGCCAATACCCATCTCTTAAGGAGATGTTGCTACCCTATGCTATCCTAACCGTTTCAACTTTTAACCGTTGGCCTGAACTCAGCCTACCGCCAAGAGTGCGACATTTCGCCTAGCACCGGCAAATTTGCCTCCTCATCTTCTCTTACATTAGGTATTTCACTCCGGGAAAGGCGAAAAACCCCTCGCCTTTAAGCCAATTTGGTTCAGGGAAAATTCCTTTCCGGTCCTAACTCGCAACCAGTATTTACTCGGAGTGCTGTCCTTGAGAGGGATGGGTGGGTGGGTGCACGTCCTTCTCCCCGCTCCCGCCTGGCCGAGTGAGGCGGTTGAGCGGGGAGCTCTAAAATGGCGCCCGGGACTTCCGCTCTCGCGAGAGTCCCAGGCGCGCTCCTCAAAAGGTTGCCGTGGCAACCAGGCCTGCTCTGCCTCCCGCTTCCCTGCCGCGGCCGCTCCTTCCTCGCCTCCTTTGGCCGGAGGGAGGAAAGGGGGCGCCGCCAAACCCCCGCCGCTTTAATCGCGGAGGGGAATTGTCGACGCACCCCCTCCCCCCAAAGAAGACGAGGACACAGTATATGGGTTTGAACGGCCGCACTCTTTATTATTTAGCCAAAAGGGGGAAGAGGTAACCCTCCCACTTCCCCCTTTGAACTGGGGTCCTATCAATCTCTTATCCCTAACTGTTAACCTTCCCAACAGGAGGTTCCCCTATTGTGCCAGGCGTTGTCCTGTTTGCCTGGTGCCATCCTCTACCGTCTTCGGGTTAAGCCCGAGGGGAATCCTCCTGTGCCCTATCTTAACCAACTTTTCCAACTTACACCCTACCCCTACTACCGGTTTAACCGGGCCAGGGCGGGTTGTTCGCACCTATCCCCTCGCCCACCGAGGCGGGGGGGGTTAAACAACAAGGATGAGGACACCGTAACCTCCTGTTTGGTGCATGGTCCGCCCAGCAGGTTTGGCCGCTCGTCTCACCCTTGGGCTGGCCATACAGTGGGCCACACTGAGTGGCTATGTATGGCCAATACCCATCTCTTAAGGAGATGTTGCTACCCTATGCTATCCTAACCGTTTCAACTTTTAACCGTTGGCCTGAACTCAGCCTACTGCCACCAGAACTGCCAGCTCTGCTTGGCTGGTTCGCCACCAAAATTCAACTGAAGAGGATTTTATATAGGCTGCTTTTCAGGACCCCAAGATATATATTACATCCAGCATCCGATAGATGACCCCATCGCCCCGATACAACTCGTCCCTATCATACCTAATCTCCGTATGAGAAATTGCGAACGCCCCTGTTTGCTGCAGCCAGTTACCAATTTCTGAGTTTGCCCTTTTTCTCGCCCGGTCCACTCTACCCGGGTGGTGGGCATTAGCCCAGACTCTCCTTTGCAACATTTCTGACCAAATCAGGGTGCACCCCTGGAACCAATCCTGCACCTTTTGCAGATCTGCCTTCACCTGCTCTGTAAGCCAAAGCCCCGTAGCCTCGGGCAGGTTATTTTCTCCCAAAAGGATCACCGGTGCCGGAAATCTCTGTCGCCGCAGACAGCGCTGGGAGCAATTGCTCCCACAGCTTTCCGCGTCGACCCAGCCAAATTATATTTGCCCTATCACCTAAGCCCAGCTGAGTACCCCATCCACTGCGTGCGGCCATCTTCCCAGCCCACTGGACGATGCTGTGGCCGACGATCCACACCACCTTCCGTCCCCGCGGGGGTTCCGCGTCTGGAAAAGAAATCATAGTTAACCGGTTGCTGACGGGTGCCCAAATGCCCCGACATTCTTGGCTCGGTGTCCCTTATGTAAAAACGGTAAGCAGCAGACCGCCATCTCCCTATAGGTGTATACGTTCTGCAGGTAGATCCATGCTCACGACCACCGATGCCGCCCCTATGCGAAAGGAATGCGCCGTGTAACAACCTGGGTCTAGGCCTGCTTCCTTCACGCACATATTAAGGACTGCCCCGAACTGGTATCGCGTCAGCGGAGTCCCATCCTTGTGGAGAAACAACGGGCCCTCTGCTTTCGGGCGGGATGTTAGATACTGCTTTATCGCTTCAACAGGGCATGTAAGGGTATTGCCCGAAGGGCACAGCCTCACGACCCTACCCTTTGGTCCGTCTTTGATCTCCTTAGATGTAACGAGGGTGTCTCCCTGCCAACCCACGTCATGGATCTGCAGGGCCGCACCTGACCTATCTTTCCTGGATTGGGGGACGATCTCACCGATCCTGAAGGCCCCAAATAGTGCTACGCGAAACGCGGCAGTGAAAAGAACTACCTCATTGTCCGAGTGACATACGGTATGTAATACCTGGCTGATCATTGTGAGGAGCTGAGGGGTAATGGGGGCCCTCGCGTCCAGTGTCCGCGGGGCGCTATGGGCCCAACTCTCCCTAAGACGGCTTATAAAAAAGCCGTTATCGGGAGATGGGTGGCCCGCTAGGCGGCTCATAAAGAAGATGGCAGCTATTTTTCCCCCAGTCGTACCCGGCGCCAAACCTCGTTGCCTCAGTTGGAGGGCAAATTGAAGCATCTGGCCCTCAGGGATGGGGAATCCTAGTTGCCAACCTTTCCCGACCTGTATTCCTGGAACTCTCCAAAAGCCGTTTCGTACGCCCGCCTGGTTCTGGGCGCGAGGCATCCCTGCACTGCCTGATTTAGGTCTAGAATCCAAGGCTCCACATGTCCCGCGGCAACGGCTCTGGGTTCTCCATACCGTCTGGTGTGAGTTGGCAAAAACGGTCTGACTGAAATCGAGAAAGAGCATCGGCTATGCCATTATCAATTCCAGGCACGTGCTTGGCCACAAACAAAATGTTTGCCCGCAAGCATTTAAGTACAAAATGCCGGACCAGCCGCATAACCCTTTCCGACTTCGACAACAGCTTATTGATGACATGAACGACCGCCATATTGTCACACCAGAAGAGAACCCGCCTGTTGGAAAATTCTGCTTCCCATAACTCTACTGCCACCACTATGGGGAAGAACTCCAGGAATGTTAGGTCACGGGTTAATCCGTTCTTCCCACTCCACGGGCCATGGGGCCGCACACCACTTTCGCCTGAAGTACACCCTGAACCCATGGCCACCTGCCGCGTCAGATTGTATTTGGAGCTCCGACTCCAAAAGGAGTTGTTGCCGCCAAAAGCTCACCTCATTATAGCCCTGGAGGAAGGCCTCCCAGGTTGCCAAATCGTCCCGCATCACCCTTGTCACCCGGACATGATGATGCGGGGGACGGTTGCTCCCCATAAGGGCATATAATCGGGTCATGAAGGCTCTCCCTGGTGCGATGACTCGGCAGGCAAAATTAAGGCTACCCATGAGGGACTGCAGCTGCCTGATCGTTATCTTGGCAGCCGCCCTGGTTGTCGCTATCAATTCCCTGAGGGTTTGGAGCTTGTCGGCTGGCAATCTAGATAGAGAGCTCACAGTGTCGAGCTCTATGCCCAGATATGTCAACTTGGTCGTTAGGCCTTCAGTTTTTTCAGGCGCCAATGGTACCCCCAGTTCTGCAGCTACTCTCTGGAATGCGCGCATCCCAAATGCACATTCCGTTGTCCCTGCCCTTCCCGTGAAGAGGAAATCATCTAAATAGTGCGTCATCAAGCTCCACCCTGTGCGCTGGCGCGCAATCCATTCCAAAACGGTGCTGAACTTTTCGAAGGCTGCGCATGAGATGGAGCATCCCATGGGCATCGCCTTGTCAAAGTAAAATTTTCCCTGGAACTGCATGCCGAGAAGCTCAAAGTCCTCAGGATGCACTGGCAGGAGACGGAACGCCGACTTGATGTCGCATTTCGCGAGAAGGGCACCCTTGCCGCAGGAGCGCACCATTTCGACTGCCGAGTCAAATGATGCGTACCTTACTGAGCAAAGTTCCGGAGGGATCGCATCATTCACCGACTCCCCTTTAGGGTGGGACAAGTGGTGAATCATGCGATATTCCCCCGGGACCTTTTTTGGCACTATGCCCAGGGGGGATATCCGGAGTGTGGGAATAGGCAAATCTTCTAAAGGGCCCTGGATCCTACCTTCCTTTACTTCTTTATCGATCTTTTGTTGGACTAATTGTTTGTTATCGGTCACTGATTTCAATTTTTTTGCCCCCAGATGATAACGGGAGCCCTGGGTGGGGATCCTGAAGCCAATCCTAAAACCCTCTACATCGTACTCGGCAGTTTCACGGTCAGGGTAGTCCCGGGTTGCCAGTCGTAGTGCCTCATGCTGCACCGGAGTTGGCGCCCTTCCCCACTGGTTGACTGGCACTTCCTTGGCTGGCGGCGGCCTGCCTGTTACCCCCTTGCCCCCTGCTCCGTACTGTCTGAATCTATTACACGTTGATGCGGCATGGTCAGCAGCACATTGGGTGCATACGTGTTTAAATTTACACTGGGTCCGAAAACACCTGCCCCCATCATTGAAATCCCAACACGTAGGCCCCCCTGAAGACTGCCGCGGTCTGTTCTTCTGTCCGCCTTCGCCTTGCTGTGTGCCCCCCATACGCGAGAGGACGTGGCCACTATCTGATCGCGGGGCGTACCTGGAGCAGCTGATGCACTCCAGCCAGATATCGTGGGCATGGAGATCCCAACGCAGTCTCGGGTTGTTGGCCGCCCTACGCCTGAAGGAGTCATCATAGCGCAGCCAAGCGCCGGTCCTCCTGTATCGAACGCTCAGCAAACAATGTCTGAGTATTTGATCATCTCCAGCCCTCGCTCTGGGAACCTCACCAGCATCACCCCCATATAAATAGTATAAGCAGCTGTCCAGTTGGACCAGGTGCGTTCAGCCTTTGGCCTTTTGAACTTCTCCTTTTCTTTCCTCTCTTCCTTATCATTCGGATCTGGTATAGGGTCGCTGAAGAGGAGTGCGAATATGTCAATGTATTCGCCACTCCATATTTTTTCCTTGGTGGCTTGGAGCAAATGTTCCCCTAGTGGAGCGGACACATCCGCATGCCCCCCACCGACAGGGGTGGGGGCTCTTCCTGATGGCCACAGCACCATGAAGTCTGATGCGCATAGCACTGCCCCGCCCCCCACACTCGGGCCGCTGATTTGTAGCCCATATTTGGGCAGTGTCCGCAAACCACAGTATGACATTGTGCTGCCCTCCCCCTCGTTTGCCCACTCCATTCAGGGCAAGTTGAGTACTGACTCCTTTCGTGTTCATGGTGGGCACCTGGCCTAGCTGGGGAGTCCTCCCCTTGGCCCCTAAAGGGCCCTGCCCCCCAATGATCCTCTTCTTCCCACCAGCCATCCCCCCCTTGCTCACCTTCGACGGGTTCGGGTCCACAACGGGGGCTTGGGCCACCCATGTGGCTCGTTGGTCCTTGCTGTCTGCGCTGTGCCACCTCCATGCTTTCCGACAACACGCACATTCCTTCCCGGAGTGCCTCGAATTGAGCTTGATAGTCGGGGGGCCCTTCTTCCCTTCGCCTGCTCGGTCCCGGTTCATCGTCCCTGAAACGAGAAGGCAGGGCCCGACACCGCCCACTGCCCGTGCGGCGTGGGCCCTCCTCATAGCCTGGGGACAGGCCACCTGCCCCTTCCTCCCTCAGGACCGATTTCCCGGTTTCCCTCTCTTCGCCGCCATGTTGCCCAGGGGGCTCACTGCGACCCTTCCAGTTCCTCTATGCGGGCCTGATATCCTTCTAATTGGGCCTGCATGGCCCTGAGGACTGCCTCCTGAGAGGCCCCGCCTTGCTGCTGTTTTTTTGGGTTAGCCTTTTTAGGGGGGGCCTTACGTTTTTTGCTTGAGCCTTCTGGCCCTTGCGGCGGGGGGGCATTTTGGCATCCTGCTGCTCCCAATGCCTCTGCTGAGTCACCCACTGGGGCACTAAGCAGATCCCTCAGGACTGTCCTGTAGTGGTCCCCTGTCCTAAGGGGAGGGTGAGGATGGGTTGAGGAAGCCCCTTATAATCCCTCCTTTCGCAGAGGGGGCTAAGTGCCCTTTGCACCCGAGGGCGAGGGGCTTCGCCTGCCCTTCCGGCAGTCTCCAGGAAGGTTCCCCCCTTTCTGTCCTTCCTGCCAGATCCTGAGGGGGGAGGGGGAAGAGGACTTACTCCCTTTGCTGCCCTGGGGGGG
>QEPC01007720.1:3870924-3931822 GCA_003113815.1 Sphenodon punctatus | reverse complement strand
GCTAGTAATGCTCTAGACACATAGGAGGCCACAATATTAATTTTGAGGGATGCTGCCGTGGAGTCTGCTGCCCTCTTAAGGGCTGAGTCCACTCCCCTGTCAGTGGGGTCACGGGGATGGCAGTCCCCTTCCGTAGGAAAGACAGTCTGGCGTGCTAGAGAAGCAGCAGCCGCATCGATTTTGGGGCTTTTGAAGAGAGGTTCCTTTCTCCTAGAGAAGGCGTACAGGCTCTCCTGTGCTCTGGGCATTTTATGGGACTTATCAGGGTGTTTCCATTCCTCCAACACAATTTTTTCAAATGTTTTATCCAGGGGTAAGCCCTGATCCCTGCCGTGTACTGATGGCAGATAGTCCCTAGTTTCCTCTTCCTCTGAATCGGAGGATCCTTCCTTAATGGCTCTCTCCTTGATTTGGAGAGTCTTAATAACATGCCCCAGCAGCTCTTCCCTACACTGGCTAGGGAACTGTCTGTCTTTCTCTCTGGGGTCTGTGGGGAGGTTGTCAGAACATTCCCCTTCCTCTAGATCAGAGCTCTCCTGAGAAGAGTCTGACTCAGAAACAGAATCCCCTAGGAGCTGCTGTTTATGTTTCTTACTGCTGCCTGCTTGAAAATCATCATCCTCAGAGCCCTGAGGGGATATCAAGGCTGGCAGCCCAGCTCCCCCTAGTGGGGATTTAGCAAACTTCTTCCCCTGCCAAGGAGCTTTTTCCGCTCTCGGTGTTTTGGGGGAGGGGCCCTTCGCTGGGAAAGTACTCTTGCGTTTCCCGCTCTTTTTCGGACGGGCCAGATCTTTTATTGCCCCCATAATCTCCTGCATTGATTTGGCAATTGAAGCCAGTGAGGGATTCTGGTCCCCTCCCCCCCCGTGGCTCCTGATCTGAGCTCGCTGCCTCTGTCCCTCCTGTACTGTTGGTGGGGGACAGTATCCTCTCGGGGTAGTCATGATTACAGCAGGGCTCAGTGTAGCTGGCTCGGGGCCAAGCGGATTGGTCCCAGCCTAGGGCGGGGGGAGTACCGCGGAGGAGGGTTCCGCTATCCGGGAAGTAATTGCGGCCTCCCCTGCTCCCCGGCGCAGTGCGAGGGAGCCGGCGGGGATTCTTTTAATTTTTAAATTTTTCTTTGCCTGCCTGGTGAACCGAGACAGGGTCTGGTATCACCTCCCCAATGCCCCGCCGAAGCCTTTCTCCCTAGGCTTCCCTTTTTTAGTTGTTTATTCCTTTATTTCAATTCTACCTTGTTTCTAGGGACCTGGGGATACCTAAAAAGCCTCCCGACGGTCTCGGAGGCAGATGAAGGACTGGCTTTGGAGCCGGGTAGCACCATGATGCAGGCGCAGACAGGAAAAAAGCTCATCTGCCTCCTGGCGGTCAACGGTGGAACTACCCATCCATCCAGAGGAGTATGCCAGGGGTATGAGGAGAAAGATAATCCAGCTCTCCCACATAGCTCTACAGTGCTAAATAAAGCTAAAAGGCATAAAAACCCAATTTTAATTGTCTTAGTGACACTCCGCAAGTTACCTGCCACATCAATCAAACACAAGGGTCCTTACTTGGTCGTTGAAGTGCCTTGATTTTGGACTGTCTTGTCCCCTGAATTAGAGGTCGGATCTTTAAAGATGGGTAAATCTGGCCCAAGGCCTGAGAAGCTTCAAAGAATAAAGACCATATTGATAACATCATCATCTTTTGCATCATCATTATGAAATCAAAATAAGCAACCATATACACAACTTGTGGTGATTCTGTGTAGCTCAACATATGGATAATAGTGTATCTAGCCTGCCCTAGACTCAACAGAACAGCAGCACTTAAGACAATTTGTTCATGCCTGTAAGAGAGACTCCCGTAGAAATGTTGAGGGGATCTGACGTACAGGAACACACCCAAAGTATAATGCAGAGGCTTCCTGAATTACTGCATAGACACACACTAGCTTTTCCTAGGGATGTTAGATTCCAACAGCCAGATGTGCAACGTTGGCATGATCAGTATGGAAGTCTGGCATTGACCTAGAAATGAATAATTCCCATTTAGGAGCACAAGCACCTTTTGCTGGAGCTTTGCTGGGATTGTTCCCCCAATTCCAAATCCAGCTGAAGAATGTAGTCACTTCCAAAATGAAAAGCAGTGCACCCAGACTATACCTGCTCCTTTTTCTAGGAACTCCAACAGCATATTATTTACTCAAATTAATAAAAAACAGAGGTTACTTACCAGTAACTCTGTTCTTCGAGAGAGCTCCGCGTATTCTCACTCTTGGGGATTCACTTCCTGCTCTGCAGGTACCGGAAAACCTCTCGTCAGCAGTATCCAGGCAGATTACGCCTGGAAAAGACTAGAACATGGTGAGGGCTCCGCCCCCTCCACCCCCCCTCCCATCCCGAGAAAAGCACGGGTCCGCATCACGAGGGATGGAAGGATAAATAGGGGGAGGAGCCCTCACCGCCTCAGTTCCTTCCAACCCAGCCTGGAAGACCTGGCATGTCCATCCAAGACTGAGGGGAAGGCGGGCGGGATGTGAGAATACGCGGAGCTCTCTCGAAGAACAGAGTTACTGGTAAGTAACCTCCGTTTCTTCTTCGAGGATCTCCGCGATTCTCACTCTTGGGAGAGTAATAAGCAGTTCTAGTTATCTCACCTCAAGGAGGAGGGAGTCGAGGATGATCATTCAAGAAGGAGTCTAGCACTGCTCTTCCCACCTGGGAATCTGCTCTGGCCGCCAGATCCAAAGAGTAATGTCTTGTAAACGTATGGACAGACGCCCATGTGGCAGCCCTACAGATGTCAGATAAATCTATCCCTTGGAAGTTTGCCAATGAAGCAGCAGTAGCTCTAGTAGAGTGAGCCCTCAATCCTGCAGGCGGAACCTTGTCTGCTAAGGCATAACATTTCTGAATACACAACAAGATCCACTTTGAAAGTCTCTGTGTGGAAAGCTTGACTCCAATCCTTTGACCCCCATATGAAATGAATAGGGAATCACACGCTCTTATAGATTTGGTTCTATCGATGTAGAAAGCAAGCGTTCTTTTAACGTCTAACGTATGTAACCTTTGTTCCTCAACGGAAGTATGAGGTTTAGGAAAGAAAACTGGTAGTGAAATTGTCTGATTAAGATGAAAACTGGAAACTACTTTGGGAATAAAAGAGGGATCAATTCGTAGATCAACTTTATCCCTATGGAACAGTATATAAGGAGGGGAAGCTCTAAGGGCTGTGAGCTCACTCACCCTCCTAGCTGAAGTAATTGCCACCAAAAATGCCGTTTTAATTGACAAATTCTCCATGCTACAAGAAGCTAAAGGTTCGAAAGGAGGAGACATTAGTTTTGACAGCACTAGATTCAAGTCCCACTGAGGAGCAGGGCTTGACCTCTGAGGGAAAGTGTTCATCAGTCCTTTCCAAAAAGACTTCATCAGTTTGTGAGAAAAAAGAGTTTCACTATCATCTGGTTGCAAACGTGAGGATAGAGCCGCCAGATGTACTTTTATGGAAGCCAACGACAAATGTAACTTCTGTAGATTCAGAAGATAAAGGAAAACATGGTTCATGTCCAAGGTTTGCAGAGAGATAGACTGTGCCCCACACCACATACGGAATCGCCTCCACTTCATCTCATAACATTTGCGAGTTGAAGGTCTTCTTGAATTCAGAAATATTTCTGAAACCTCCGGCGGTAAATTGCTCATTGGGGTCGAATCAACCAAGCGGAGAGGTGGAGCATTTGCAAATCGTGGTGAAGAATTTCTCCCCGTTCTCGAGAGAGCAGATCGGAGATCGGCGGGAGCCTCCTGATCTGTGTCGCCATTCCCAGTAAGGTTTGGAACCAGGTTTGGCGGGGCCAAAAAGGAGCAATCAGAATGAGATGGGCTCTGTCCGTCCTGACTTTGCACAAGACTCTGTGAATGAGGGGAAACGGTGGAAACGCATAAAGGAATGTCCCGTGCCAAGATATGGCAAAGGCGTCCGATATCGATTCTGGTGCCATACCTGCTCGGCTGCAGAATTTCGGTAGTTTGGCGTTTCCCTGCGATGCGAATAGGTCTATCGTTGGAGTTCCCCAGTCTTGAAATATGTCTATCAAGACCTCTTCTTTCAGTGACCATTCGTGTTGGTCCGTTGACTTGCGACTGAGGTAATCCGCCCTCGAGTTGTCGTTTCCTGCCAGATGAATGGCGTGAACATGTATGTCGTGATCTATACACCAGTGCCAGATGGTCTCTGCTTCCTTCGATAAACGAGTGGAATGTGCTCCCCCTTGTTTGTTTACATACCACATGGCTGTGGTATTGTCTGTGACGATTTGAATGTTCTGACCCTTGATACGGGGAAGTAAGGCCTTCAACGCCCAACGTATGGCTCGCAGTTCCAGCAGGTTGATGTGCAGGTGCGTCTCCTCTTGAGACCAGAGACCATGCACTTTGATGTTTTCTATGTGCGCACCCCATCCAGTTAGGGATGCATCTGTTGTAATGACAGCCTGAATGCTGGGAGGATCGAAAGATACCCCTTTTAGAACCTGCTCTGCGTTTGCCCACCATTGTAGATTTAGAAGAAGTTCCCTTGTTATGGAGATCTTCATGTTGAGGGGGTGGATGGCGGGAGTGTAGTTGTTGGCTAGCCATTGTTGTAGGGGTCTTATGTGCAGGCGTGCATGTGGCGTTACCATGGTGGTGGAAGCCATTAGCCCCTGTAAGTGAAGGAAAAAACGAACTGACCTGGTGGGATGCGTTTGGAGAATGTTTAATGCATGTCGTATGGCAAGAAGTCTCTCTGTGGGAAGATACGCTTTCGCGTGTCTGGTGTCCAAGATTGCCCCTATAAACGGTAAGCGCTGTGTAGGGTGCACGTGTGACTTTGCCAAGTTGAGAACAAATCCCAGGTCTTTGAGGAGCGATATAGTGAGTTCCACGTGACTCATAAGTTCTTGTTGTGACGTTGCCGCCAGCAGCCAATCGTCTAGATACGGGAAGATTCTGACTCCCTGCCGTCTCAGATAGGCTGCTACGACAGCCACGCATTTGGTGAAAACGCGTGGTGCTGTGGATAGTCCGAATGGAAGGACCCGGTACTGAAGGAGAAGGTCCCCTGCAACGAATCGTAAGAATTTACGGTGAGAAGGGCGTATTGAAATGTGGAAATAGGCGTCTTTCAGATCAAGAGAGGCCAACCAGTCGCCTTGCTGTAAGCCCATGAAAATGACGGGTAAGGAAGTCATACGAAATTTAAACTTTCTAACAAATTTGTTGAGATATCTCAGGTCCAGTATGGGTCTAGACCCTTTATCCTTCTTAGGGACCACAAAGAACCTAGAGTAGAACCCAGCATTATGTCCATTTCTGGGAATGAGCTCAACAGCCCCCTTGTTGAGGAGTTTTTGGATTTCAACTAGTATTTGAGTAGAGGGGGGGGGCCAGGGGGGCAAGGTGAGAGGGGAGGGGTTGTGTGAAATTGTATGGCATACCCCAGTTGTACTATCTCTCTGACCCAACGATCAGAAGAGATGGCCTCCCATACAGGTAGGTAGGGCAACAGGTGGTCCTGGAATGAGGGATCATCCTCATCATCTCCCTTGATCATAGTTTCATTAAAAACGCGATTTTGTCTGTTGTCCAGACGACGAACTAGGGGAGGGTTTGCCCCTGCCCCTTTGTCTACCAAATGCCTTGCGTTGTTGAGCACCCTGTTGTTGTTGGTAAGGGAGCTGATTATGTTGCTGGAATCTTTTACCAGCTTGAAAGTAATTATAGTTTTGGTAGGGTGTCCTTCTTGAAGAGAAGGCATAGCCCTGTGTGGTAAAGGACTTTTTACGTATGGCCCTGACTACACCCGTGGATCTTGCCGTCTGGTTCATTTCCTTAATCTTTTTTAGAGTGTCGTCTGTAGAGGCAGAGAATAGACCCTCACAATCGAACGGCAGATCTTCTATTCTGGTTTTGTTTTCTTGGGTGAGAGCTGTGGAACGAAGCCAAGCATGTCTACGAAGTGCTATGGCAGATGCCATCCCTCTGGCGTTGGCATCCGCCACATGCATGTTAGCCGTCAATTGAAATTGGGCCATCTGCATGCCTTCTTTCTGCAGTGCTGCCAACTGGTTGGGGTCTGACGTAGTGCCAATCTTAGACCATAACCAGTGCTGATAGCCGCACATGGCTGATGCATAGTTTGCAATTCTAAAAGACAGAGAGTCCGAGGAGAACACTTTCCTTCCAAGGACATCCAGCCTTCTTCCCTCCCTGTCTGCCGGGGATGTTTGTATTCCCCCCGCTCTGGATCTTACGGATGCAGCAGCGATTACTAAGGAGTTGGGAGGGGGGTGGTTATGGAAGATTTGCGCCCCTTCTTTGGGTACAGCATATAAGGAATCTGCCAATTTGTTGGTAGGAGAGACAGAGGCCGGTTTTGCCCACAAGACAGTGGCCGGTTCCAGCAGCTGGTCTAGCAAAGGTAACGTTACGTGTCCAGATTCTCCTGTCCCCAGGATACCAAATATGGGTCCTGTCTGGGCTTTTTTAACCACTTTCGTGGGAAGTTTAGGGAGGGAGGACGCCATCCTCCTCAGCATAGACTGGAATGCTTTAGAGTCCTCTGTGGCTAGCGAGATATTAGCGTCCGATATGGTGTCAGGGGGTGGTGGGGAGATGGTCTCATCCTCCTCAAGTGATGGGGATGATGATGAGGACGATCGCGATGCCGACGCCCCCGGGGAAGCTATCCGGGGTACCGGCGGTACCGATGGTACCGTGTCCTCTCTGTGGGTCCCCAACAGGGAGGTCAAGAGCTGCGTAGCCCCCGATGGAGCTAACCTCGTTCCCGGTCCCGACTCGAGCGTCTCGGTGTCGACGGTTCCGGGGTGCAATGGTGCCTGTACCGAGCCCGTCTCCGAAGGAGGGGGACGTGATATCGTAGCCGTTGGCGCCGCTCTAGGTGGAGCCGGAGGCAGATAAGGATGCTCCCGTGCGGGATGTGTAGGATACTCGAAATCCTGCGCATAAGAGGGAGGGCTGCGTGATCGGTACCGATAATCGCGGCCATAGCCATAGTCCCGGTGACCGTCCCTTGGCGAACAGCATGAACAGGGTGAGCGAGATCTGCGCTCTAAGTGGTACCGGAGTGGTGCATGTTCGTTCCGATACCTCGGTGATCGGGATCGTGAATGGTAGCGAGGCGATCGGGAGCGAGACTCTCTTCGCCCCGCCGGTACCGTGAGCAGAAGAGGCGGTACCGACCGAGACAGCGGAGTAGGCGGTGCCGTTCCCCTCGTCGGTCCCGATGGTAGTGGAGACTCTTGCTGTGTACTCGCCGTCGGTCCCGACGGTGCCGTCTCCCGTGTAGAGCTCTTCTTCTTCTTTTTCTTTTTCTCGCTGGTCTTGTTCCCGTGCTCCGAAGAGTGTGCGGCTCCGCGCGCACCTGGTATCTCGGTACCGCTACCCGTCATGCGCCTAGGGCTGGACGCGTGTGTAGCGATGCTCCCCTCCGCGGAGCGGTTGGTACCGGTAGTGTCGTGCGGTCCCTCGGTACCGAGTTCGCCGGTACGGGCGGTACCGGTGTGGGGACTCGCCCTCGGTTTAGGCAGTACCGTCGATGTCGGGACCGTTGGAGCCGGAATTTCCATCGGCCTGGAGTGCCGGGCGGGGAGCCTCAGAGGCCCCTCTTCTCCGCCCTCTAGCGCCCTTTTAGTCAGGATGTCTTGCAGCCGAAGGGCCCTTGCTCGCTTAGCTCTGTTCGAGAGCACCGAGCAGGCCCCGCAATTCCGGGTATTATGGCCCTCACCCAGGCACGTTAGACAACGTTCGTGCTGGTCGCTCACTGAGAGAGTAGCAGGGCAGGAGCTACAGCGTTTAAACCCCGGCTGCTTGGGCATTCCGTTGCCCC
The DNA here is from genome assembly GCA_003113815.1 of Sphenodon punctatus. Taxonomy (NCBI): domain Eukaryota; kingdom Metazoa; phylum Chordata; class Lepidosauria; order Sphenodontia; family Sphenodontidae; genus Sphenodon; species Sphenodon punctatus. The sequence continues at coordinate 3,923,944 of QEPC01007720.1, read as the reverse complement.
GAGGGGCGCAATGGCCCGGGGAACGTCCCGCGGGCTAGGGCGGCACTCCTACTCACAAGTCCTATTTTCTAATCTTCTTTCTAATCTTCTTTCTTAGCTGACAAACAAACGCTGAAAAGCGCCGAGAAGTCTTCCAACGCCACGCGGTTGGAAGGAACTGAGGCGGTGAGGGCTCCTCCCCCTATTTATCCTTCCATCCCTCGTGATGCGGACCCGCGCTTTTCTCGGGATGGGAGGGGGGGTGGAGGGGGCGGAGCCCTCACCATGTTCTAGTCTTTTCCAGGCGTAATCTGCCTGGATACTGCTGACGAGAGGTTTTCAGGTACCTGCAGAGCAGGAAGTGAATCCCCAAGAGTGAGAATCGCGGAGATCCTCGAAGAAGAACCTGTCATTCTTACAAAGTACAGTTTCCACCCAACCAGCACTTGACAGAACCGCACATCAATAACAAAGTAACTGCAAGCTCTGAAAGGAGAAAATCAAACCTGTGTGTTTAAAATTTAAATGCTTTAGGTTTAAAGATCAGAAGGGAGAAAGTGGTTATATTTTGCAGTTGCTTAGCTTTGCTGCATCGATACACACTTGAAGCCTGGACAGCAACCCACAATCTACCACATCTGGAGTGATTTGTGGATCACGGCTTAGGTCTTCAGTGCAGAGTCATGCAAGCTGTTCCACTCCAGAAGTCTTCCATCAGTCAAGGTGCCAATGGGGGAAACGTAGTGAACAACGGGTTCATGAAAAAAGAGCTCCCAAGTCCACAGCTTCTTTTCAACGGTCAGTGGATTGAGCAGCTTGAAATGAAGTTGGACTGAGACATCTCTGCATAACTGAAAACATTACATGGCCAGGATTCTTAGAACACTAGGTGAAGAGGTCATCTTTTTGCTGGCAAGAAATCAAAACTCTTCAATGGGATTCAAGCTTGCAAGATAGCTGGAAATTTCCACTCCACACTGTATTTACTATGCCCATTGACACAAGCTCAATAACATTACAAGCTTCTAACCCCACAGCCAAGAAAGTAATATTACCTGCAGCCAGACTGGAGAAAACACCCAGAGCATGAGTATCATCTACCCACTGAAGCTTGAAACCACTATCCCTAGAAGGATAAAAAGCAGGAAAGCAACATTAGTTGGGGATTAATAGAAGACAATTTGGAGAAGAGATTCATTCAGCAACAAACAACATTTGCAGCAGCTTTAAAATGCATACCTTATTTTTATAAGTGGGGGAAACTAAGGCAATGCGGGGGAGGAGGTGAGCAACACATGACAGTGCCAGTGGCAGAGCTGGGAATAGAACCAGACATCCTGAATAGCCCATAGATACAACACTTTGCTTAAAGAATACATCAGCAGCTTAGTTTAGATCCCACACTTCTTGTTTGCAATGAAAGTGCAAACAGCACTGCGGATACGTTTACATGTACTCATAAATTCTTCTACCATGCTTTTTCACATGGTAGTTGAAGTGCAAGTGGAGGCAAGCATGAAAAGGGACTTGCAAACCCAGATATGGAGAAGGTTTTCATAGATTTTTTTTAATCATTTACAGCATTCTGAGAGTAGGGTGCTCTGAATCTAGATTTCCAGTGCTGCAACAGCCTCCTTATGTAACTGGAGCAGAAGAATCGGAAAGCTACTAGCTTTAATGGTAAACTTCAGCCCAGCTTCACTGTCCTAGCTAAGAGGGGAAATCAGCTTATATATCTGAGATCTTATTTATTTATATTATATGTACTTTTATCCTGCCACTCTTGCCTATTGGCAACTGGAGGCGGCTCACAATATTATACATATAAAACAATAAAAACATCATGTACTTAAAATACCACATAAAACCCCATTCTGTTCCAAAACAAACCAAATCCCACCCAACAGCCATAACTAACCCATCCCACCCCCTCCCCCCTTCACACCAAATGCCTGATGTAAGAGCCAGGTTTCGCACTGCCTATGGAAAGCAAGGCAATCCGTGCTGAGACGAAACTCTGCTGGGAGAGCGTTCCACAGCAACAGGGCAGTCACCAAGAATGCCTGCCTTGTACGCCTGTCTGTATAGTCGAGACCCACTTAGAACGCGGGACCTCCAGGAGGGTGCTCCAAGACAACCGCAGAGGCTGCCCTAGAACCCAGGGAGTGAGGCGGTCCTTCAAATAAGCAGGGCCCAAGCCATGTAGGGCTTTATAGGTTAAGGCCAGCACCCTGAATTGGGCCCGGAAGACAATAGACAGCCAGTGCAATGCTTGGAGCACAGGTTTTATGTGCTACCTGCGGCCCATCTGTTATGAATTGAAACTCTTCTCTATTTTTCCTTCTAGGGGCAAGACTTAGACCCCTAGTAGGCAGTTCCCAATTCCGGGATCTTGGCGGGAGCACTATAAAACAGACCACAGGCTCCCTTAAACAGACATGTGTTTATTACTATATCATATAGAAGGAACTGGGAATAAAGCAATTGTACACTTGCATATAGCAACAGCCTTCACCTACTCTAACAGCAAGCACACACACAAATACATTATATATATATCTGTGTGTGTGTGTGTGTGTGTGTGTGTGTGTGTGTGTGTGTGTGTGTGTGTGTGTGTGTGTGTGCGCTTACGTGTCAGAGGTCTCAGGTCTGATCGCGAGAGGAGAGGCAGGGCGGGGGCCCGATCAAGGTCTGTCTAGGAACCTAGCTGCTGGAGTCTTGGCTTTTCACAGCCTTTGAGAGCGTTGGAAAGGGTCAAGCACCGATCAACCGGCAGCCACCTAGGTAGCTGGTCAGAGGGTACCGTGCAAGACACTGATCCTGTCCAAGGCTGGCCTTTTTATACAGTGACTGCCTTATGATTATCCAGACTGTGGGGTTGTCAGTGCTAAGCCTAGAAAGTTCACCCATTGGTTATTCAGTTTTGGGGTACTTTCTACTTAGTCACTGTTATTAAGGGATGTCCTGACAAGTTGAATCCTGCCTACCCCTCCCTCCAGATGGGAGGCCTGATCTTTGGCCATGAGTTGCCCATACCCTTCCTCTGAGGTGTATACCTGCAAATCCAGGTGCATACCTGCAAATCCAGGCCCATACCTGCAAATCCAGGCGCAGCTGTGCATCCAGGAGCACCCCCAGACTCTGCACAGATGGAGCTAATGGAGGATGGACCCCCCCAATACTGGGGGTGACCCCCCTCCCCAGACCTCCAACCCCACCCACTATCACCACCTCTGTCTTGTCAGGATTGAGTTTCAATCAGCTCAACCTCATCCAAGTCCCCGCAGCAGCCAGACACTTGGAGAGTTACGAGACCGCAGGGCCTGGGTCAGCTGAAAATGAAAGATACAGCAGGGTATCATCCGTGTATTGCTGACAGCGAACTCCCCAGCTGCGCACAACCTCCCCTAGCGGCTTCATGTACACGTTGAATAAGAGGGGGACAGAATGGAACCCTGCGGGACCCCATATGGGAGATCCCATGGGGATGAAGTACAGTCCTATAGTATCACCCGCTGAGATCTATCCGCCAGGTATGAACGGGCTTACATCTTCTCCCCATTAAGATAAAAGGTTGACATGGATTTATTTGTTTTAATAGACAGCAGCATTTTCAAAAGGGCTTTTATTTTTGAATTCCCAACTTTAGGTTTGATTCTCAGCTGTGCTAAGTTTCAGCAGCTCCTCCAGATTTCTAACAGCTCTGGTTCTCAACATGCTGAAAACTAGGCCCTCTAGGGGCTGGTATATTCAACAGAATTCGGCACATTGGGATGCTAAGCACTGTAAAATTTTGTTCCAAACTCATTTGAAAGGCTGGTCCCAAGCATCTAACATTGGGAAGCCTAAATTAAAGGCTTCTTTTGAAAAAATCTGGGCCATAGGTTTCCCCCAATTCCCTACACACACAGGCTAGCCCTGAATGGCACCGTACTGTGCTTTGTACACCATCATGGGCTCCTGAGACCCAGAAGACATTCATTAACCATGTGTGATAGGGTTTATGAAAACAACATGTATGTAACACACATGTATTGTGGTTTTCATGTGAATGAACAATACATTTGTACTTTTGAAACCATTATGTAAAATATGTCAAGTTTGGTGGTGCTGGAGTTGTCTAGAAATGTTGAGTCCAATAAGGGGGAAATTTGTATGTCAGGACAGCATAAAGAAAAGTTAAGTTTGAAAAGTAGAAAATAAATGTGATCCAAAAACAAGTTGGGCAAGTTTGGAGACAAGTAGGGAAGATAACTAATGTAGATGGTGTTACTGGAAGTACATGAGTTTACTAGTAGTTTCCAGAGAATGGAGTAAATGGCCCAGAAACAAGAGAGAACACCTTCTGGGGGTCATCTAGAAAGTATTTAAGACAGCAAAGACACATACCCACTGGACCAGACCCAGTCAAGACACAGACTGAAAAGCATTGTAAGAGATCAAGAGGATGGCAGCTCAGGTACAGACATCTATTTATTTATTTGGATTTCTACCCTGCCCTATCTGCCGAAGACTCAGGGTGGCTTCCATAAAAACACTGCATAAAAATAAGACCCATAAAAGACACTCACCCATAAAATATAAGAAACCCACCTAAACCAAAATTCACCCAAACAAAAAGTCTACCCATGCTTGTTGAAAGCCTGGCCAAATAAATACATCTTATGCTGCCTTTGGAAGATGCACAAGGTAGGGCTTAGATGAACTTCAAAGGGAAGGGAGTTCCAAAGCCGTGGAGCAGCCACCGAGAACACCTCTCTTGAGCCCGAGTTGGACCGACCTGGACCAATGTTGGAACTTACAAGACAGCACTCTTGCCTGATCTTAGGGGCTGATCTTAGGGGTTGTGAAGGGACAGAAGGAGGAAGGTGGTCCTTTAGGTACATATGGCTCAGGCCATTTAGGGCTTTATAGGTCAAAACCAGCACCTTGAATTGTGTCTGGAATGCTACTGGCAGTCAGTGCAGACTCTTAAGCACTGGAGTAATGTGCTCCCAGAGGCTCGTCCCTGCCAAGAGGCAGGCCACCACATTCTGCATCAGCTTCAGCCCCCAAACAGTCTTCAAGGGCAGCCCCATGTAGAGTGCATTGTAGTAGTCCAGCCTTGAGGTAATGAAGGCATGGATGACAGTAGACAGAAACATATCTGAAAGAAAGGGACGTAGCCTTCTCACCAGTTGGAGTTGGTGCAAGGCACTCCTGGCCACGGCTGCAACCTGGTATTAATTTCCAGATGCAGCTTGGGATCCAGGAAGACCCCTAGGCACTGAACTTGAGTAACCAGTGGAGGCTGGACCCCATCAGTGATGGGAGACCCAATTCTCCCACAGGTCACAGGGCCAGGCAAGCATCATCACTTCCGTCTTGTCTGGATTCAACTTCAATTGGCTCACCCGCATCCAATGGCATCCAGGCACTGAGTAAGCACTGAGACTGCAGGGCCTAGATCGGATGAAAAAGATAACAGATTTTGGGTGTAGTTTGTTTATTGATAGCAACACACCCCAAATCTATGTGCATTCTCACCCAGGGGCCTTAGGTACATGTTGAACAGGAAGGGAGACAAGATAGAACCCTGCGGGACTCCACAAGAGAAGGGATGGGAGGACGCATAACAATCACCCATCACCACCTGCTGAAACATCCCTGATAGTAATGAGCAGAACCACTCAAGAGCCAACCCATGAACTCCTGCCAGGTTCCACAGTCATGCTGTCAACAACTTATGATTAAGTGTATCAAAGGCCGCTGAAAGATGTAAAAGAATCCACAGGATACAATTTCCCCCGTCAATTTCTTGGTGAAGATCATCAACCAATGCCACAAGCACAGTCTCAGTGCTATACCCAGAGCAAAAGCCAGACTGACATGGATCCAGGAATTCAATAGCATCAAGATGCCCCTGAAGATGCCTGGCGACCACACCGTTCAATAACCTTCCCTAAAATGTGAAGGTTAGAGCAGGGCAATAGCTGTTCAGGGAGTGAGCATCAAGTGATGTTTTTCTGAGCAGGGGCCAGAAAACCACCATTTTGGTATCCTGCCATCCTGAAGGGAGAGACTGACAAATCCCACCAGCAAAGGCCCCAATCTCTCCCGCCTAGATTTTACCAACCTGGATGGGCATGAATCTAGGGATTTAAAACTGGTTGTCCGCACTGCCCCAAGGACATCCCCCGCATTGGTGGATGACACCAACTGAAAGTGATCCAAATAAACAGGACTGGACCTCCACAGCCCCAAACTCTGACTCTGCCAACAAACTGACAGCCCCCATGGTGAATAGGAGCAATTTTGTCTGCAAAGTGTTAAATTCCTCACAGCGAGCACAAGATGATTCAACCACCGGACAGACAGCCCATATTTACCAGACTCTTCACCGCCTGAAACAACTCCACTGGATTAGACGGTATATGCTATGGTAGGAGAGAGGAGAGCATTTCTCGCTGCCAGCATAGTCCTTCAAAGCTGATCTATCACACAATCGGTCGGCTTCAGCACAAGTCGAATGCCACCTGCTCTCAAACCATCTTGCCTCCCACTTCATCAGCCTCAAGTCCCCCGTATACCAGGAGGGCCTGTGCTGATAGCATGGGGGAAGCAGATGCCTGGGTGCAACCATGTTGATGGCCTTGGTCAACACATCATTCCACAGTTCAACCAGACCATCGACAGAGCAGCTGTCAAAATCAATGGGTACATCCCCCAAAACATCATAGAATCCAACTGGCTCCATTGGTCTCTGGGGACAGACCAAGCTAACTGGTCCAACACCCCAACGGGGGCACAGGACAGCAGGGATCCAGGCCGGCAGAAGGTAGTGATCTGAGCACAACAACAGTGTCTTTGTGACACCCCCAACAGTCAGAGTCCCATTTTTCAGGCCTGCGCAAAACATTAAGTTCAATGTGTGTCCCACCCCATCATGCTTCAAGTCAGGTATTATCTGGAAAAGACCAATGGTTTTTAGGGAGGACATGAAATTCCACTCTGGCAGCGATAGGTCAGCCTTGGCATGAATGTTGAAGTCGCCCATGACAATAAGTCTGGACATCCTCAACACCACCTCCGAGACCAGCTCACCCAGATTGCTCAGGGAGTCTGTTGTGCAGTGCAGTGGTTGGTACATCAATAGAATCCCCAATCTATTCCAGGCTTCGAACATGAGGTGGACACATCCTGTTGGCCAAGTTAGGCACTGAATATCTTTGACAGGCCAGATAAGAGAATTGGTCACCTACCTCGGTGAATTCTTTTCTTCCTCTGCTACGTAGACAGTCCCCCGGCTGCGCATGCACCTCCTGAGCTACCCACCTGGAGGACACAATGAGTTCCAAGGGACCAGCAGCCTTGTGATGTCGAGATAACCCACAAAAGTACTGCTCTAGGTCTAACTGATAAAATTAATCGCAGAAGTTGAAAACCCAACGTGGAATGATCCAATAGGGATCAGTATTTACTGAAGAACAGGTTAAAATATAATAGGATGTAACTGCTGCCACCCTTAATGCTGATCTCTGGGTGGGACCAGAGGACTGTCTGCATAGCAGAGGAAGAAAAGAATTCACCGAGGTAGGTGACCAATTCTCTTTTCTCCCCCTGCCGCAGACAGTCCTCCGGCTGGGATATACCCACGCAGTAGAGACTCTAAGGGAGGGAAGAGACAGCCCACGGGGACTCCATCACCACCTGAAGAACTCCCCTCCCAAAGGCTGCTTCAGTCGATTGGTAAGTGTTGACCTTGTAATGCCTAACAAAAGAGTGAATTGATGACCAGGTCGCAGCTTGGCAAATCTCCTCATAGGAGGCTCTTGCTTTGAAAGCATATGAGGTAGCTGCCCCCCCTGACAGAATGAGGCCAAATGTGATGGGGTGGAAAACTTACCCTTGGCTTTGTAAGACTCGATTATAGACTGTTTTACCCACTTAGAAATTAGGATCTTTGAGGCTTTTTCACCCTTAAGGCTAGGCCGAAGATTAACAAATAGTGCCGTCGTCTTTCGGAAATTCTGAGTTCTGGACAGATAAATGTTCAGAGTGTGGCGCACATCTAATGTATGTCACATTTTTCCCCTGGGATGCACAGGTTTGGGGCAGAAGGATGGTAATACCACCTCTTGGGATCTATGAAAAATCAAACTGATTTTGGGAATGAAGGCATGATCTAGTCTCAGGGTAACAGATTGCTTGTGGAAAATGCAAAAATGTTGCTCCACCGATAGCGCCCCCAGTTCCGACATCCTTCTGGCTGAGGTAACTGCTATCAGGAAGGTAACCTTTAGAGATAACATATAAAGGGACACCTGAGCCAGGGGCTTGAAGGGAGCTTTAGTTAAGGCGTCAATTACCAGATTTAAATCCCACGAGGGACATCTGTGCACTACCGGAGGGGAAAGATGCTTTGCAGCTCTCAAAAAACTGGCGGATATGTCCGTGTGTGGAGATATTTCTATTGCCCAGAGAGTTCAAAACAGAATTTATAGCAGAAGCCTGTCTGGCAAGGGTATTATGCCTACGTCCCTTTTCTAGACCTGCCTGCAGGAAGTCCAGAACCTGTGAGACCGAGGGTCTATATGGGTCCAAACCTCTGTCCTGAGCCCAAAGAGAGAAGACCCTCCAGGTTGCCCTGTAGGATCACCTAGTTGCCATCCTTCTGGCTTGTAAGAGAGTCTGGAGTACTGCCCCTGAATAACCCCTCTTTCGAAGGGCTAGGCATTCAACAACCAAGCTGTCAGTTTTAGAGAGCTGGCATTCTCATGGAATAGGGGACCGTGGACGAGCAGATCCTGTACTGGAGGAAGAGGGAAAGGATCCTGCGCACTCAGCTCCATGAGGTCCGAGAACCAGGGGCATCTCGGCCACCACAGAGCCACCAGGATTACCCGTGCTCCCTCTCTTTTGACCTTCGCCACTGTCCTTGCCAGTAGGGGAAAAGGAAGGAATGCATAGAGGAGGCCGGAAGTCCACCCCTGATTCAGGGCATCTATGGCTGCGGCTCCCACAGTCTGTGACATCGCCATGAATTGGTCCACCTGCGTGTTTTCCTGGTGGCAAAGAGGTCCATGATCGGATTGCCGAACGCCTCTGTTATCTGTCGAAACACCCCCCTGTTCAGAGACCACTCGTGTGGGTCCAATTCCTTCCTGCTGAGCCAGTCTGCCTGACAATTGTCTACTCCCCTTATATGCAAGGCTTTCAGGGAAGCGAGATGCGACTGAGCCCAACTGAAGAGCCTCGAGGCCTCTCTCTGAAGGAACAGGGACCTCGATCCTCCCTGATGGTTGATATAAGCCCTGGCCGTGGTATTGTCCGTGTACACAAGGACATGCAAGTTGAGGAGGAAAGGGGAGAACTTTTCCAACGCTAGCCGAATCGCCTTGAGCTCCAGGTAATTTATGCTTCTGGAACGTTCCTTCAGAGACCAGAGGCCCTGGATGGATCTTCCTTACATGTGCGTCCCCCTCAGTCTGAGACTGGCGTCCGTGGTCACCGCCTTCCTGGAGGGTTCCATTAATGGCACCCCTTCTGAGAAGATTAGTGGGTTTAACCACCAAGACATGAATGACTTAAGGTGGGTGGGGACTAAGACCCATGGATTTCCCCCTAGGGTGAGCTCAGGGCCGGCCCCAGGCATGTGCCACTTCTGCGGCCACACATGGCCCCGCAGCCAACTGGAGCCCCGCACTTGCCTGGCTGGGCAGCAGGCTGCAGCCAGCTTCTCCCCCATTAAGTGATTCTTCCTCCCTTCCCTGTCTCTGCCTCCTAGTAGCCCAGCAGCAGCGGGGACACTTCGGGCTGGGAGATAAAGCTGTTTGTTTACAAACAGCTCCTCCTCATGTGCTGATCAGAAGGTTGCTACCTTGTAAAGAAGGTTCTTCGAGATGGCTCCCAACATTCTCACAACTGCGTTGTGCATGATCACACTGTTCAAATAATAGACCACATGATGGTCTCAAGCTCCTCTAGTATAAAAAGCACCCTCCCCCTCTGAATGACAGTTCCTTTCAACCCTTTCTAGAAATATAGGAAAAGAATTCCCTGCGGGGCTGGAAGGGTGGGTGTTGTGAGAATGTTTCGAGCCATCTCAAAGAACTTTGTTTACAAGGTAGCAACCTTCTGTTCTTCTTCGAGTGGCTCCTCACATATTTTTACATGGCTCCGCCGGATGGGGAGTCTGTGGGCGCGTCAGTGTATGGGTGGGGCATGCACACGGCTGCACACGCATCCCCACTCACCCACCACTCAGCCACACCCACATAGTAACCACCATTTCCCCCGGTTGCTCCATGCATGGGGATGAGTGGGGGGGTTGTGAGTGGGGATGCGTGTTAGGTGGGCGCACACATACCCCCACTCACCATGGGCACGTGCACCGCGTTGTTCACATGGGGTTCCCCCACCCATGAACACACAGAAATCTGCGTGTTCATGGCTGGGAGGAGAGGCCTGTGTAAAAAGGGCCACATTCTCACAACTGTCTTACTTATACTATCTTAGGTAGGAATTTAGGATGTAAAGCAACATCTATTCTGTCTTGGAAAATAAATCTGCAAATATGGTTCTGAGATTATTATGGCTGCTATTTCACTAACTCTTCTTAATGAAGTTATTGCTAACAGGAATACTGTCTTTAAACCCGCACCCCATAACCAGTTCATTTGCACCCCCATATAATCAATTCACGCTGCCCCGTGGGCACAAATTAAATGGTTATGGGTGGGGGCAGCGTGAATAGATTATATGGGGGCGGGGGCAGAAATGAACTGGTTATGGGGTGGGGGCAGCATGAACTGATTATGGGGGCACAACTGAACTGGTTATATGTCTCTTTTCATGGCATAATGCGCTTAATAAGCTAGCTGCATTTTGGGTGTCTTGTGTGTGTGATAGCAGCACCTCTGGACTGGTCGCACTGCATGCGTGCACAAGGCACAGGCGGCACCGGCAGCAAGAAGCAACAGGCCCTGGAGGCCAGACTGGCCAAGCTCACCCCCTCCTCCAGTAAGGCAGTGGACGCAGTCAGTCTCTCTGTGCCTGCCTCACTGCCTGCTTGGCTGCCCCTGCAGTGGAACCACTCCTGGGGAGTGGTGGTAGACACTCGGCTGGGGAGGGGAAGGGGGGAAGCATTGGGAGGCCATGCTTCTCCATGGTTGCTCGGAGGGGTGGAGAATGGGAATCCTTCCTGTCCAGAGGGAGTTAAGTTTTATGTAAATGTATACATTTGCATAATTAGGTGGGACCCAATTATGCAAATTAAACCCCACACCAAGACTTCGCACATGGCCTCACAAACCCTGGGGCTGGCCCTGGGTGAGCTCTCTTTGGAAAGGACTGAGCCACTGCTGTAAGGGTCTTAGGTTGCAGCGTGCCCACCTGACCTGGCAAGAGCAGGAAACCATCAAGCCCAGTAACCTTGCCAGAGTCTTGAGCCTCAGCCGCTGGCTTGCCCGTAACAGGAGAACTAGGGATTGAACTTTGCCCTTCTCCCCTCCGACACGAACATGGCGTCTAAGTTCCTATCTATGAACACCCCTAAACGCTCCATCCTGCGACATGGGGATAACTGGCTCTTAGAGAGATTCACTACGAATCCGTGGGATTCCAGATAACTGATTACCCTGGAGATATCCCTGGACACTTTCTCCTGAGATGATGCCCTGATCAGGAGATCGTCCAGGTAAGGGAATACATGAATCCCCTCCTCACGGAGATTCGCTATTAACGTTATGAGGGTCTTGGTAAACGTCCTGGGAGCCGAGGAGAGGCCAAAGGGCAGAACCCTGAATTGCCAATGGCCCTGGCCGAAGGCAAACCTGAGCCATTGCCTGTGGGCGAGAAGAATTGGAATGTGTAAGTAGGCCTCCCTCAGATCGAGGGACGCCAACTAATCCCCCTTGGAAAGACTCTGGCAAATGGAGTTTGCGGTTTCCATTTTGAACTTCTGTGGCCTTATCCACCTATTCAGATGTTTTAGGTCTAAGACCACTCTCCATTCGCCTGACTTTTTTGGCACTAAAAAGACTGAGTAGAGGCCTAGACCCCTCTCGTCTTGTGGAACTTCTTCTATTGCTCCTATGGCCAGCAATTTTTTTATCTCTATGGACATAGCAAAGTTTTTCTGGGGGGTTTTGGAAACTGGAGAGGGAAGTAACCTGCTCCTTGGGGTTTTCAGGAGTTCTAAGGAATAGCCTTGTCGCACTATTTGTAAGACCCAGGCGTCTGAAATGGACACTTCCCAAACCCCGCAGAAACGCTGCAGCCTGCCCCCTATGTCTCTATCCCCCTGCCAGTCATGCTTGCTTAGCTGACTGAGGGGTGGTTGGCTCTCGCTGTCTGCCCCAATCGGGCCTGCAGTGGCACTGACCCCTGAAGCGAAAGGGCTCCCTAGAGTATTCTCTATCATGGGGCTGATTGCATCTAGCGAAGGCAGAAGAGGGATCTCCAAATTTAAAGGATGGAGCTTGGAAGGACCTTCGCTTTGCCCCAAAATGTTGTAATGTTTTAGCTTTGGCCTAATCATTTGCCTCTGTCAAAACTTTGTCTAGGCAAGCGCCAAACAACTGGAAGCCTTTATAAGGCCCAGCTACCAAGAGGTTTTTTGCTGTGGCATCCCCTTGCCAGGATCTTAGCCAAATCCTCCTCCTCGCCACCATGGATACAGAAACAGCCCGGGCTGACCAGGAAAGGGCATCCGCAGTAGCGTCTGCCAGCAGAGCACTAGCGAGCATGACCCGAGAAGGACCTTGGACCGCTTCTCAGAAATGTTTCCTGACTGCATTTCTTGTAGCCAGGCCATATTGGCTCTCGCCACATAGAAAGATAGAATATTTATGCACAGCGAGATGGAAGAGGAATCTAGGCCCTTCCTTAAGACACCCTCGATAGCCCTGTCTGATGGGTCCTTGGGATAACAATCCCCCTCCATAGGAAACACCGTCTGTCTTGCTAGAGAAGTGGTGGCAGCGTCCACTTTGGGATTTTTAAACATGCCCTCCTTTCTTCTAGAAAAGGAGTAAAGGGACTCCTGAGTTTTATTCATCATGCAAGACTTAGCAGGTGACTTCCACTCTGAGAAAATTACTTTTTCTAAGGCTCTATCCAAAGGGATTCCCATATCCCTTCCTTGCAGGGAGGGGATAAGCTGGCGATCATCCTCTTCCTCTGAATCTGATGACTGATCCTTTGCCTGTTTTTCCTCCAGACGGAGTGTTTTAGTCACCTGTGCCATCAACTCCTCTCAAAAGCTAAGAGGAAATTGTCTATCCTGATCCCTGCTAGACTGATGGGGATCCTGCCACTCTCCCTCCTCCGGTTCAGATTGCTGGGAGAGAGATTCGGAGTCTACATCTGACAAGGGAGCCTGGGAAGCCGTTGTTCCGAGGTCCCTAGCCCTCTCCCTCTCCTCTGATGAGCCACTGCTAACAGAGGACTGAGGTGATCCCAAAAGGCGGGAAACAGCACCCCCTGGGGACCGAAAGGCTCTTCCCGCCCTTTTTACTTGTCTCTTTTTTGAACGAGAAGTCCTGTCCTATCCCGTCCCCCCCCCCGCCCCCGCGGGGTACCCTTCCTCTTTTTTCCCTGTCTCTCACAAAACCATGTGAGCCACTCCATAATCTTTTCCATGGTGGCATTTAAGGTTTGAGAGGATTCAGACTGTTTACCCCACCCGTCAGGGGCAGGTACAGTAGCTGCCACCACTGGCTCTCCCTGCGAAGGACCCTGCCAGAGACAAAAGGTGGCAGAATTAATTCCACCTGGGTCCTCCAACCCTGTTCCCGCAAGTCCCAAGGGGGGAGGGGGGGCGGCGAAAGTAGACTCCTTTCAAGTCCGGGTCCTTACCTCCTTCGCAGAGGCGACGTCCATAATTATCCCGCCCTCCCGCCGTGGCTGCGAGGGAGGGAACACCGGCCGAAAATCACCTCCTGCAACGTTGAGGGGGAGGTGGCCAGATAGAACTGCATTTCTGCTTCTTCAGAAGGCTGTTCTGGATGGGGGGAGCAAAGCCCATGTGGTTTCCTTCCTTGGGCTTCTCCCTGCTCTCAGGCTGCTGCGCGAGAGCCAGCCGGGGCCAAACGCCGATGCCGGATGGTGCTCCAAACACCGCAGCACCCCTTAGGCTCCATCAACCCTGGCGGATCTGAAAACCCCACCGATTGCTCTACGGAGCTCCCAGCAAAACGACCTGCCAGTCCGCAGGCAGAAGAATGAACAGGTGCCCTCCGGGCGGGTAGCTCAGGAGGCGCATGCACAAAGGTCATTTAGATTCTTCTGCCTCTTGCCGGTCAAAGGGAAGAGCTACCCAGCTGGAGGACTGTCTGCGGCAGGGGGATAATTTCCTTACAGATCACTGCCATTTCTCCCCCAACCTCCAATCCAAGGCTGATGCTGTACTGAGCATCAGCTGAGCCAATACAGGTGCAACTGCATCATTCAGCCAGGTCTCAGTAACACATGAAAGGTCAGTGGCTTCATCCCAAATAAGTTCAGATATAATACGTGTTTAATTTGCCACTGACCTTGCATTAAACAGCATCAATGACAGATCCGGGTCCCCACTTGAACTGACCCCTATATATTCCAAGACATGAGCTGAGAGGTACAGCAGAATAGGCACCAACTGCTTTCCCTTGTACCCCCAAAAACGTAAATTCCGCCCTCTGCCCAACACAACCTGAATAGGTTGTCCACCAACTCCCGTCCCTGGAGTACTCTCCCCCACTCTCCCCGCAATCCCTGGAGAAAGATGGTCAGAACCCCACCCCTGGGGCTGACAATTTCCAGAGCTGTGCGGCATGGACTTTTGAATAGGGTAAGACCTTAGTTAGGGGGATTGCTAGTGAATCTAACATTTCGTTACGTTTTGAATCCTTTTGTTAGACTTGCACTCTTGAATCAATTTTTTCTTGAAATTAATCTGAATTTATAAATACAAATTCTTTTAACCAAGCATTGATACACTTGTGTGATACAGACACTGGGTAACACAGATGAGGGATACCCCAGGTTAGATACTTGGGAGAACCTTAATACAATTTCTGTGGCTGGGAACCTCCAGGGACATGAGCGGCATGATAGTTACCCCTTTACGAACTGGGACATTTCTGGAGAGAGATGTGGCCAGTGGCGACTAAGTAGGACAACTGAGTCACAACCAGTCAGGAGGGGGGGACAGCGGAAAGACCCCCAAGCCCATCACACCATAGCCAACACAGGAAGATAACAGAGCTTCCCTTAGGTCAGCCAGCACCAGTATGCAGAGTCCTGGCAGTTGATCTGTCCAAGGCAAGCTAGCTGTGGGAAAGGGTTTGCCCTGGGACTGTGTCCTTAACAGCAGGCATTGAAAAGAAGGGTCAGATAGCTTTGCAGGGATTTTACCAGCCAGCTTTCCCAATTTACCAGAGATGGGATTTTTGTCCTCCCCATCAAGCTGGGGTTGAGTTTTGGACTTCAATGATAAACTGCACCCTTCTTACTGAAATGTTACTGGATTACTGGATAAAGCTTATCCCTGAAAGAGTCCTCCTTATAAGTGGTGCCATATTGGGTCAGACCAATGGTCCATCGAGCCCAGCACCTGTCTCCAACAGTGGCCAATCTCCATTGCTTGGAAGAAGTACCCAACAGGTCACAATAAGGCTTTTCAGCTCAAAGTGGGCTTTTCCTTTTGTTCACTCCCTGTTCCCGATACCTACCTCTGGGTAAAAGCTGCTACATTCCCCAAACCTACCTCTGGCTAATAGATGCTAATGGACCTATCATCCAAGGTCAGGGTCTGATCCTGTAAGGACTTAAGTATGTGTACAAGTGTAGTTCTCAGATACTACAGTGATGCAGGACAGATAATAACAACTCACATCAAAGTCAGGAGGACAGTTATGCACACGTGTAAAGTGTTAGCAGGACTCGCCCTCCAAGACTCAGTGATTTCTTTAAATTAGGCAGAAATGGTAGCACAATCTTCAACTGGATTAAAAAACAAAGAAAGAGGATACCAGGATTCAAAAGGGACATGGCCAGGTATGAAACTCACACTTCCAGTTTAAATTGTTTGTATCAGTGGCACCTAAACCTTTTAAGACCATCACTTTCAACTTTTTCTTGGGCTACCATGCACCCAAGCAGCCAGTTGCCCAAGGTGAGTGGCTTCATTCCTACCACCACTGCAGTCTTCCTTGGGGGAAGGAAGATGCCTATAATATGCTGCCCTATGGCCAGCACCTGCACATTATGTCTGTCTCCAGCTCCACAGAGACAGCTGTAGTGTCAGCAGGCACTGAAGTTTGCTTTGATGTAGTCACAGCTGGTTCCAGACCACTTAGCATGGCTTCACAGACCACTGGTTTACATTTAGCATTTAAAGCCAAACCTTACTCCCTTTGCTCAGGTGAGTAGTGTCATTAGCATCCAGATAAGTATTTAGAAAAGTGCAGTGAACAGGAGCTGCAGGCATCCAGCTGGGCACTTACTGGAATTCAGAGAATGCTTCCATCAGATGGTCCGTTTTCAATGATGGCGAGAAGTCATAAATTTCTATCACGTGTCCAAAGTCTCCCTCGTTAATCTGTGCCTCCCCATAGCTGGAGTAATCAAACTGGATCTTCTCAATACTTATGTCCTTTACAGTCAAATAGTTTGTGATCTGAAAGAGACATTTGTTCTTTGTCACAGTGTGTTTCTAAGACAGCAGATGTGGGTGCAAGGTCTTTGACACACATTGGCCTACATATCCTTTACTGATGGTCACTTTGTGCTTTTAGCCACAGGACTAACCGCACTAGAAAGTGACCGCCCTCCCCACCCGTGTCCGTCCAGCCACAGAAGAATTAGGCTTTCCCATCATATCCACGCTCCTCCTAGTTCACCTACCTTATCACAGCCCTGAAAGGCTCCATTTAGGAACAGCAGGGGAGTTCAATTCCCAGGGCCCTCTGCAGAGGGCATGAATAAAGAGGTCACGTTGGTGGTGGCAAATTTTGTTTGGCCAAGATCCTTGACTGCTAGGGAACAGGCCAAGTCATTTCAGAGTGCTCACCAAATAACCCATAGATGGAAACAGCTACAGGACCCACACTGGGCTTCAATTAATGATCAGTGAAGATTCTCTGTTCCACACCATCAGCTGCCGCAGTCATTCTTACGCCATTTTATAAAGGTTTTGTAAACCTCCTCTTCCATCAGACTTTCCCTAACTCCTCACCCTCACAGATGATTGCTCACTGATGCTCCCTCTACTCATTCAGGGTCTCCTTCTCTCCTGTAACTAAACTAACCACATGCACCTTTGTCTTCTCAGCTACATGAATGTATCCCTGTCTCTCCCTATGCGCCCCCCTCCTCTAGACTGTAAGCACCTTGGGGCAGGGACTTGTCTCTAATTAATGTCTATTCAATGTCATGTACTTTGCTGGTGTAATAATAAATAATTATAGTGCTCACAAGTCCATAACAAAGGATTTCATACATGTGTCAAGATGCCTAGCACCACCCTCCTTATCTGCCCACAGCAGCCACCCCCACCCCCTGCATCTTCCTGGATTGGCAGCTTGCCGTAAGTGGACTGGCTGACAAACGGTCCTGTTGCCATGGATTAGTTGTTTGATGGCAAGAGTTTTGCTGTCAAACAACTGATGAGTTCTAGCAGCAGACAGACCATGGCTGATGCAAGGAACCTGTTCCAATGTACATTACCTGTATCATGGGAGCCCTAAACATAGGCAACTGCTTCAGTTTTAGCAGCTACCCTGATCTTGGCACATACGTAGACCCATTTGTATGGTTACCCAAACAGGCATTAGGAACAGCCGCCATGTGGGTAACACACGTAAAATTCCCCTAAAGTCAACACACACCATTGCCAGAAACCCAGCAGCATCATGACAGAGGTACCCTGGCCCTAGGGGATGACAAGCAATAATAGGAACCAAACTCTCTTGTAATTTGCAGCCCATCTCCTGCCCATCACTTTCGTTAAAATGGTCTCTGGGTCAGTAACCATGTTAAACCATTACCTCCTGCAGGAGTTCAGCCCCACAGTCATCCTCAAAGTTGCCATCCTTCTCTTCATCCACAGTAGAGCTTTCCAAACCTCCATCCCCTGCAGACAATTCCAGTCCACTCTGGAGTGTGTCTGCCTGGTCTCGGTGGACCTTTTCCTGGTCTTCTAGAAGGAATACATTTTTGCCATGATCCAAAATAGAAGTATCTGTACAGGATAAAGACTGACCACTTGGCAATGATGAGTTCATGTCATCTTCCAGCACAGGAGCCTCTATACTGCTGTCATCCTGGGCTTCTGTGATGGAATGGTCTTGGCTACACTCTAATCCAGTAGCATCTGTGCAGTCTGTATCCTGGTTTTCCAGCAGTGAAAGATTTTCACTTTGCTTTGATACAGAGGCATCCACTGTGTCTTCATTCTGGTCTTCCAGGTGGGGTAGGTTTTTGCGCTCCTCCAATTCACTAGCAAGGGCACGGTCCTCACTCTGGTCTTCTGGCAGGGACTGGTTATCACTATGTTCCAATACAATGGCATCCACAACATCTCTATTGTGGTCTTTGCTCCTCTTCAGGGCAATGGTATCTGTATGCTCCTTACCCTTCTCTTCTGATAGGGACAGGTTTTGACTGCATCCCACTGTGATGGCAGCCAAAGCATCCTTATCCTGGTCTTCCAGTGTTGATAGATTCTGGCTGCACTCCAGCACAGGGACAGCAGAACAGTCCACTGGGCAATGATGGCTTTTATTGTCTCCCATACAGTGTTCTTCATGCATCTCCCTGGGGTCTAGGGTGCTAGGAAATTCCACATCAGGACTAACGCTGCTTGTTGGCCTGGTGGTATCTGCAAGGCTCTTGCAGCCATCTGTGGTACAATCAGCAGTGCAGCTCCCTTCTTCGCTCACCACATCACCAACTGGCTCCGTCCCAAGGGCTTCCAGGGCTTCGTTTCTCAAACCCTCTGGCTTCTTACGCATTGCCCTGGGGATGTATAAAGCTTTGTCTGGCTTCCTGCGTGGCTGCCTCCTGGTCCTGCCGGTTCCTCTGTTGACCCGAGAGCCATCCACCAAAGTCTCTGCACGGCGTGGTCCTGCAGCTCTATTTCCTCTGCCCCTTGAATAGTGAGGGTGGTTAAATTTTGATGTGTTGCTGTGGAGGTCATTCTGATCGTCGGCTTCATCTGGCAACCTAGCACAAAAACAGCAGAAAGAAAACAACATGCTGTGATGCTTCATGTTAACTCCAGCAAAGGGGAGGTTCTCTTCCACTTGGGGCATGTTCCGACAAACAGTGTTAAACTGAAGTAAGCTACTTTAAGTGTTTGCACCACAGCTACTTTGAAGGAAGAAGCAAAAGGAGTATGTACTCCTGAATTACTACTATTTAGGACTCTGTACGCGTGAGCAAATCAGAAGTTAAAATGAAGTAAGGCTTAACTACGGTGAAGTATTTGTCAGAACATGGCCTTGATTTCAGGGTCAGGATGCAGCATTATACACAAGGTTCAAATGCAAGCACCATCCTTCTAAGCAAGGTATTGAATGAAGTGTGTCATATACACCAGCAGATCCACAAACTGTAAGTTGAAAAGCTGTAGCTGTTTACATGGGGCTGACTAAACCGTTACATTTCCAGCTCAGACTTCGCTTGTAACAAACACCATTTAGAACAAACCCCCAATTAGAACAATACCAGCTTCAATAGCCATTTATTTCCACTTTAAATAGCCCTGCTGTAATGAACATACTGACAGGACTGGCCCTGATAAAACAAACCTTCCTCGGGACCATGTGTTCAGCCTGAACGTTTTGCACTAATTAACAAGACTGAAGCAGCATGTGTTGAAAAAGCATAAAAAAATAAAACTGGACTTTTTATTATTATTTTTTTTAAAGAAAGGCTATGCAACTATAGTACTATTCAGCATTTTTACCATTTCAATGTTGATCAATGTTTTATCATTTTAAAATAAAATACATTGAGGCTAAATATAAATTGAACATTTCTTCAGCATTTTGATGCAGCAAATTACCAAATCCTAATATAGCAGACACCCTGATAGAACAAATGTTTTCCTTGGTCCCTTCGAGGTTTGTTATACTGAAGTTCTATGTGAGTTTGGGCTTCATCACAAACAGAAGCATGGAGGCCTATCAAAACAACGGCAAAAAGAGGAATAATTATAGCTGCCTCCACTTGAGGCACCGATACATTCAAGGAGGACAGAAGCCTCAAAGGACAGAAAAGAGGGAAATCTAGGGAAGGGAAAGAGGACAGAATGTGGCAACTGGGCCAGAAATGTGCAACAGCCAGCAGATGGCAGTAGGGAGCACCTCTCTGAAGCTTACTACCACACTAGCTCCATGTCTCCTCTGCTATCATGCTTGCCTGCTTGCAACTCCCTTGCTCCTCTTCTCCCTTCCTGCCCTCCATGCCTGGAACTCTCTGGATATATTTGTTCTGCTCACTCCCTATCTTCAAATCCCTCCTGAAAACCTCTCTCTTCCATCAGGCTTTTCCTAGCTCCTCATCCCTAGTCACCACCTGATTTTCTTAGGTTTTTCTTCTCCCCTGTAACTAAGCTAAGCATGTGTATCTGCAACTTCTCAGCTTCACAAATGTATTCCCGTCTCTCCCACTGTTGTCTCCCCCCTCTCTTGTCTCCCCCCTCCTTTGGCAGGGGCCTGTCTATAACTGTTGATTGTAAAGTGCCAGGTACATTGTTGGTGCTATATAAATATTTTACAATAATCATAACAACATTGCCTTGTCCTCCAGAGAGCTGCTTTCATTTAAAAACAAAACAAGACACTAACTCAAGCTGTAGTTCAGGAGCAACATGCAGCTCTTGGGCAGCTCAAGCACAGCTCCAGGCCTTTCTTTAAAAACGTCCTGGGTCCTATTCTGCCTTCATGGTCCTGGGGGTCCTGGGTCTTACTTCATTGCACCCAAGTCTCAGCAGCTGAATCCCAGCTGCTCCTCAGAATCCCAGCAGCCAGGACCACAGAATGTCAGCTCCACCAGCCAATCAGGAAGCAGGGGAGGTATGTGTGCCTTGTGGCTTTCAGCCACATGAAGTTTTTGTTACGCAGCTCTTAGGGTTGGGAACTTTGGCCATCCCTGCTCTAGAAAACCTCAAATGGTGTCTATGGGAGTCTGCTCAGAGCCTGGAACTGCTGTAAAAGGGGTGAACTCCCCCATTTAAGAACACAAGTGCCATACTGGGTCAGACCAATGGTCTATCTAGCTCAGCATCCTGTCTCCGACAGTGGCCAATCACAGTGGCTTGGGAGAAGCACCCAACAGGTCACAATGGAGGATCCATTCCCTGTTGTTTTCCCCCAGCTCCCATCATGTTCCCTGATCCTGTCTGGCTAATAGCTGCTAATGGACCTATCTTCCAGAAACTTGTCCAAACCTCTTTTAAACTCAGCTATAGTACTGGCCCTTACCACAACCTCTGGCAGTAGATTCCACAACCCAATTATACGCTGAGTGAAAAAATATTTTCTTTTATTTGTTTTAAACTTGCCACCCATGAGTTTCATGGAGTGTCCCCTAGTTCTAGTACTAGCTGAGAGGGTAAATAACTGCTCCTTGTTTATTAGTTCCACACCACTCATGATTTTATAGACCTCTATCATATCTCCTCTCAGTCGTCTCTTCTCCAAACTGAAGAGCCCCAACCTACCAAGCCTCTCCTCATACGGGAGCCCTTCCATGCCCTTGATCATTTTTGTTGCCCTTCTCTGTACCTTTTCTAGTTCAGCTATGTCTTTTTTGAGATGGGGCGACCAGAACTGCACACAATATTCGAGGTGCGGTCGCACCATTGATTTGTATAGAGGCATTATGACATCCTCAGTTTTATTCTCTATCCCCTTCCGAATAATTCCTAACATTCTGTTTGCTTTTTTGACTGCTGCTGCGCACTGCGCTGTGGATTTCATTGTATTGTCCACAACCACCCCCAGATCCTTTTCCTGAGTGGTAACTCCTAGCTTAGTACCCAGCATTGTGTACGCATAGTTTGGATTATTTTTCCCTACGTGCATCACTTTGCACTTGTCCACATTAAATCTCATTTGCCATTTAGATGCCCAGGCACCCAGTGTCGTAAGATCCTGTTGCAGTTCCTCACAGTCTGCTCGTGTTTTAACTACCTTGAATAACTTGGTGTCGTCTGCAAATTTGATCACCTCACTCTTAACACCCTTTTCCAAATCATTAATGAATACATTAAACAGCACCGGTCCCAATACAGATCCCTGAGGCACACCACTTTTTACATCTCTCCATTGTGAAAACTGACCATTTAGTCCTACCCTTTGCTTTCTATCTTTTAACCAGTTTCTGATCCATAGTAAGACACTACCTCCTATCCCATGACTTTTTAATTTTCTCAAGAGTCTCTCATGAGGGACCTTATCAAATGCTTTCTGGAAATCCAGGTACACTATATCTACTGGGTCTCCCTTGTCCACATGCTTATTTACACCCTCAAAGAATTCCAACAGGTTAGTGAGGCATGACTTACCTTTACTAAATCCGTGTTGACTCTTCCCCATTAAGCCATGTTTGGACACACTCACAATTGGTTAATCTTTCTGCCAATCATGATGACTCTTAGGACAATTATTTTACACTAATGTTGTATAATAGGAGGAATATTGCAATAGGTTTATATTGAATGTGTAATTGTGTGTTATGCAAACATACACAATTGATACATGTAGTTTTCAGCTATATTAAAGATTTTGGTATATATATCTTACATTGCAATTTATGGCCATTCACACAACAATCAGGGAACAGCTTTTGGGCTCTTTTCCTTTTTTCTTCAGATGATAATATAGCCCTACTGCGATACTCTTCCCCTTTATACCTGGAATTTCTATCCATAAAAGATTCTAGGAAACAGTTTGCATGCTTTAAAAATTTAATTGTACTTGACTCAATGTTGTCGTTTACATATAGAGCCACCCCATTACCAACTCTATTTACTCTGTCCCTCCGATATGTTTTATACCCTGGTATTACAGTGTCCCATTGGTTATCCTCGTTTCACCATGTCTCCGTGATGCCAATAACGTCTTCATTTAGCACCATACATTCTAGTTCTCCCATCTTACTTTTTAGGCTTCTAGCATTTGCATATAGACATTTATGTGTATTCATTTTATTCTTCTTACTGTGTGCACATTATAGGTGACTGTATCAGGCACGCTGGAATTGTTATTTATCTGTTCTCCAGCGAATTCCACCTGAAGTTCCTTAATTTTTATCCCTTACTCAGTCTTAAGCAACTGTAAATCCCCTAAGTTAACATCATCCTGCATAGATGCCACAGTCCGAACTGTGCACTCCACAGTGCCTGTCGGCTTTCCCCCAGGTTCTAGTTTAAAACCTGCTCTATCACATTTTTAATTTTTAGTGCCAGCAGCCGGGTTCCATTCTGGTTAAGGTGAAGCCCATCCCTTCTGTATAGGCTCCTCCCTCCACAGAAGGCTGCCCAGATTTATTCCACTGAAGCATTACATTGGATGGCCAGGGAGTATATGGTTATCAAGATAATTAACTCTGTGCAAAATCTGCAGGTGCCTGGGAACCACTGGCACCAAAAAAAACTGAGGTTGGCGACTGGTTCAGGAGTGTACTAGGGCAAGAACCATTTCATATCAAGATGAAGTCTGGTGACTGAATTTTATTTTTTCAGTTAGATATGAAATTTCACACCCTGATTAACATGCATGGAAGGCAGGAGCTGCACCATTTACTAGACATCTCATTCCATGCCCTGGCTATGCTGGAGGTGTCTTTCACTGTTGAAACACAACTAGCAGCCAATTAAGAGTGGTTTGTTAGCTTAAAACAGGCAGTTCCATGCAGCAGGGAGTGGAAGTAATTAAATATGGCAGGTGCCGACAGTGTTCAATTGAAGCCAATAGGGGTCTTTTGGTTACAAAGGAGACCCTCAACTCTCTTCCACAAGCACCCCTTACAAAGCACTGCCCGCCTACATACCTTGGGACCTTCTGCCCCTCTGCCATGTTTGGTTGAAGCCAACCTGCAAAATCAGAGTATTAGTAAGCCTCCTACACTGTCTTCCTTTCAGGGGGTGCCATTTATCCCTTCAATAGGTGAACTAAAAGGTCACAACCAACCTGCATTTAGTTCAACATCTCATTTTTTTTGAATTCCAGACAAACAGAAATCTCATAATTAAAAAAGGACTAATGGGAAAAACACACTCCTTGGCAGGATTTAAAGACCAAACACCACAACACTAAGGTACTTTAGCATCTGACCTGTTTAGAGGGCCATTACAACCACTTGTGCTTAACTTCAAACTGACCTTCACGCTAGTGCTTGAATGTGGACAATCGTCAACTTGAACGTGACCTACAATTTTTAATAATTTTTTCCAAAAAAGTTTCTGTTCAACTTAAAATCAACAGAGATACTGAAAGTTGTTTTAGAAGCTCTCGGGCAGGGACCGTGTCTATCTTATTCTTTGTAAAGCGCCAAGTACATTGCTGACACTATATAAATGCTTATAATAAGAATAAGAATAATCAGTGTCCTCCTGGGGCAGCATCACAAGGCAAAGATGGCAGCCTGGAGCTCCTCAAAAAGAAACTGTACACCAATGTCAGAGCGAGAGTTCATCAGAGCAGAAACACATGAACAGTGAGCAAAGATCATACATGCTGCTGTCAAGTAAATAATTGGTTGTTTTTATAAAAAATCCTTTCATTTCTTCACATTAAAGGGCACTGCTGTAAACGAACAAGGGTTTGTTCTCAGTGTATGATTTTTTAAGTTGAAAGTAAACCTTTAGTAGAGACACTGCAAAGTTAAGTAACATTCCCCAACTGAACGGAGGAAGAATGACAGGGCCAGGAACAGCCTGCTCACTCATTGTACCTAGTTCTAATCACTAGTCCACATGCCTTTTCCTTGTATATCTAAGCACAACTATTACATTGTTGGTTTGGATAGATTTATTTATTTATTTTTGGCCTGGACTCAAGTTCAAGTTTATTCAGGTCAGCTCATGCCACATACCAATACAAACATTGCAATAAACACATACATTAAAAATAAACAAACAAACATAAAAAACATAAAGCAACGTAGTCAATTCCCATCTACTATATATTGATGCCTCAAATCTTCAGCCTCTTATGCAAAGGCTATTAATCTTAAAATGAAAGATTCTTCTTCCTGTTGTAAAATCAAGTGTTTCCTCCCAATTTGAAAAAGCCCCAATATGGAGGGGAAGGGGAAGCAAATAACGCAACCTAATTTAATTATAAATTGGGCATTCTAGCAAATAATGTACTGTGTCTTGAATAACCGTAAAGCAACAAGGACAAAATCTACATTCCCTAGGTGTCCTTTTCCTACACCCTTCCACAACAGCAGCTGGCATCTGTTAATAGTGCAGTCTAGTCAAAGCTTTGCGCAAATTAACTTTTAAGTTTAGATAAAAGATATTTCCCTTTGCTGCTTTACATGGATATAAAAAGGTGCTAAACGAGAAAAACAAATAAGGGTTAAATCTGTTTGGTTCTCTATATCACAAATTCTTTCCAATAACTGTCTTATCTTGGTGCAAGAAAAAACGATTATACTCTGTATAATAATAATTGAACCCCGTAAATCTAAGTATTGCTATGACAAAATGCAACCGTGGTGATTTATTAGGCAAAGGAGAATTCATATCCTCTAATAAGGCCATCTTCGAGAATCTTCAGGGCAATAGGGTCAAGAGTCTGAACCAAAAATGCAGTCCTGGTATACAGTCTCGTTATCAGGGACTCGCTACCTGTTTCTTGGCACAAAAAGGTGCTGGAAATGTGGGAGGCAAACATAATAATGATCTTAAAAACGTATTCTGTATGATCTCCACGTCATCCTTAGCTGTAAAGCGCCACATGTCGCTTCCATAAAGTAGCTGGTAATTCATCTTTGCTCAAAAGCTTTTGTTGGCACCTCAATCCCCCTTCCTAGCACTGAGGCATGGAACTTTCTAATTGCACCAACTGTCTGATTATTTATTCTTAGCTTGCTGTATCTGTGAAGCCCACAAAAAAGGGGAAGAGACTTTTGGCCTGTATTCTGTATTCTTAGGCAGTCTGGAAACTGCCATGGCATCACATTGTTAGACTTTGACATCATAAAGGTCAAGATAGCCTCCAAAATAAGGTATGAAATTCCCTAGAGTTGTCCATTCAGGCCTATAGCATCTCATGCCTTAACTACTGAAGAGGATAGAAAATATTAATTTTATTACCTATCATTTCTATAGCACCTTCAGTGTTCAGAGTGCTATACAATCCTTATTTAGATCACCCTCACAACAACCCTGTGAGGCAGGTCATTACTATTCCCATTTTACAGATGGGGAACAGAGGCTGTAAGACAGCAACTTGCCCAAGGTCACCCAGCAAGTTCATCATAGCTAAGAAAAGTAGGACTCGTGGATGCTACTGCACAAAGATGCTACCTTGGGCACAACACCAATTCTTTCGCTGCCTTCAGGATGGGAGTGAAGCTATCCTGACCGAGATGTCAAGCAACAAGATGTGTTCAGGTACAGCACCACCCACACACACTGGATATAAGGTGTTGCAAGAATGAACAACTGTTATATACAGTACCCTACCTTATGGACGAATGACAGACCACAGTCCTCCTCCTCCATCCTTCCCCCACAGAAAAGCTGCTTAACACATCAATATCATCCACGGTCCTGTGGATCAGGTACCTGAGGCGGCTGGACAAGGGAGGGAACAAGAGAACTCTGGAAAGGAAGAGACAGTATAATCAGCTTGGGTGTGGGGT
Source organism: Sphenodon punctatus (assembly GCA_003113815.1). Classification (NCBI taxonomy): domain Eukaryota; kingdom Metazoa; phylum Chordata; class Lepidosauria; order Sphenodontia; family Sphenodontidae; genus Sphenodon; species Sphenodon punctatus. The sequence goes on along the minus strand of QEPC01007720.1, from coordinate 3,897,118 downwards.
TGGCAGTGGGATAGAGACTAAATGGTCCCACTGGTAATCCCAAGCCATTCTTCTGGTAGCTCTGTGAGCGTATGGAGGTGGGGGAGCAGCAGTGTATTACCAGTTCTGTTTTCCGGGCACCCATATCCATATTACAATCAACATCACAGCTGCAAGTTGCAGCAGCGATTCAATTGGGTCAGGTTGTCTGTTCCTGGAAGGGTTCCCTCAAACCCTCCAACCCAGAGCAGGATGGGTCTGTGTGTCCTGCCATAGTTCACTCTAATCTCTCTCATTACTTACAAGGCCTGATCACCATGATACCCGAGCATCTCACACTCGCTAATGAACTCTGCTTCAGAATGCCTCTGAGATGTAGGAAATATTATTCCCACTTTACAAATCAATCAATCAGTTGCTTTATTGACTTGACCATATGGTCTTTGCAATATAAACAGTGCAACATATATTTCCCAATTTCCACAGAAGATGCATTTAAAACTTAAAATACCAATGCCATATACAGATTGGTAACCTTTTTGAAAACATATTTAGCATTATAATTCTAATCATTCATATACATAAACTAATACAACCTACAGTAACATATCTTAAATTCTTATCCTCAAGAGGCTTATCATAATTTCTATGTCGCTGAGACATTAACGCATGGGCAAGATTTGTCACTTTCCTTATAATATAATCATTTGGGTTTGCAAATAAATATTACAGTTTATATTGGGCATTCCCAAAGGATCTGCCCTATAATAAGGGCTGGAGCAATTTTATTCTAACATTTAATGAGAGCAGGCACTTAAATAAGTAATGAGAAAGATCGTCTAAATTCTTAGTGCCATATATACAGAAAGGCAAATCATGAGGGATGTTATTACATCTGCCCTCAAGAACCGCTGTGGGCATCAATCGAAAGCAGAGAAGTGTAAGGGCTTTTCATAGCATAGTTTGTAAGGAGCCCTAAGTAATGCTCCATCTGGTGTGTGTTTTTATTATTTCGTACCACTGTGCTGACTTTGTCAGCTTAATTCACTACTATAACGCACCCTACGTGGGGCTACCCTTGGTGCTGGTTCGGAGACTGCAGCTGGTGCAGAATGCGGCGGCCCGTCTTCTGAAGGGGACGGGCCAACGCAAGCACATTACACCAGTGCTTTGCTCTCTGCACTGGCTGCCGATAAGTCTTCCAGGCCCAATTCAAGGTGCTGGTGTTGACTTTTAAAGCCCTAAACGGCCTGGGCCCCACCTACCTGCAGGACCGCCTCACCCTCCAGATTCTAGATCGGCCCCTGAGGTCGGCTGAGGGTGCCCTCCTTGAGGTCCCCCAGGTGTCGACTATGAGGAGGGCATTTTCTTTGGCTGTGCCGCAGCGGTGGAACTCCCTCCCGTTGGAGGTCCACTTGACCACCGACCTCCCCTCTTTCCGTAGACAGTGTAAGACCTGGCTGTTCCGCCGGGCCTTTACCGAGGGAGATGGGATGGGTGGGTGGGTGGGATTAGGGAGGGTTTGGGTATGGGTTATTTTAATCTGGGGATTTTATGTTGTTTTAATTATATTTTAGTTATGTATTTTAAAATGTTGTTAACCTCCCCGAGATGCTTATAGCAGGAGGGGGAGGCATATAAATTTTAATAAATAAATAACCTATCTTTACAAATGGAGAACTAAGGCACAGAGAGGTTAACCAAATGTGGCTATTGTCACATGGAAAGCCCAGGTCTCCCAGTCTGGCACCTGCACCATAAGACCTGATCTCCACCATCCTAGGATAGAACACAGGGCATCAGACTACCTGGCACTTACCCATACCACTCAACAGAGCTCTAGCTCTGCTTCCATTCAGATTCCTGGAGGAGATACAAAAATTGGTCACCTACCTCAGTGAATTTGTTTCTCGCCTGTAGCCCTGTCGGTGATCCGTTGGGTAGCTCCGCGGATGACCGTCAGGAGGCAGAAGACGACGACGACTTCTGCGCACGCGTGGAGCTGCCCCCGGCCATCTTGCCAGTCCATATCCAAGCCGAGGAACGTCTCCACCACTGGAAGTACTTAACACAACATTAGAACGAACCCCCCCCTTGGAATAGGGAGTACCACCGAAAGGTAAACTAGGGGAGTGCAACAGCGAACTAGCTTCCTAACAGAACCACTAAATTCCTGGCCCTACCATCTTTTTTTTTTTTTTTTTATAAACCGAAGAAGAACCTTCTATCTAATCTGTATGTTGTTTGACAGGGAGGGCCGGATCACCGACAGGACTACAGGCGAGAAACAAATTCACCAAGGTAGGTGACCAATTTTTGTTTCTCCGTCTGTCTCCTGTCGGTGATCCGTTGGGATGTACCCAAGCCCAAATACCTTAAGGGTAGGAGCAAACAGCCCCGGGAGACTCCAGAACTGCTTGCAGCACCCTCCTGCCAAACGCTGCCTCAGCGGATCTGAACAGATCCAACTTGTAATGCTTGACAAAAGTATGCAGGGATGACCAAGTAGCCGCCCTGCATACTTCCTCGTACAAGGCTCTAGCCTTGAAGGCATAGGAGGTAGCTGCCCCCCGGACTGAATGAGCCCAAATCTGTAAAGGGGGAACCTTGTGCTTAGCCTTGTAGGCCTAAATGATGGAATGCCTGACCCATTTAGAAATTAGGGTCTTAGAAGCCTTTTTGCCCCCAGAACCAGGTCTGATATTAATAAATAAGGCCAAGGAAGAACGAATTGTTCTGGTTCTTCTCAAATAAATCCTCAAGGCCCTCCGGACATCTAAGGTGTGCCACACCTTTTCTTTAGGATGAACCGGATTCGGGCAAAAAGATGGCAAAACTAGCTCCTGAGACCTATGGAAAGTCGAATTAATCTTTGGTATAAAAGCCTCATCCACCCTGAGAGTAACTGATTGATCCTGAAAAGAACAATAATTCTCATCCATGGACAGAGTCCCCAGCTCTGATACCCTACGAACCGAGGTAACCGCTACCAAGAAAACTACTTTAAGGGTCAGCATGTAGAGGGAAACATGCCTGAGAGGCTCGAACGGAGGCCCAGTCATGGCATCCAACACTAAACTAAGGCTCCAAGAAGGACACCTATGTACCACCGGGGGGCTGATGTTCCTAGCAGCCTTAATAAACTGCCTAATGTGTTTGTGTGGCAACAGTCTCCTATTTGAAACAGACTGTAAGACTGAAGAAATGGCGGCTGCCTGGCGGGCCAAAGTATTAGGCCTCAATCCCTTGTCTAACCCCTCCTGCAAAAATTGAAGGATGGACGGAACCGTAGCCAGGCAAGGATCTAATCCCCTCTTAGCCGCCCAAAGAGCAAACACCCTCCAGGTGGCCGCATACGACCTCCTAGTTGCTGGCCTCCTAGCTTGCTGTAGGGTGGTAAGTACAGCCTCAGAGTAACCTGCCCTTCTTAATGCTGTGCACTCAAGTGCCATGCTGTTAGTTTTAGGAGTGCAATCGACTCGCATAGAAGGGGCCCCTGACTTAGCAGATCTGGACGAAGAGGTAGTGTCAGAGGAGGCTCTAGGCTCAAGTCCACCAAGTCCGAGAACCAAGGTCTCCTTGGCCACCAGGAGGCGATTACAATCACGTGAGCCCCCTGTTGAAGAATCTTCGCTATTGTGCGGGATAAAAGAGGCGTCGGTGGAAAGGCGTATAGTAGACCCTGAGGCCAGGTCTGATTGAGAGCATCTACGGCCTCCGCCTGAACGTCCCCTGACTTTGACATGTAGCGAAGAGTCTGCCGGTTGCGATTCGTGGCAAACAGGTCGATGATTGGGTGCCCAAATTTCGCAGTTAGTGCCTGAATACCTCCGGATGGAGACTCCACTCGTGGGGATCTATTGACTGGCGACTTAGCCAGTCGGCCTGTATGTTCTGGGTACCCTTTATGTGGAGAGCCTTCAAAGAGAGCAGGTTCTTTTCCACCCATGTGAGAAGCCACACTGATTCCTGGTGTAAGAGTCTGGATCTGGAGCCCCCTTGGTGATTGGCATAAGCTTTCGCGGTTGTATTGTCCGTGTATACCAGAACATGAGATTTGCCGATACTGCTTGACAGTTGCTGAAGCGCAAGACAGATTGCGGTCAACTCCAGAACATTGATGCTGAGGCTCGCTTCCTGCTGATTCCAGCAACCTTGAACCGATCTGGTGCCCATGTGGGCTCCCCATCCCCTCACACTCGCGTCCGTTGTCAGGACCACTCTTTCTGGGTCCTCCAGTGGAACTCCTGTTTGGAAAACGGCTGGGTCTGACCACCAAGACATTGATCTTTTTAACCACGTTGGAATTCTGACCCATGGATTGAAGCCGTTGGTGAGCTCTTGCTGAAAAGGCCTCAGCAGCCGTTGCAAGGGGCGAAGGTGGAATCTTGCCCACTGAACCTGCTTCGTGCAGGACACCAACAGGCCCAGAAGTTGGGCCAAACTCTTCAGTCTTGCTCTCTTCTGGCACCTTAGAAGGCGCACCCGCTGTCTGATCCTTTCTTGTCTGTCGCGTGGAATGAAGGCGGCTCCTAAGATAGTATCTATCCATACCCCGAGATGCTCGATCCTATGAGTTGGCTCCAGGTGGCTCTTCTCCTGATTTACCAAGAAACCGTGGGCCCTCAGGTACTGGATGGTTCTGTCGGGGTCCCTCTGGAGCTTGGCACGGCTCTGTGCCCTTATCAGTAGGTCGTCGAGGTATGGATAGAGGTGAATGCCCTCCTTGCGAAGGTTCGCCACCAAGGGGACAAGAATTTTTGTGAAGGTCCTTGGGGCTGATGACAACTCGAACGGGAGAGCCCTGAATTAGTAATGGGTCTGTTGGTAGACGAAGCGCAGCCTGTCTGTGTGGTTCCCAGATAGGAATGTGAAGGTAGGTGTCCCTGAGGTCCAGTGAGGCTAACCAGTCCCCGTTCCTGATGGTCCGACAAATCGATGTTACCGTCTCCATCTTGAATTTCTGTGTACGAACGACCCTGTTGAGGCGCTTGAGGTCCAGAACAGCTCGCCAGGCGCCTGACTTCTTGGCTACCAGGAAGAGCAAGGAGTAAAGACTCTGGCCCCGTTGGTCCGGGGGAACTGGCTCTATTGCCCCAATGGTTTCGAGGCGAAGTAGCTCGTGTAGCATGGCAGAGTGCTTCTCCATCCAGCTGGACTTTGGAGACAAGATGAAGGCGTGGGATGGGGCTCTTTTGAACTCTATTTTGTACCGTCGTTACACATTGCAGAGCCCATGCGTCCGAGATTGACTGAGCCCACACGTTTGAAAAATTTTGCAATCTGCCTCCCACTGCTACGTCCTCGTGGTAGTCATGCCTCTTGTTTACAGCCAGACTGAGCAAACCCTCTTGACTTCTGTTTGTCTTGTCTGAAGCTGTGACCCCTTCCTCCTCTACGAGAGAAGAAACGCCCTGGCTGATCCTGTCGGTATTGCCCTTGGAACTTCTTAGAGGAGCTATATCCGGATCCATATCCTCCTCTAGATCTGAAGTTGTGGCCACGAAAAAAGTTCTTCTTTGCTCCTACCTGCTGAAGATTTCTTTGCTTGGACTTGTCATTAGAATCAGCCAAGTCTTTGTCCAGGCAAACCCCAAACAATTTGAAGCCTTTGTAGGGGGCGGCGGTGAGGAGGTTTTTTGCTGTGTTGTCTCCCTCCCATGATCTTAGCCAGAGCTTGTGTCTGGCCGAGACGGAGCTAGCTACAGACCTGGCAGCCCATGTTATCGAGTCCATCGTGGCATCAGCGAGGAAAGCAGCTGCCAAGTTGATCCGGGAAGACAACACCTGGGCCCTTCTATCCGAAATGTCAGGGTCCTGAGCTTCTTGTAACCAAGCCATCAGGGCTCTGGACACGCAAGATGAGATCACGCTTATCCGGACTGAAGTAGCAGATGAATCCAGACACCTACGTAGAGCCACCTCCACCGCTCTATCAGTAGAGTCCTTGGGGTAACAGTCCCCCTCCGTCGGGAAGACTGTCTGCTTAGCAAGAAAGACTGCCGCCGCATCTACTTTAGGGTTCTTTAGAAGTGGGTCTTTACGTCTGGAGAGGGAATACAGCGAAGACTGATTTGTTCATACGAATCCCTTTCTCGGGATGCTTCCACTCGTGCAGGATTAACCTCTCAAAGGCTTTATCCAAGGGAAAGCCTGGGTCCTTGCCGTGCACCGAAGGAATGTACTCACGTTCCTCCTCCTCCTGCGAGTCTGAAGAGATGTCCTTCGGGATTTTTTCCTCTAACTTAAGTGTCTTGACCACCTGAGACAAAAGCTCGCCCTTGAGGGGAAAGGGGAACTACTTGTTCCTATCTTGGGCCTCCTGTGAGGTACCTTGGGGGTTCAGCTCATCAATATCCTCCCACTCTGAGTCTGAAGCCAACTCAGAGGTGGCCTGGGCTCGAACCTTCTTGGATTGTGGCTCACCGGTACTTTCCCCATCAGAAGATTGAGGTGAATCCAAGAGCCTGTGTGGCGAGGCCTGTGAAGTTGGCTTTCGGGCCTTGCCTGCCTCCCTTCTAGTGGCTCCACTCTCCTCCTCCGAGGACTGAGGGGATACAAGGAGCCTGCTGGGACAGGCCTGCAGAGGGCGCTTAGGTGCCTTGCTCACTCTTTTGCGCGGGGGTTTTCCCGCCTTTGCTCCCTTTGAAGTGGGGGATGGGCCCGAGCCCCCCTGGGGTGGTGGAACCCCTCTCGCCCCAGAGCCCTGGGACAAGTTGCCACCAGGGGATGTACTCCCGGCCTCAGGACCGAGAGAGGAGGCTGCAGGGGGAGGAAAACCCGGGGCCCCCCTCTGTACCTCAGAAAGGCGCTCCAGCGCCATCAAAATGCGGTCCAGTTTTGCCGCCACGTCCGGTGCCTCAGCCTTGTTGCCCTCCTGCGTGGGGGCAGACTTTCCAGCTCCCGCTCCCTCCATACCGATTGCTGCGATGCTCACTCTCCTGCTGATGGACGCGGAGAGGGGAGGGGGAAGGCACCTGCCTGCGGCGCAGCACGGCCCGACCCCGCAAGCGGTGTCCGAGAGCGTAGCGGGGGGAGACTTACAGAGAAAAGACTCCGCTGCCACTAAGCTGCTGGGGTAGGCGATCCCGCCTCTTCTCCCCGGAGTCTGTCTGCTCCCCGGGCGATCTGCGCGGCAACCCGGCGGGCCGACAAGCGAGTCCCTCTAAGTGGGGGAGGGATAATCGCTGGCCCCAAAGCCCCGCTGTGCCAAAGGAAATTCTGAGCCTAACTGTTTTCAATTTTTTTCTGTCTTTTCAGAGCACTGAAAATACACCTCCGACGGCCAAAGGCAGAAGAAAAGACTGGCAAGATGGCCGGGGGCAGTTCCACGCGTGCGCAGAAGTCTTCTTCTGCCTCCTGACGGTCATCCGCGGAGCTACTCGACGGATCACCGACAGGAGACAGACGGAGAAAGGATAATATTTTGTTCATCTTAGCTCCTACATTGATCAAAACATCCAACTACAGCAAGCAGAGCCTAAGTAAGCCTACAATGAATACAGTGTCTCTCTGTCACCCTTAACTTTTCCAATCAGCCATAAATTGATTTGAAATTGTAATTTTATTATCTTCACACAAATAGGCAGAGAAAATACACTTTGGGAGTTTACTTAATTAATTAATTAATTAATTAATTATACAATTTTATACCCTGCCCCTTCTGCAAAGCAGCTCGGGGCAGCTTGCAATTTAAAACAAAAATATAAAACATATAAAATACAAATATAAAACCACTTTAGGGGGAAGCCATAAAAATATAAACATAAGACAAGAACCCCCCCAGCCCTCAACCCCCTCCCCTCCCCATCCCATCCCATCCCTCCCAGGGTTGGGCCAGGGCTGGGGGTTCTGTGTTCATCACTCTGCTGAGACAAAAAATATGATGTGGGAAATCCTCAGCAGGGACATAACTATTGGTAACAACCCACCAAGCCATGATTGCAAAGTACTAGGGCCTAGACACGGCTGCCGCAAGAACTGCCAGTATCTAGGACTGTTTCCTCAGAGTGAAGATTTAAAGATGGGCCCGTGGATAAATTCTGGGTTGACGCCCCAGGACTGAGTGCACCTGGTTTGGAACTTTCCTGTCTTGGCAACTTACCCCTAAATGGACCAAGGCCAAGACTGCCTATCTGAATGGCTGCAATTAGGGGTCCCAACCAGGGGTCATGAAGAGTTTAAGAGAACTGGGACCACTCTCCCTTTTCCTCAATCTTTCCTTTAATTTTTTTTTAAAGGTTCATTGCCCTCACAATTACAGAGAATCTGAGAGATATCATCTGAATATAAACCAATGCAATGATGTCTGCAGAAATCCACAAGTTGTCTCAAATGATAGTTATGACCCACTTATCTCTCAAGGCACTCTTGACTTCAACGCTCATTTACACTAGGGTGACCAGAACCACACTAACACGTCCACACATTTACCCTAGGATCCTGGCTGGAAGACTTTGCAATGTGAACAGCGCAGATGTCACTTACTTCTCCTGCTGGTTTTGGAGGAGAAAATGGTCCAGCTCCTCAATGATCCTGTTGACGAAGTCATTCTCCGTGGCGGAGAGGAAGACTCCATCCAAACAACGCAGCGCCAGGGTGATATCAGAGTGGTGGCCTCTGAAGGGAGAAAGTAAAGGGATGGGGAGAAGAGATGCATAAGAAACCGAAGTAGTACCTCATTACCTCCCCTCCCTTATCTCCCCCTACACCCCTTCTTGCAACCTTCATTCATCTGCACCCTTCTCTTCCATTGCCAGTTCCAGACTCCTCACTGCACCACACACACACACCTGGAGCCTCCTGTGGCGGTGCATCAGGTCCCCTCCCTGTCCATATTCAAGGCCCATCTAAAGGTCCGCCTCTTTGAGGTCACCTTTAATTCAAGAACCCTGGCCATATTCAAAACATAGCCTTGTAGAATTTAACTAAAATATCTTAGTTGAAAAAATGAATTACTGAATGTACTGCATCCTGTAGCCCAGGATTCATATAACACCCCTTGCTTTTAACTGTGTGTTAACTTGATCTTAAGTGCCTTAGCACAGGGACCATCCTTGATGTTATGCGTATCTGTACAGGGCTGTGTAGGACTGGTAGCACTATAGAAATTACTAGTAATGGGACAATCTCCCATCCCCTAGCTGAGACCTATGATCAGTGAAGCGGGTTGCTACCGATAAGCGTTCACACGTACAATTACTTCAAAATACAAACTACAGCGGAGTAAATACTTCTGGACTTCAAGCTCTGCGCAAACGCTTCAGGCCTCGGACTGTAGCCAAATTAAAGGTATATCAAATTAACTGTTCATCAGAAAACGACCTGGATGCTCCTTTGTGTTGTGGCAGTTGAGGCGCACTTTACAAGGCAGGCACTGTGCCCCTCACGACAATACTCCCTGCACGGACCCCACGGTAAAGCTTCCACCCCCTCCGGCTTCGGAGAACTGCCCCGGGTTAGCCCTGCCCCTTGCAGCGCTCCCGGTGTAGGGTTGCCAATCCCATATATGCAAACGTTTCCAGGACACTTATGAAAAATACATGTTGCAGGCCCATTGCCATCGCCTCAGGCGCCAATACACGCCCTGCAACATGTATTTTTCATAAGTGTCCTGGAAACATTTGCATCTATGGGATTGGCAACCCTATCCGGGTGCTGCCCCCCCAAGCGCCTGGGCAAAGGCCGGGCCTGGGCTGAAGGGTCAGGAGGCTGGGGGATCCCGCCTACGCTGGGACTGAAGACGGACAGGGGGAGGAGGAGAAGAAGCCGCCGCAGTAACTCTTTTCCGCGGGGCTGCACTTACCAGGAGGCCGGGGAGCAGCTGCACAAAGCGACGGCGTCTGAGCCTGTTCCGGGGCGTTCCTGTTTCCGTAGGGCAGACTCTGCAGCTCCGGCTACGCCGCCCCGCGGCCCGGGAGAAGCACGACCGGCCCCGCCGCCTGCTAGGCAGCAGCTCCGCCTCTTGCGCAGACCCGGGAGGGGAAAGCTATCGCGTGATCCTCCGGTGCGACAGCGCGAGCGAGCCCCACTGCAGGGAACGGGGCCCGCGTCGGTGCTAGCTACTAGCCGCGTGTCGGCTACCCCGCTGGAGGATCGCCCTCGCAGCCGCCCCTTCTTCCCCTCAGAATTGGCGCCAAGACAACTAGAGCTCCCCCGCCTTCCTCCTAGCGTCACCGCATCCCGTGCATTGCAGACCCTCGCCAAGCCTAGAGGCGTTGGCTCACGAGCCACAAACCGCTTGCTGGCACCAGCCTGGTCCGCAGTTTAGCGGGAACATGGGGGTGGCATTGCTCGAGTTGCCACCAATCCATATCATATGGAGAGACTATATTAGCCATACATTTGAAGGGGGTGGCCCTATAACATAAGGGACAGGACACAGGAGTTGTTACAGGGGCAGTTAGTTTGCTGCAATTTACCGCTGGGGTAAACCACTACTCACTACTTCAAAAGAACCCTTGAGTCAGAGCAGTCACTCAAACAGCTTTATTCCCAGGTAAATTAGGATCGTGCTACCTCAGAGGCTAGGCTCCTTTTCATGTGAACAGTGGCATACCCTATAAGTTAGTCCCTCTGAAGTCAGGAGTATATGAAGGTTGCTTATATGTGAACCTTTTTCCGCAAAGTAGTTAGCTGTGGGAGCACAGTTATGTTCTTAGAATGGCTAATGTTCATGTAAACATGCATTGCCCTTGCAGGGGTATGAACATGCTTCTCTGCCACATTGGGACTCCATGGGAGATGGTATTCATCAGCAGACCAAACATAGCCCAGCCCTCACTCCAGGCAGATGTATACACAAACAGCGATTGTGCTGTTAATTTGGAGTCACATCCCTGTATTGTTTCTCCTTGTCAAGTTAAACCCTGTGACAACCAGGTTTTAACAACTGCAGAGTGACCAGAAAACTATGCCATGGTGGAATGTTTCCACAAAGGGACACAAACCTTTAGCATGCAAACATTGCAACTCTGTTTACTGTGCAGATATGGTACTGCACTACTGTACGTCATTGCAGGGTGGAGCCCTAGTAAAGGTCTTTGCAGGATCAGGAACTTAATTCCTTTATTTCTGCGAGTCCCAACTGCTGGTATACAGTCAAGATAGGACAACTCCCATCATTACGGCCCTCTATGCCAGGGGTTCTCAACCTTTTCCCAGTCACAAGCACTGGACTACTTGGGAACGCTGCATAAATTGAATAAATGATTTGCATAAATATACATTTATGCAAATCCCCTGCTGAAAGACAAAGGGAAAGTTTGCCTTACTAACAAACGGGACATTAAGGTTAATCCTCCACCCACTGAAGTCAGTAGCCCAGCTCACATTGACTTTAATGGATGAAAGTCTGTTTCAAAGTGCTCCCGAGCACTACTGACAGCTGGCTTAGGGAGCACTTTCACACATTGCCCAAGCACTCTGGTGCTCCCAAGCACCAGGTTGAGAATCCCTGTTCTATGCACTCTTCCCCCTGCAACCTCTTCTCCAACTAGCCCAGCAGTTTCAGTGGAGTAGAGTGAAACATCCTCCTACTTCCCAGTCATTCAGGAACTCTTAGCAGGGTTCAGAAGCACTAACATATTATACCTCACTTGATAGGTTCAGAGAATAGAAATAATTAACCAGCTTAAGTTGGTTGTCTAAATGGCTCTTTAAAATGGTCACATAGTAGAGGTCAGAAATTTAACTAAATGTTGAATGGAATTCTGATGGGAGGTGCCTTTGAAACAGTCCCAGAAGTCCTATTACGTTGACTTTGTCAAAAAGTCAAACTCCATCCGAGCCATCAGGTTGGTGTGATAGCCTATGGTGCACAAGGGAGTAACATGGCCAGCACAGCTCCTCCCCCCACACCCTTTGACTTCCCCAACTCAATCGACCAGGTACCCATTCTCCAATTTAATAGCTGTTCAGTGCCAGGTACATTGCCGGCACTATATAAATATTTGATAATAATCAGCGACCTGTGTTCACTGCGTTTTCCCCACATGTTGGTGTCAGTGGGGAAAACGTGGTGAACACAGGTTCCTGATAAAAACAACTCACAGCTGGATGGACTGGAGATGGCCATCCAGTGTGAGACCTAGCAGGACTTGAATGCACCGCTTTCAGGGATGCAGGTTGTTAACAAACGAGACGATCACCCGCTGGAGTCAGGGTTCGGTCCATGTAGCCCCTACTCACATGTTCAGCATGTAGAGCCTAATAAATGGGCAGACCCCTGCATGTAGTTGTGCATCTGGGCAGCCTCCACACACACGTTTAGTGTGACTAGCCTAATAAACAGGCAAGCACCCCCCCACCTCCCCTCCTCAGCCATGACTCACAGCCAACATAGGACGAAGCTTCTGTATTGTTTCTTTCTTCTGGGCTATCACTCCAGGAGGCAAACAATTTTAAATGATTTTTTGTGGTATTAATAAAGGCTTTTTAAATGTTTCTTGTCTGTCACTATATTTCCCTCAGGCCCATCTGCCTCTCCCTTAGTGCCTAGCCGGTGGCTTTTCCATGTACATTCCCTATTGGTATTTCTATAGTAGCCAGCTGCAAGCTTCTGCCTGCGCATTACCCATTGGCATTCACAGATTAACCGGCTGCAGGCCTCAGCCTTTGTGTTTCCTATTGACATTCTCAGGCTAGCTGGGAAAGGAGAATTGGTAACCTACCTTCGGTGAATTCCTTTCTCTCATATGCTCTGCATACTCCTCCGGCTGGGTAGTTCCACCGTTGACCGCCAGGAGGCAGATGAACTCTTTTTCTTCCTGCGCCTGCGTCACGGTGCTACCCGGCTCCACCGCCAGTCCGTTTGCAAGCTGAAATCTAATCTTACCTATTGTAAACAACTAGAAAAAACTGATAACAAGGGTGGCACCCCTTCTATAACAAATTGGTAGAGCTTCTCAACTATCTAACTTGTCTAGTTAATAGAATGCAGACCTCTGTTTTAGAGAAAAAACACTTCTTATGTTACCTGGTTCCGCACCCCCTGCTACTATTGATGCTGCTTGGCAGGGAGGGACGGAGGAGTATGCAGAGCATATGAGAGAAAGGAATTCACCGAAGGTAGGTTACCAATTCTCCTTTCTCCTCATAGCTCTGCATCCTCCTCTGGCTGGGACGTACCCAAGCCTTTTGTCCCAATTTAAGGGTGGGAACCAGCAGCACTGGGGGTGTCTAGTACCGCCTGCAGCACCCTTCTGCCAAAGGCAGCCTCTGCAGATTGAAAGGTATTAATTTTGTAATGTCTTACAAAGGTGTGGATAGAAGCACAAGTGGCTGCCCTGCAAATTTCTTCGTATGAGGCCCTCGCCTTAAAGTCGTAAGAAGTGGCCGAGCTACGTACAGAATGTGCCCAGATCTGAAGGGGGGGGACCCTACCCTTTGCTTTGTAAGCTTTTACAATACTCTGTTTCAACCACTTAGAAATTAAGGTCTTTGTGGCCTTACGACCCTGATGCCCCGGTCTGATGTTCACGAACAAGGCCATGGACTGTCTGAACCCCTTAGTTCTAGCTAGGTAAATTTTAAGTGCCCTCCGGCCATCTAGCGTATGCCAGGACTTTTCTTTAGGGTGTACCGGTCTGGGGCAAAAAGAAGGCAAAATGACCTCCTGAGTCCTATGGAAGAGCGAGTTTATTTTTGGGAGGAACGCCTCGTCTAACCTTAGAGTAACCGATTCATTCTGGAAGATACAGAAGTTGTCCTCCATGGACAGGGCCCCAAGCTCTGACACCCGTCTTGCTGATGTGACGGCTACAAGAAAAATAACTTTTAAGGTCAGAAAATACAAAGAAACATGTTTCAAGGGCTCAAAGGGGGGCTTAGTAAGGGTCTCCAGTACTAAGTTGAGATCCCAAGAGGGTACTCTATGTACCACAGGGGGAGCTAAGTTCCTGGCTGCTCGTAGGAACCTCCTAACGTTCCTGTGGGCCGAAACTACTCTGTTGGAGACTGCTCTAAGGACTGAGTCTATGGCCGCTGCTTGTCTGGCCAGGGTGTTTGCCCTAAGACCCTTATCTAGACCCATTTGCAAGAACTCGAGGACCTGGGCCACCCCTGCTTTGGTCAGATCCTGGTCTCGCTGAATTGACCACGCCGCAAATGTCTTCCAGGTAGCCCTATAGCTTCTCCTGGTGGCGGCTCTTCTGGATAGTTGGATTGTGTTCAGCACCGCCTCCGAATAGCCTCTCACCCTCAGCGCTGATCGTTCAAGTTCCAGGCTGTCAGATTTAGCGTCTGTATATCTGTGCAGGATACCGGTCCCTGGGTAATCAGAGTTGGCGTGAGGGGCAGTCTTCGATAATGAGCGCTGCTCCATTCGATCAGTTCTGAGAGCCATGGCCTCCTGGGCCACTATGGGGTTATCAGTAATAGATGTGTTTCCTCTCTGATTGCTCTGGGTATTGTTTTCTGAATCAATGGAATGGGGGGAAATGCGTATAAGAGTCCCCTGGGCCAGGGACAGTTCAGAGCATCGGTCCCTTCCGCCTCTCTGCATCGAGTTCGTGAGATGAAGCGGGGGACCTGCGAGTTTTCCCTGGTGGCGAACAGGTCCATCAGTGGTAGACCTACCCATGCCACCAGTTGCTGGAACACTGACCTGTCTAGAGACCATTCGTGTGGGTCAAGAGTCTGCCAGCTCAGCCAATCCGTGCGTTTGTTGTCTTAACCCTTGATGTGGAGAGCCTTCATTGATGTTAGACGTAGCTGGGCCCAAGAGAACAATCTGGTCGCTTCTCGATGCAACTCCCTCGATCTCGATCCCCCCTGGTGATTGACATAGGCTTTCGCCGTCACATTGTCCGTGTACACCAGGAGGTGTCAAGAGGCAAAGGTTGGATATAGGTGTTGGACTGCATGTCAGATGGCCTTCAGTTCGAGGAAGTTTATCCTTCTTGTCGCATCTCTCCTGGACCAGAGACCCTGAGCCGTGTGTGGTCCTGAGTGTCCTCCCCAGCCCAGGAGGCTGGCATCTGTCGTTACCACTGCTCTCGTTGGTTCTGAGAGTGGCACCCCCTCGCGAAAGGTTTCTGGCTTTAACCACCAGGACATCGAGTCTTTTAAGTCCTGTGGAATGGTAACCCACGGATCGAATCCCAACGTGAGCTCTCTTTGGAAACCCCTCAGCCGCCTCTGTAAGGGACGTAGGTTGAAGCGGCCCCATGTCACTTGCCCTATGCAGGATACCAGGAGACCCAGTAGACTCGCTAGGAGTTTGAGTCTCATGCGGTTCCGAAGTCTGAGAAGTCTGACTAGCTGTTGAATCTTTTTCCATCTCTTGACTGGAACGAATGCGTGGTCTAAGGAGGTATCTATTAGAATACCCAGATGCTCCAATGTTTGGGTTGGTGTCAGGTGACTCTTCTCTCTGTTTATGAGGATTCCGTGTTCCTCTAGATAGTGGATGGTTGTATCTAGATGATCCTTCACCCTGTCGGGGGAGTTACCCCTGATCAGGAGGTCGTCGAGATACGCATATATGTGGATCCCCCTGCTGCGTAGGTTGGCTATCAATGGGGCCAAGATCTTTGTGAACGTCCTGGGGGCTGAGGATAGACCAAAGGGCAGAGCTCTGAATTGCCAGTGATGTTTGTCGTAGGCAAATCTGATCCATTTTCTGTGGGGGCCCCAGGTTGGTACATGCAGGTAGGCCTCCCTGAGATCTAAGGACGCCTTCAGTCCCCAGCCCCCAAAGTGGCGTATCGCTATACCATACCACCATTCTCCACGCGTGTCCCCCAAACATCCAAAGAAACATGGAAAGCATGATGAGGGAGGGCATGCCTAAGATCTTGCTGTGGCAGATTGGCCCCAGTGATGGTAATCCTTCACAAGTCATTACAGAGAATGCAATGGCTAGGAAAGACCAAGCATCAGGCACATACTGCCAACTAGGAAGAGCTGGGAGAATGCATGTTTGAAAATGGCCCGTTGGGCTTGCAAGGTGGACATTACATGCATGCCAGTGAGAACAAGAGGGGCTGGAAATGATAGATCTGCACAGCACTCTAGGCTTTGTCGCCCATGACTTGATCGTGCTGGCGGACCTGGATGTGAGGAGGCTGCACACAAAATAATTGAGGTAACACAGACACAGGCGTACATTAGCCCCACTCACCCACATGGTGGGCTACGCGTGCTCCAGGACCCCGCTGGTTGGGGGGGTCCCTGCATGTCCTGTGGGTGGTGGTCATATAGCCAGTGGGGGCGAACACCTAATAAACAAGCAGGTGGACACCCACCTGGTGTGGGCTATCGTCCCATTTGTTAACACCCGTAGTCACTTAACCACTCAATCACGACACTTTGACTGTGCTAAAGGAACTAAGCTTTACATCTGTTAACACCGACCCTGTTAATCCTATTAGAACTGTCAGCTGCGTTTGATACCGTTGATCATGATATGTTGGTGAGTCGCCTGCAGGACTATGCCGGCAGGGCCATCCCAAGACATTTTGCTGCTCTAGGCAAAGACAAAATTTGCCCCCCACCCACCCAAAATGGTGGTATGGGGTATGTAGGGTTGCCCACCGCCATCAAAATGTTAGTTTACAAATATTACAAGTCGGACATGCTAAATAGACAATGAGACAGTAGAATCAACATACAACATGCTTAAAGACCTATTTATAATTGCTGCATTATAAGTTTTTATACCGAGGTTGGTTGTCAATATCAAGAAACAGTACACATGTACCTCACTTAAGTCATTCCAACCGAGGTTCGGTCATTCCAACCAACCTAGCATAGCTAGGTTGCAATGGGCCCAGGGTGCAAGATATGGACTTTGCCCCCCCCCATCACCAAAGACTCCCCTGTCCCTCTCTCTCCCCTCTTTCCCCACCTCAATGTCCTTATTGCATAAAACTGTCAACAAACGTACATTCTAGATTTGAATTGATCCCTTCTGCCTAAAACTAGCAGACATCAGCTCCCATCACATGAAGGACTATTATACAGGGGCTTCGGGAGCGACCCCCTAACTGAAGGCCCTTCTGCCCTAGTCCACCCTGTCTCCCCATTCCTACACCCAGGGAGGAGAGGGCGGAGAAGGGCCCAGCCCACAATAAGGAGCCCTGCGTTGCTGGATCCTGGGGGGGCGGCGCTGGGGGCACCACGCATCCCGGGTGCCTTGGCAACACCACGGGACGGACACAGGAGAAGCAGGGCCAGCGCCTCGGGGTCCAGCCCAGACAACGCCCCCTCCGCCCTCTCCTCCCTGGCCCCATGACAGGGCCCAGACCATATAGGGCTTTACAGATAAGCACCAACACATTGAATTGGGCTCAGAAGACTATCGACAGCCAGTGCAGAGCTCAGAGCACTGGTGTAATGTGCTCACGGTGACCCGTCCCTGTAAGGAGACGGATCGCTGCATTCTGACTCTGCACACTTGCAGGCACGTGTGGGGGCGGGGCCTGAGCCTTAAAAACCAGCATCAGGAAGCACCTGATGCTGGTGATCGTGGAGGAGGAAACCAGCCGCTTGCTTGAAGCTAAGTCCTTATTTGATTGTTGTAGTTGGTGTTGGGTGGGAGTGTGTGGAGTTGGTGAGCTTGAGTGTGTGTCTGGTGACTTGTCCCCTTTCCCTGAACCTTCCCTATGTGAGTGAGGAGAGTGCCAGTGATAAAGTGTCGAGTGAGGCGTGTGTGCAAACCGAGTCCCGTCCCCCCCTCCCCTTGCCTTGGTTGTTTCCCTTCCCCGGAGCGAGTGGTGTAGAAGCCCTTCCAATTTCTTGCCCCTTGGGTCCCCATCCCGCTCACCCACATTTCCCCCACTGCCCCTTGATCCTGATTCCCGTGGTGTGGGTTATACGTGGAGGGTGGCAGGTGTGGGGCCCGTGCTTCCTTACGCTTTTGGCACCCTATGATGATAAGGGTCCAGCCTCAGTGAGTCCACAGGGCCCAACCTCTAGCCTGACGGGCACCTTTCCTCAGAGAGCACTCCTCAGAATCGGGACCAGCACGTGGGTGTGTGTACATGTGTCCATTCTAGGCCAGCAACCTCTTCCCTGGGACCCTAGTCCCCTTCTCCCAGTGACAGAATCACCAGTAGCCCCTCTCCCTTCCCCCATTTCTAGTGAGATGGATGTGGCTCAGGAAATTGGGGAACTAGTACGGGCGGTACAGTCCTTGTCCATGCAGGTCAAGGATCTACAGGACCAGCACAAAGAGTTAGCTGTCGTGGTGGCCCAGGACCGCGCAGTCGCTGGGGCCACTGCCCCAGTTGCGGCTGCTGCGCCCCTGGCGCCACCCCCGCCACCCCGCTTTAAGGGCCCCGGGAACCTAGGGGGCCCCGTATTGAGAAGTATATGGGTGAGCGGAGGGCTTTTCAGGGCTTCCTTGCCCTGTGCCGGCTCACCTTTTCTATGCAACCTTCTACATATTTCACAGATGACTTGAAGGTAGCCTTCATCATCGGGAACTTCGGAGGGATGGCCTTAGACTGGGTAACTAACCTTTTAAGGGCAGATAGCCCCCTCCTAAGTAATTATGCAGACTTTGTAAAAGAGTTCACTAGCCTATTTGACCATCCGCATCGCACTCGAGATGCGGAGGCTGCAATTATGTCCATAAAACAAGCAAAGGGGGGAGTATTGGAGTATGTCATGCAATTTCAACAGCTCGTCCTAGAACTACACTGGCCGTAGATCAGCTCTCCTTCACAACGCTTCCCGAAACCTGGGAAAGCCTCGCAACGCTGACCCTACAAATGCTGAACGCAGACGCGAACAACAACAAGATAGTCAGAGTTTTCCAGCCAGATTCTTCCATGCTGCCATCCTGCCGGTGCCCCCCAGAAAACATTTGAGGTGGAACCCATACAGCTTGGAGACTCGTGCGAACCGCTCACAGAAGAGGAAAGGGACCGGCGACGAAAAGCCTGGACTTGTTTTTATTGTGGGGACCCGTCCCACTTTATAGGGGAATGCTCATCTCTTCCCTTGCAACGCAGAGCCGCGGGAAACAACAAGGACCAGGAAGGAACGGGGCCATCCCGGCCAAGAAGCAAATCTCCTCGATAGGAGGAACCCAGCGTGCCCATCTCCAGGTGCCCCTGACATTGACTTTTAGACCACAGCGTTCCGTCGTCGTTTGGGCCTTAATCGACTCTGGAGCCTTGGGGAATTTCTTGGATATGCACTTCGTCAGGGCCCATGGAATAGCCACGCAGCAGAAAACCCAGCCAGAAGAAGTACATTCCATCAATGGCTCTCCATTGATATCTGGACCGATCACGCTACAGACTACCTTGTTGCCCTGCGTGATCGGCACCCACCAGGAACGCCTCAGCTTTGACGTGGTGTGTACCCCATTATTCGTCCTTGTCCTGGGGTTACCGTGGCTGGAACAGCACGACCCTCGGATCCTTTGGAAGGCTAGACAAGTAACCTTTCCATCCCCTCTCTGCACCCAGCATCACGCCGAAAGACCTACACAGTTGGCGGGCAGCACTGTGAAGTGCAAGGCTTTCCCCCTATCACTCCCACAGATTCCCCCAGAGTATGCTGACCTACAAGATGTATTTAATAAGATCCAGGCTGCGGAACTACCCCCGCACCAACCTTATGATTGCCCCATCGATCTGATCGCTGGGGCTGAACCACCATTTGGACGTATCTACACCCTGGTGACACCAGAATTAGAGGCCCTCCAGACATACCTCGATGAAGCCTTGAAACAGAGGTTTATTCGTTACTCCCAATCCCCGGGTGGAGCCCCTATCTTCTTTATACCAAAGAAGGATGGAGGTCTCCGGCCTTGTATTGATTACCGCGACCTTAACCACATCACGATTAAAAATAGATACCCCCTTCCGCTGATCACTGAGCTCATTAATCGACTTCAAGGGGCACATATATACACCAGGCTGGCCCTTCGAGGAGCATACAATTTGGTACGTGTACGAGCGGGGGACGAATGGAAAATGGCCTTCCGCACCTGGTATGGCCATTTTGAATATTTGGTCATGCCATTTGGCCTGGCAAATGCGCCTGCCACCTTCCAACATTTCATCAATGATGTTCTTTGCGAATACCTTGATGTTTTTGTCATCGCATACCTTGACGACATTATAATCTATTCGTCCTCTTTGAAGCAACATGTCCAACAAGTCAGGTTGGTACTGACCCGACTAAGGGAACATAAACTCTACTGCAAGCTAGAGAAATGTGCCTTCCACCTGACAACGGTGGACTTTCTGGGCTTCATCATTTCCCCTGTCGGTATTGAGATGGACCCGCGAAAGGTCGTCACCTTACAACAATGGCCCTTTCCACAAGCCATGAAACCTCTCCAGCACTTCCTTGGAAGCGCTAATTACTACCGCCACTATATCCCAAACTATGCAGAGGTAACTCTACCCTTAACTGGATTCCTGAAAAAAAACTGTGTGTATCTGTGGGGTCCGGAACAACAGCGTAGTTTTGAACACCTGAAAAAGGCCTTCACGACGGCACCTTTGTTACAACACCCTGACTTTACCAAGCCCTTTTACATGGAATCGGACGCGTCCAGTGGAGCAATTGGAGCCATTCCTACAAGACAAAAATGACTCCTCCTCCTTGCTACCATGCGCCTACTATTTACGCCAATTGATGTTCTTGCGGACGCCCTGTCCCGGTACTATGAAGACCGGGGGGAACGAAGACAACACATCCGGCCCCATTTTAGAGGAGAAGGTCTTCGACGCAACGTATATTCAGGCCCAACAATTGCAAAAGGCTCAACAAAGGGAAGATCTGTCAAGAGAATATTCGAGGGAGTTACAGACCAAGGACGGTTTGATTATCGTCCCCCGAACTTGTCGACCTCATATCCTTTGGGCCCATCATGGCGCCGCCTTAGCCAGATACCCTGGGGCCCAATGCACCTTGCAATTAATTAAACGGTCATACTGGTGGCCGTTCGTGCGCCAAGATTTCCACCAATATGTGGGACAATGTGCTGTCTGCGCTCGCACCAAAATCCCAAGAAGGCCGCTGGTTGGCCTTTTGCAACTTGCCCCGCTTCCCCAGGGCCCGTGGCAGCGGGTCAGACTGAACTTTATTGTGGAACTACCCTCATCACGAGGCTATACTACCATCCTAGTAATTGTGGACCATTTTACTAAAATGGCCCATTTCGTAGCTTGTAAAGGCTTACCCTCTGCACGACATACGGCCCTGCTATTTATCCATCATGTTATGAAGTTACACGGATGGTTGTTAGAAATTATCAGCGACTGCAACTCACAGTTCATCGTCCGCTTCTGGAAGGCATTTTTTCACGCCTTACACGTGACCCTGAAGTCCACCACGGCCTACCACCCGCAGGTGAACAGTCAGGTGGAGCGGGTGAACCAAACCCTAGAACAATATCTGTGATGCTATCTCAATTATCTACAAGATGACTGGTATGCCTGGCTTCCCTTGACTGAGTTCACTTACAACAATGCCCCAAGTGCATCTATTGGAAACTCGCCCTTTTATATGTCCTACGGCTTTCACCCCAGAATCAGCATCCCGGATCTCCCAGCTATCCAAGTCCCAGCAGCAAGCGCTTTAATTTGCCAAATCCATGAAGTCCAACTATTGGCTACATGCACGTTACAACAGGCCCGCCAGCCGTATAAGACAGCCGCCGACAAACACCACTGACCAGCACCCGTATATGTCCCCAGGGGGTATGTTTGGGTTCGACGAAACCACTACCCATCCTCCTGACCATCTGTGAAACTTGACGATAAATACGTGGGCCCCTACCCTATCCATCGACAAGTCAATGACGTGATCTACACAGTCCAGCTCCCCCCTCACAGTCGTATCCAACCCACCGTTCATGTTTCCTTGTTGAAGCCTGCTCGACCCCCACCTTCTTTCCTCCCACAGCCTGCCGATCCTTCTTCCCCAACGATGGCCGACTTGGAGTATGAGGTGCGGGCTATCCTTGATTCCCACCTCCATTATGTCCGCCTCCAGAATCTTATTGATTGGTTGGGCTGCTGTCCCGACGAGCGCTCCTGGGAACCGGCCTCTCATGTGTCTGCCCCGCATCTTGTACGCCTCTTCCATTTACGTCAACCCAGCCTGGCTCGTCATGGACCCGTGGCCGGGGGGCTTATGGGGGTACTGTCATGGGCCAGGGAGGAGCGGATGGAGAAGGGCTTGGGCTGCAAGCCCGCAGCGCGGCCGCACCACAATAATGAGCCCTGCATTGCTGGATCCTGGGGAGGCAGCAGCGGCGCCGCCGGGGGCACCACACGTTCCGGGTGCCTTGGCAACGCCGTGGGATGCAGCAGAGGCGGGACCGGCGCCTCAGGGTCCAGCCCAGACAAACGCCCCCTCCTGTGCGTCGCTCCGCACGCTTGCGGACACGTACGGGGCCTGAGCCTTAAAAAACAGCGTCGGGAAGCACCCGATGCTGGTGATCATGGAGGAGGAAACCAGCCGCTTGCTTGAAGCTAAGTCCTTATTTTATTGTTGGTGTTGGGTGGGAGTGTGCGAAGTCGGTGAGCTTGAGTGTGTGTCTGGTGACTTGTCTCCTTTCCCTGAACCTTCCCTGTGTGAGGAGAGTACCAGTGAGAAAGTGTCGAGTGAGGCATGTGTGCAAACGGAGCCCCCTCCCCCTTGCCTTGGTTGTTTCCCTTCCCCGGAGCGAGTGGTGTAGAAGCCCTTCTAATTCCTTGCCCCCTTGGGTCCCCGTCCCGCTCACCCACAATTCCCCCACTGCCCCTTGATCCTGATTCCCGTGGTGTGGGTTATACGTGGAGGGTGGCAGGTGTGGGGCCCGTGCTTCCTTACGCTCTCGGCGCCCTATGATGATACAGGTCCGGTCTCAGTGAGTCCACAGGGCCCAACCTCTATCCTGATGGGCACCTTTCCTCAGAGAGCACTCCCCGGAACTGGGACCAGCGCGTGGGTGTGTGTCCGTGTGTCCGTTCTAGGCCTGCGACCTCTTCCCTGGGACCCCATATTCCCCTTCTCCCAGTGACAGGCCCCTCCTATCTGCGTAACCGCCTCACTCTCCATGCCCTGGATCGACCCCAGCGATGCACCGGTGGCACCCTTCTTGGTGTCCCCCGGGTGGCGTGGGGGGCTACAGTGGAGAGGGCATTCTCGGTGGCAGCACCAAGGCTGTGGAACTCCCTTCCGGTGGAAGCCCGGGTGGCCCCAGACCTTGTCTCATTTCGGCAACAGTACAAGACCTGACTGTTCTGTCAAGCCTTTCATGAGGGAGGTGGGTGAAGAGGGGTGATGGTGGGTGGGGAGGATGGGTTGGTTTTTTTTGTTTTTTATGCCTCCCTTTTATGTATTTTATATATTTTATGTATATTTTTAAATATTTTAATTTTTGTAAGCCGCCTCGAGCTGCTTAGGCAGGAGAGGCGGGATATAAATGTTGGAAATAAATAAATAAATAAATAAATAAATAAGCACCTGTGTCTATTGCCAATGTCAAGCAGAGCTGTGGGCACTCATCACCTCTCACAATCAAGTTTTATGCATGTTTAAGTCCCACCTCTTTTCTCTAGGATTCGAGCAACTCCCATCCTTCAACCTACATCCCTTTTTGTGCGTTCTACATCTTTTCTTTAAAGCAAATAATCCCTTCAAGCAGCTACTTACTGGACCCACAGATGGTAAAGAAGGTTGCTGCTTAGCTGTTTGCCTCTTCTCTGATGAACTGGCCTGGAATTCTTCTCTCATTCCAGAATTCCCTTTGTTTCTCTTAAAGAGACAATGCTGCCTCAAGTCCTGAGGACTCTCTGCTAAGGCTGACCTTCAAGCCAAACCTAAGGGTGCACTGTCAACTCAAGTTTTACATGGACAGGACAATCCTATGCCATTAAAGTCACTGGAGTTTTGGAGTTTGGGTTGTGGGTGAAACATTTCCATGCTGCTGCTTATTATTATTATTTTCTTAAGTATTTATATAGCACAAGCAATGTACCTGGCACTTTACAACTGTTGAAAATAGACAAAGTCGCTGCCCGGGGGGCTTACAATCTAAGAAAGATGAGGGAAGATATTTATTATTTATTTATTTATTTAACTAGTTTTATACCCCGCCCCCTCCTGCTCGAAAGCAGCTCGTGGCGGCTTACAGACATCAATAAAACACATATAAAATATAATTTAAAACATTTTAAAGGATAAAAAGAACTAAAAGGGCAGAATTCCCCAACCCAACCCACCCTACCCGTCTCCCTCTCCAAAGGCCCAGCGGAACAGCCAGGTCTTACACTGTCTACAGAAAGAGGGGCGGTCCTGGGCCAGGCGGGCCTCTGTCGGAAGGGAGTTCCACAGCCTAGGAGTGGCCACCGAGAACGCCCTCCCCATTGTCGCCACCCAGGCAACCCAGGGGACAAAAGAAGTAGGTTTTCAGGAGGGATTTGGAGGGGAGGGAAGAGGACCGAATGTATTCGGGGTGAACTCACATATAACTCTGCTAAGTGCTGGCATCCACGAGAGCTCGGAAGCTATATAATCGGCCCTGGATGATCCCCAGATCACTGTTGCGTATGAGTGAAGCACTCCGATTTCCAGCCACGCTTTAAATTCTGATCTGATGTTTAGTTCTGATTAGTCAGATCTGAGTTTAAAGCGGGGCTGGAACTCAGAGTGTCTCACTCACACACAACAGCAATCAGGGGGATCATCTGGGGCTGATTAATATTATTCAGCTTCCAGGGCCCCATCAGAGTTTAGCAGAGTTACGTGTGCGTTCACCCAGGGAGGGAGTTCCAGGCATGGGGGGCAGCAAGGGGAAATAGGCAAATATGCTTTGAGGAGCAGCGGAGCCATGAGCACACAAGGGTGGTGGTAGATGAGAAGCAGAGCTTTTGGATGGGAGCGTAGCAGGAGACTAGTGTAGAGAGATGTGGGAGTAAGGCCATGGATAGCCTTGTAGAAACTTGTGCTGAATGCTTATGCTGAATAATTTTAAATCCTAATGGATCATGGGCATAGACTGCAAGTACTTTGGAGTAGAAGCTTGCTATCTTCCCGACACAGATTCACTCTCCTTTTTCTTATAAGCACAAACAACAAGACTTTGCACATATAGAGCTTCTCTCATCCAGATACCTGCATGGAAGAGCTTTACAGAGTGGGGCAGGGACTATAGATGGCGGGGGGAACTAAAGCACAGATTGAAGCATGTGGCTTTAGTCCAACTTTGGCGGATCTCGTTCCGTCCGGGTATGCCGTGCAGCATCAGCCCCGCACGGGCGGCCGGGGAGGTGGTGTAGCTATTGTTTTTAGAGAAGAGTGGCCTCTTAAGAGGTATCCAGTTTGGGAGATTATGGGTATCGAGGTCCTTCACGTGGTGTTTGATTTGGCCGGGGGCAAGCTAGGGGTGCTGCTGGCCCCTTCCTGTCCGGCGGCATCCCTTACCACTCTAGCAGAGCTGGCCTCGGAGGTGGCACTGGGCTCCTCCAGGACTTTGGTTCTGGGGGACTTCAACATCCACGCCGATGCCAGCCTTGTCGGGGCGGAGCGAGAATTCATGGCCACCATGGCAACCATGGACTTGCCCCAGGAGGTTATTTGCCCGACCCGTGGGGGTACATACCCTCGACCTGATCTTCGGTTCTGACCTTGAGGCAGGGGGTTCAGTTGTGGGGGAGGTTACAGCAGTGCTCTTGTCATGGACGGACCATTATCTCCTTCAGGCCAGTCTTCTAGCACAGCCCCTCCAGAAGGGGAAAGGACCAGTTAGGATGGTCCGCCCTCAGAGGCTGATGGAACCCCAGCGGTTCCAAGAGGTTCTGAGGGAGTTAACCTTGGACTTGGACGGTCACTCTGTAGATGAGCTAGTCCAGCATTGGAACAGCTTGCTGGAGGAGGCCATTGACAGGGTGGCTCCGAGACGCCCTCTGCCTCGGTCTCATCACCACAGGACTCGTTGGTTTACTGAGGGGCTGCGGTGTATGAAGCATGTAGGCAGGAGGCTAGAGCGACGCTGGCGTCGGACTCGATCTGACTCCGACCATCTTCTCCATAGGGCCCATTTGCGGTCCTATGTTGAGGCTGTGAGGACAGCAAGGAAGGAGTTCCTTGCTGTCCTCATAGCGTCTGCGAAGTCACGCCTGGCGGAGCTGTTTCGGGTGGTGCGGGGGCTGGTTAGTCCGGCCTCCTTCCACCTGGACGGGGACTTGTCCCAGGCCCGCTGTGAGGAGTTTGTCAACTACTTCGCAGACAAGATTGCTCAGATTCAGACCGACTTTGA
>QEPC01007720.1:3844936-3869873 GCA_003113815.1 Sphenodon punctatus | reverse complement strand
CGGCCCGGACCTGGCCTCCCTCATCCATGCCTTCGTCACCTCGAGGCTGGACTACTGTAACGCGCTCTACGTGGGGCTTCCCTTGTTCCTGGTCCGGAGGCTGCAGCTAGTGCAGAATGCGGCGGCTCGTCTCCTTATGGGAACGGGCCGTTGGGAGCATATTACACCTGTGCTCCGAGCTCTGCACTGGTTGCCGATAGCGTGCCGAGCCAAGTTCAAGGTTTTGGTATTGATCTATAAAGCCCTGCACGGCCTGGGCCCCTCGTACCTCAGGGACCGCCTCAGCCTCCGCGCCCCAGGGCGACTCCTTCGGTCCACCGGGGGTGCCTTTTTGGAGGTCCCCATGTTAAGCGGGGGGCCACAATGGAGAGGGCATTCTCAGTGGCCAGGCTGCGCCTTTGGAACTCCCTTCCGGAGGAAGCTCGCCTGGCCCCAAGCCTGCTGACATTCCGGCAAAGTTGTAAAACCTGGCTGTTCGCCCAGGCCTTTGGGGAGGGTGGGAGGGGAGGGTGAGGGTTTTTAGCTCCCCCACCTTACTTATGATTCATAATATTATTTATTATATTTAGCCCTGTTTTAATATTTTAATATTATTGTATTGAATGTTTTAAACTGTTTTTATTGTATTTTATTGTTAGAAGCTGCCCCGGGCTGCTTTGCAGGAGGGGTGGGATATAAATCTAATAAATAAATAAATAAATAAATGTGCCCACTGACTTTCAGGATCTCTGTTTCTTGGGAAAAGTCAAGAACAAAGCATACAGTGCTGGATGCCTAAAAATCAGCAACAACATGAAAGTTTGAGCTTTTATGTCCTAATCCTGCAGACTCACTCAGTGGTTAACTTTATTCTCCTGTGCATCAATGGAACTATGTACTTAAAAGTTAAACATTTCAGACTTTGCAGGAACAATGCCTCCATGGAACACAAGAGTTTTTTTGTTTGTTTGGACTTTGTTTAAACAGGGTGCAAAGAGAAATCTGTTCTGCAGGAGATGGGCAGCAATAGGCAGCAGGTTGAATTAATTGTCTGATGTCAAGGAGCTAACCTGGGTTCCTTCTTGCTGAAAAAGGCAGGGAAGTTTACCGAATCAGACTCCTTTACTTGTTGTTCACTGCCCCACACAGCCACAGCCCCAAACATTCTCCAGGTCAGTGGAGTAATATTAAGCTCTCACAGCAATTTTCAAAATCCAGCTGCGAGCAGAGATGAACACTAGATGGTGCTCTACAGCCTCTAACTAAAACGCTGCTGCCTTTAGGCATCAAGCCCATGGTTTGGATGGACACCTCAAATGTAACCAGGGCTGGATCTAGAAAAGTTGGAGCCCTGGGCAAAATGGTGGTGTGGGTCCATTCCTAACAGAGGAATGTTTGACTGACGTACACTGACTCCCCCATTAAAAAAAGGAAAAAGTTGCTGTAATTAATTAAAAGTTTACTTAAACATAGCCCCTTCAGGGCTGGGGTTCCCTGGTTTGAAGGACAATATGGTATACATATGTTAATCCTAGTTTAGTCATGGGCTCCATGCGTTGAGACACACACGCACACCCTCCTGAATTGCTGTGGTCCTTTCACAGGCCAGGGTTCCCCGTGTTTGAGGCTCCGTGGGCCTGTATTTTAAGGTAGTACTTCTCACACTCATGTTGTCATTTCAAGTTTATTCATTGACCCCATGTACTGGGAACCCTGCCATGGTACATGGGCCTTGTGGTGAGACAGTCTGTCCTTGCCTGAATCTGGCTGTGAACATGACCGTATTCATTATGTTTTATTTTTATTTTTATTTATTTTATAAATTTCTACCCCGCCCCTCCTGCCACACCCCTTTATGGTGTTAGCACTTACAACAGGGGTGTAGCTATAACAGGTGCAGCCACACCAGTGCCCATGTGACTGTGGAGCCTACATGCATGTACAATGCATATGCCCACTGGAGTAGATTGCCCCAGCAGGCGGCCCATTCCAACCTAGCTATGCCCCTGAGTTACAGACCCCAATGAGGGCCTAACTGCACAAAGACTGGAAAGGCCAGTCCTGCCCTGCATAACTCATTATCTCAGCATTTTTCTCACCCTAAGCCAAGCCCTTGCTTATGTTAGAGACAGGGCTCCTTCATTCCCACAACATGCTTTTAGAGTGGATAGTGACATAAACCTCCATTCTGGGTGTTGTGTGAAATCCTTACCATTCTGCTCCTTGATGATCTCTCTTTTTTATTATTTTTTTGCTACCTCATGGTTGTAAGGATCCAACTCTATCAAGTGATAACAGTAGTGTATGATTCAATTAACCCAGAGCAAGCTGCAGATCCCCAGTACATAATTTCCTGTTTGTCACTTCCTGCCTCTAAGTGACCACAGAGCTGTGCCCAGAGAGACCCAAAGCAGGGATTTCCTTCTCCATTCTATGCAGCTTTCAGAACACTACATGTGGGGATACCACACAGATGCTCCTCCATGCACTTTGTATTGTGGAAAATACCACAGGGAAGGAAGGCACTAGAGAGGCCACTGACATGAAGGGAAATCAACTGGTTTGCAACAGGCAAAAACAAAAATTAAAGAACACAAAGGGGAAAGGGTGTTATGTGAATTAGTGGTGTTATGTCACTCCAGTGCTCATGAGAGGGAAAAGATTGAGAAGCCCTGCCTTACAGGATCAAGCCAGAACCACATCTCCACTCTTCTCACAATGGCTACAGTCTCACCAGCTGAGCTGCTGGCATCCTAGCCATCAGATAGCAGATGCTCAGCACCCACAAGCACCCTATAGTGGATCAGGTGGCTCAAGACGTTACAGCTTCTTTGCTCTTCTCTGCAAGCAGACATACAATTTGAGGCAGCTAGAGGGGTTTTTTAAGTCACCTGCTTCCCCACTACAACCCGAATCTCCTATTTTCTTCCCCCCTAAACTCTGTTCTCTGATTCTAGATGATTGGTAACTCCCCACCAGGAGCCCAGTGCTGAAGACAATGGGACTATGCATGCATATCTATTTGTAGGACTGGGGCCCAAGCGTGCATCTGTCACCCACTTCCTCTCTGCTCTGCATGGCCTATGTTACCAGTTGCCAGACCTGCACCAAGCCTGATCATGTGCTATTTACCCTGGAGTGCAGCTTTCTAATCTCCCGACCCCCAAAGAAGGAGCTAATGCAGCTTAGTAGTTAGGATGCAGGTAACCCCAAGTTAAAAAAACAGACCACCCTTTACCTTGATTTCAGGGGTGATAATTTGATATCAGCAACTGTCCCTGTAATTCCCTCATGACATGTGCAGCATGTGCTGGGGATCTGCTGCATCACCGCAAGTTTCAGGGGTACCAACATCTTTCTTCATGTTTCAGAATTAAATCCACACTTCAAATGGAGGAGGGACCAGGAAGTATTTGGGCAGTGGGATAAGGTAGGAAGAAGGTAAAAAGCCCTGCATTAGTGCCTAATCCCTTCTGGGTACCCTAATCTACCTAGGAAACACACAAGCAGAGGGCAGTTCCCCAGGCCTCTTCTATCTAGGATGGCATATCATGAAGGGATGGTTCCCTTAGGTCAATGGTTCTCAACCAGTGAGCTGGCTCTCATCCATGGGTCCCAGGAGGGTTCTGGGGCAGCCTGGCCAAGGGGCCCAGTGGGGCCTGGGCAGCCCATAAACCCTGGTGCAGCTGCATTGCATCCCCAGCTGCCGCATCCCCTCCAGCCACTTGTTCTGGACATGTGTGCTGCTGTGGGGCAGGATAGGCACGGGAGAGGAGGGGCGTGGCTTCCTACAGCTTTCCAACCCCTCTGGATCCTGCCTCCTGCTGCTTCCAGACACCTTATGCCAGCTCCCTGTTGCCACCTTTGCCTGGATCACACCCACCACTGCTGCTGTTGCTGCTGGGATCCCCCACCAACCCACCCTACCATCACTGCTGCTGTCACTGCCAGAATGCCATGCCGTCCCACTCCCCGGTGCTGCTGTCCATCCACTCCTGGTCCTGGATATTTTAAGGTGGGTCTTGGATTTTTAAAAAATGTTTTGGTGGGTCTCTCCCACAAAAGGTTTGAGACCCACGGCTTTAGTTGCCTCCCTAAAAATGGAACAGGGATTCGGGTCCAATCCCATAGTCACCCACTGCTACTGGCTGCACTGGGTCCCAGCAGCCATGCACAGCACTAGATAACTAGGGGTCTAGCTTCCCCCCTCTGTCTTGAAGGAAGCAGCTGTGGAATCCAGTCACCACAATACTCACCTCTCTGAGGGAACAAGCTGGTGGAGTGGAAAGGGGCTTCCTGTTGCTAGGAGAACTGGCCACCAGATAGGAAAAAGAAGCAGGAGAGCAGCGCTCTGTATGCATATTGTGTCCTTTTCCGTGAGGATGATGTTCCCCTGGACATTGACTTTTTATTTTTCTAGTAGTGGTTGCTGGAGGGGGAGGAGGAAGAGTTCCAGAGAGTTTGTCAAAAATATACATAAAATGCCATAAAATACAAAAACGGGGGGTGGAGTGTAAAGGTTATTGAAGAAAAACTATTTAAGCAGAGGGTTGGGGGCCCAGGCCTCAAAATGGCCCCAGGCCTCAAAATCACCAATAAATCACCCCAGGCCTCAAAATGGCTCCAAAATAAGCCTTTCTTTCTGTTTTGTTCAGATAAGGACAAAACACTACAGAAGAGGTAAAATAGCTGGAGAGACAGGAAAGAGGGATGGTATAAGGGTCTGGAAGGATCGGTCCTGCTGTGCCAGTCCTTCCTTATGCCTTATCTGCTCTTCTTCCTGTCTGTCTGTCCCCACAGCCATATCCTTGCCACCATCTCCCCTCATGTGAGTGACTTTCAGAAACCCTGACAAGAAGACTGTGGCCTTGCTTCACTTCCTCTCCCCCACAGCTAATAACAGCATCCCATCTCCTCCACCCTAGCCATGAGGCACAATCTCCATCTTGTTCACAGAAGTATTAATGTCTCCTGTCTCCCTCTCCCTAGATTGAACTTGATTCTGATTGCTATGATGAATTACCATACAGATTGAAAGCCAGGCCTGTGATTTCACAAGAGCCTCTGTTCGCCTCCTTCAAGTGGCCGAGAGACCCTCAGCAAGCTCCATCCTTTGTCCAGAGACTCTGTTTTTCCTTGGAGACAGAGTCATTCCCCTCCCCCTCTGCGCTCCCAGCGTGCACCTGTCTCCCTCCATTTGATGAAAGCATCATCTATGACTCCAAATTTGGAAAGAAACTCAACAGAAACTATGGGTGTTAAACATTAACAAACGGATCACCACTGTCACAACCTGGCCCACATCAGGGAACCGCCGCCAACACAGTCTGGACCGGGTCAGGCTGCCAACCAAATATGCCGGCAGCCAGGCCCCTGGGGAGCTGCACAAGGCTAGTCCCACCCCCATGGCAGTCAAAGACGGTGGACCAATCCAGGGCAGGTCACAGTGGGCCATAACAAACATTATAACCCGTTGTGGCCCGATCGGGTGGACTTTTGCCTGGGCTGTGACACCGGAGGTCTCTGGAATCAGAGCCCAGGCTAGCCACAGACATGGCCCGAGGCATCCTGGGCAAACATCTGGTGGAGCCTGCACAAACATGCAGGTGAGGTCCAGGCCAAAGCATGACAGAGCAGGCCAAAACGGCCTGCTAACACGTTTGTTAACAGTCACTGACCTAGATTGGTTGCTTTCTGACTAGTCCCAGAATCCCTCTCCAGGGAGAAAAAACAACCAAGTCCCCTCAGCTCCTGCTTCATTTCCTAGCTTCAAATGGTTCCATTCATTCCTGCTAGGGAAGTGTCAGGAGGGTTGTGATGGGCAGTTGCTTGATGACCCCTTGTTCTCTCTCCTGTGGGGTCCACACGGTTCCATCTTGTCTTGCTTGCTGGGCAAGATTATGTGTAAAATCATCACTCCAGCTCATTCTGGAGTGAACTTGCCCTGTGGCTGTTTCCTCCAAAGCACTGGGGAGTCCAAAGATCATGATGGCCAGCTCCCCCTCAGAGTAGGAGTCAGGGAAGACTTCTCCGCATTACCGCTAGAATTTACCTCAGGGGAACAGAAATAAATCATGGGTCTTTGCGTCTCTAACCAACTCTGGGGCAGTTAAATAGCAGCAGTTTTGGGCACGCTCTTGTATCTCCTGGTAACCAGAGACGTCATGCAAAATGTCACCATGGCACTCATTATTCATCACCCTAATGCGAGCTTCAAGCAGTACCCAGCAGGAGCTGAGAACAGGGCAGGTGGATGCACAGGACACCCCAAGACCTTCTTGAAGCGGGAGAGAAGGATTCTGCAAGCTGGAGCCTTAGAGCCAAAGCAGAAGTCCTTAACCAATGTGTGAGAAGGAGACTAGAGACAGGAATAGTGGGGCAAATTCCTCTTCTGGAGTGAGATTGTAGCCATGGTGGGGTGTAAGGCAGTGGATCTCAAACTGGGAGGGAAAAGCGCAAGGGAGTCAAAGAGCGTGGGGGGGGGGGGGAAGGAGGGGGCAACAGGAGGGGGAGAGGCAGTGTGTGGTGCAGGAAGGGGTCTAATTATCAAAGAAAAGAGACAGGTTACAGTTGAAGTAAGCAAGGGAGACTCTAGAAAGACTATTCCCTGCCCTCATGTAGGGCAGGAGGGGAGAACGGTATCATCAAAATCAGTCATCCCTCCCCACCCCACCCCCACAAGATAGCGATAAAACTTGGAGACAGAGATACAGAGAACACATAACCTGTGCTTCTCCTCTGCATAGGACAAAAGAGAGGTCCCTTGGATGTAGGTGTATGGGGACAGCCTCTTCATGTAGGATTGTCACTGCTTGCGGTTTTGACCCCAACACTCAGAAAGGCTGTGTCAGGATCAAAACCACGAGAGGTGGCAACCCTATATTCATGGTGTAGGAAAGCAGGGACTCTGGGATGAGCTTTGATTCCCTGTCCATCCCATGGACTATGTTTCTGCTGAGCAAGTCACCCTGGGAAGAGGTCCCACTGAGCTCCAAGCAGCTGGAGTTCATTTTCCACCAAGGCATAAAAATCAACTGTGTGAACTGCAGTCCTCTGCAGCTGGGAGCTCTACCCAGCTTTCTACAACTTCACTGTACAGATTTCCCATCAAGCCTTTTCATCTGCAATTGTATGGGCCACACCTGCTGAGTGCCCTTCTTTTTCCCCTCCAGAAGGGCTCCCAATTTCCATTTAAATAGCGATCTTCCTGCCAGACACCTGGTGAGATCCAGTCTCAGCAAACAACATCAGGCACTTAAGGAGCTCATGCAGGGCACCCAAGGCCTCTCTATGCTCAGTGGACTCTCTTCACTTAACCAACATTGCAGGGATGAAATCAGAATCTCAGGGCCCTTCCAGGCCTCCCCGCTCCTTGCTATCAGCAGGTGGGTAGCAGCTACTATAAATAGGAGAAGCAGATTGTAGCCAAACCAGAGTATAAGAGCTCAGGGGCAGGATGTTTAAATGTGCCTGAGGCCTGCCCTTACATGCAGGTTTTGCACCAACATAACTATGTACTTCAGGGACAAAGAGTTTCAGTAAAGGGAGGGGGGCTGCTATGCCCTGTGACAACCACCCACCCTGGAAGTAGGGTGACCAGATATGCATATTTTAGAGGACACATGAGAAATACATGTTTCAGGGCTGCATTGCTCATAAATGTCCTCTAAAATTTACATATCTGGCCACCCTACCCAGAAGCCCATCCTCTGATGTTTAGGATTACCATCTCCCTCACAGCTTTAATCTAGAGGGGGAAAGGCTACAGTTTCTGACATAACCCTGCCCCTTATGGAACACTGACATCACGTCACTCCTTGGGGGGAGCGAATGGGGCAAAGGGGCTGTTACACCCTTTTCTGATGTAACCCCAACTCTTACATAGCATCATGCTATCATGATACCCCATAGGGGAAGGAAAGTCCCAATAGGCCACCCCCCTTTTACAGATGGCCACCCACTGCCATCCCAGAAAGCCCCAATTCTTTAGGTTACCGAGGCTGTCCCTGGCTGACCCAGAGAAATCAAAGCATCTTCCAGAGCCTCTCGATCAAAACCCAGTCTCCAGGTGAAGTTCAGAAAGCTGACAGTCCTACTGATGCTCCCCATTTTTTTCTCCCCTTCCTAAGAGCATTCAGGGAGAGGGGCTGTATTCCTCTGCTAGCCCCGCCCCCTTGTATGTCATTACCAGATTCCAATGGGGAGAGCAGCTGTGGCAGTGAGGAAGGACATTCCTCCCACCAAGCCATGGTTCGGTCTGCCTTTCTTTATGTCTTGTCCTTTCCTGCAGGGCTCTAGCCCCTGTGGCAAAAGGCCCTATATTCTTACCACCATATACCTGGGCAAGCACGTCCCATGCTGCAAGCACATGGTTATGACTCATCACCTTAGGCTGAGGCCTTCAGGCAGGACTCTCTCAACAGACATTCCTGGCTAGTAAATCATTGGCTTAGGTATTCCCAAGTACCTCAACCAGATTGGCCAAACCCTCTGGCAACAAACTAATCCCTACTGAGCTGGACTAGCCATAAAAATCTTGGGATGGTCCACTGGCTTGCTTTTGCTCTCTTCCTGCTCCGCTGGACTGTAGCCAGGACCCCAGCTTGGGAACTAAATACTATGCCCATGTGGCTAAGATCTCAGCACATGGAGAAGGAACCTATGAGTAAAAATAACTATTTGCCTGCCTAACCTCTAACCTGCGGCAGTCTAGGCCAGGCGCGATCCCAAATGGGCCACTGAGCCCAAAAACCGACTCTGCAGTTGCTCTACCCTTTCCTGCCTCAGTACCTGCATTACTCCTTGTTGTTCTTGAGTAGTAACGCCTAAGTTTGTTTGTGTGCGTGTGCGTCCCTCCCTCAGCCTGCTAGGCACAGCTACCAGAAGGGATTCAGCCAAGAAAGACGAATCCCCCACTGGCTTCTTCAGCCAGGACAGCTTCAAGCCAAGTTAAGCACATCTGAGTTACCCCAAGGGTGTTTGCCCCTATATAAAGTGACAATGCCAGGTAAGGGGAACCAGGGAAAGGTGTCCCTTTGAGAAGTTTGTAACTGCTTGGGGTTTGTGGACGGTGCGAGCCCCACTGTAAATAGAGTCCAAATGGTGGCAGCTATACCCAAGTTTGGGGGGGTGTTGCCAGCAGGTGGGGAACCAGCTAGATTCTTTCCCCTGCTGGGGCCCCTGTTTTGGCCCAGCACAGTGAGGTATAGCACCCCCTACTGTGCCACACACCCCCACTACCACATCCCGCCCAACTGCTATGTGCACAGCATGTGCAGTACTGCCATTCTGCCTGAGTGGTGACGAGAGCCAGGTGGACAGAAAGCCGCTCCTGGCAACAGAAAAAGGGAAGGCATTGGAATATGAGCTCATGTTGCTGGGGGCCAAGTCCAGGGTATGTCCATGGCCAAAAAGAGAACCCTTGTCCTGCCAGCTGTGCCCCTGATTTAGTTAGAAACAGATTGGCTTCAGTCACTAGTACAGATGCTCTTATGGTTCCCTAACCCTAAACCTCTTTTCACACCTAAGGGACTTAGTGAACTCGGTTTGAGCATCAAATTCCCTTTGACCTGTTTAAAAATCCACCCTCTGCCTCCCCTGTTCCCTTCCCAAGCCTTCTCCACAGCCCCACCCTCCCAGCGTGCTGGGTTATTTGGGCTGCCTGACCTCATAATGGCAGTGTTCAGGCAAGGTTTCACCACCGAGATCAATTAATGTTAGGACTTCCCATGACTTGGCTCAGTCTTGCTTTAAACCTCCCAAGAATTGGGACTCTCCTCCCTCTTGCTGGGCAACTCTTCTGAGTCTATGATTTCTCACCTTCTGGCAATTTTCTCCCTGGTCCAATATTCTTTTGTTCCCATTTCTCTCCAAATGCTTCTTCTCCCTACTGGACAATCCTCTTAGCACTTCATATAGGAATTTATATTATTCAAACCATTAGTCCTTATGACCCTGTGGGACATAGGCCAGTATTGTTAACCGCATTTAACAAAAGGAAAAGGAGGACTCGTTTGCACAAAACCCTTCCTCTTTGCAAATTCACCCTTGTTCCTTAATGCGTGCTTGCTTTGTCCTGCAGCACAGTCTCAGGCCCTATCACAAACCCAACTGCGTGTATCGGTCTACCCTAGCACAGCCCAGAGTCCCATCAGCCTTTGCAGAAAGTGGAAAATCCACACTTCACTGAAAGAAACAGGGTGTATTGTTACCAATCTAAGACAATCCTAATAAATACAGGGTGGGGGAATTGGGGGACATACACATCTTTAAAGTTGCAGCCTAATTTTGGGCCTGGTCATCAGAAGAAATCTGTTTCAGAGAAATTCTATAAATGCCCCAAGTTTGGTGGAATGATGCAATTCATTCCTTTGGTCCTCCTGCTGAAGGTACCGGGAAGACAGCAGCTGTGGGTGGTTCTGACCAGTGTGCAAGCTGTAAATCACATTCAGAAAGAAGGAAACTGACCCATAGTCAATAATGAACTGAGCCAGACATTTTTGAGCATAGGGCCTTCTCTTTTGCTCCACGTCTAACATACACAAAGGCTAAACAGGAGGAGTCTCTTCTATGCTCTGCAGGCTTTTCTTCTGCTGTGT
Organism: Sphenodon punctatus; assembly: GCA_003113815.1. Lineage (NCBI taxonomy): Eukaryota > Metazoa > Chordata > Lepidosauria > Sphenodontia > Sphenodontidae > Sphenodon > Sphenodon punctatus. The sequence continues at coordinate 3,859,296 of QEPC01007720.1, read as the reverse complement.
CCTCTGACTCCACTTACAGTTGTTCTCTGCCTTCTGATCCTTTTTAAAAGGGATGAGCTCCCTCTTGTCTTAGAGGCTGTAAATTTATCCACCTTTTGCCACAGGCAACTAACTACATTCCTGTTGCTAAGATGCCTCCTGATTGTCTTCACAAACAGGACTGTGAAGTAGGAACCATTAGAGACAGAGGAACAGAGATGCAGGGGTGATGCATGAACACCCAACAAACACTGAAGCCCCACCCCTCACACAAAGGAGCTTGCAGGTGACAACAGCAACTAGAAGTGATCCCTCCCCCTATAAAGAGAGGGGCCACTAGCAGATGACTACCCCTTGGGCTGCTGCTTCTCCCGAAGGACTCCAAACTGACACTGCTGCTCTAATGGCACTGCAGCAGCATCGGGAGTGGGGGGCATGCCCCCCACACACTACTGCCACACACATAGCCAAAGAGAATCTTAGCATCCTGTCTCCTTCTCTGCTCTATCCATTAGGCAGAGGCTCCCAAAACATTGGGACCCCATGTAGGGTCATGCCATCTGTGCGTCAGGTAGGGCCCCGATTGATATCTGAAATGTCTTTGTTGGGGGGTCACAATCTATTGAAGCTCAAAATGTCACAAGACAAATATGGGGAACTGCTGTTCTAGGACAAACTCTTTCAGAGGTTGGAATATTATTAATGACTAGCCATTTACATTGCTTTTCAGTCTACAGGCCTTGGCCAAGCAGGGAACTGATCGTGACAGACACACTGAGTAGACAAACATACAAGAAATGAGTTCCTGGAACACCTCGGAATCCTGGCTCCCAGCCCCACCCCTGCACTCAACCCCGTAGCTGGAGACAGAACCCATGAGTCCATGCTCCCAGTCCCCCTTCACCAAACCCAATTCCCTTCCCAGAGTTGGAGATGGGACCCAGACAGGAATCTATGTTCAGAGTGTAAACCAGGGGTAGGGAACCTTTTTCCTCCCATAGCCCATTTTGAAAACTAGTGCAAGCTATGTGGGCCTGATAGAGTTGGAGACAGGGATTCTTAAGGGGTGTGGTAAGGAATTGGGAAGGGAGGGGAAAGTCCAGATCATAGATCTAGGCGAGTATCCATCCTCAACAGCTGCATACCAAAATCTCCTTATAGCAGAGAGCCACAAGCCACAACACATACTCATGTTCCCCTTTGAAGCATGTCCCAGACTGAGCCTTATCCCTCCCTTCCTTGCTTCATGAGTGGCTGGCTGAGTACAGCAGTGTTCTGTGGTGCTGGCTGCTGAGATTCTCAGGAGCAGCTGTGATTCAGCTGCCGAGATACTTGAGCGTATAAGACCCAGGCTCACTAAGGAAGTGTGGTCCTGCGACTGGCCTGGGCTGAGAGCTGCACTTGAATGGCTCCTGAGCCACAGTTTTCCCACCCCTATATTCTTGGCCAGGGATCCATCCCCTGTCCTTGAGGGCATGTCCTCATCTCTGCTCCCTTCCCCTGGGCTCATGCTTGAGGATAGGGAACAGATCTATGGGCCAGATTCAGGAACTGGAGAGGAGCCAAATAAAAGAGCCATGGGTTGGTTTGGGTGGGGTAGTCATTCTCTTCCCCTGCTCTAACTGCTGACCTCTCTCCCAAAGCTGGAAATGGAACATATCCTTCCCTCTCTTAAACCCATAATGCTCTACTCTCCCAGAGCCAGGCATGGAACCCAGGATTCTGGGTTCAGGATTCACCCCCACTCTCCTAAAACTGGGGTACAATGCCTGGCAGCCCAGACACCCTGCTCTCACCAACAGGTGGACCCCACTTTCCACCTGCTAGAAGTGGCATAAACATAGGCAGGGCTTGTCAGCACCTCTGCAGTAAGGATAACCCCCACCGGTGCTGGTGAGCTGTGCTCCCCTCCCACACCAGATGAGCTGTGACTTGACTGTAATTGGGGGTGTATTTAATCAGTCTGTAATTATCACCTTCTGATTTTCTCTTTGTTAAAGTTTGTTGGGAAGAGAAATTGAAAGGCACTTTTGGCAGCACTGAGGAGCTGGAGATGCCCCAGAGTTCAGCTTGCAGGGTTCGGGACTGGAAGTCACAATGGACGTGCCACTTTCCTGCAGCAGCATTGAAATGGGTGCTTTTCAAAATAGATGTTAAAAAAAATAATCCATGTCACACTTAGCAATGAAACACCAAGGGGCTGCCCCCACCTTTCCTCTCCTCCCCCTCGGTGTCTGCCACTCTGGGAGCTTGAGCTACCAGACAGGAGCTATAATATGCAAAGAAGATGCTAATTAAAAGGTACAGGTAACAGAGGGGACTTTTCATAGGCTATTGTTATTTAAATAAGGCAGTAAGTGCACAGGGACCATGAACCCAGCCCCAATGCAAAGGTAAGAGAGGGCAGGCTTTGGGGATTCAGACTAGAATCAATGGTACTGTGCTTTGGAAAGCCCACAAGAGGTTTCAGCACCAGCTGTGGGTGGAAGGGCACTGAACATGGTTTAAATGGAAATTCCACATCTGTACCCTTAATACAGGGGCCAAACCCAGAACCATTCAAGCAATCCTTAGCAGACGGCATCATTGCATCCTATGGCCATGGGGCCAAATGGCTGAACTGATCCTGTTTTTGGCACCAGCTATGCAGTTTGGTCCTATTACTGCAGAATGTAAGTTGTCTAAACTAAGATTACATGCTTAAACTGGCTTGGAGGAAAATCTGCCAGAGTCAAGGAAAGGAAGAGGGAAGAAAGGGGAGGGGAGATTCCCCTCATCCCCCAACCTCATACCCTGCAAAAGATAAAGATATAGCGACCAGTCCAGCTTTCCAACAGAGCAAGCTACCTTCCTAGGTAGCATCCTGGCTCCCACAAACCCTGTTCAAACCAATCACCTCCTAGAACTAGAAAGACACCCTAAGGTCCTGTCTCCTAGACTAAGGTCCTTTTTACATGGGTGGCACCAACACATGAATACCATGGGGTGTTCATGAGTGGGTGCCACCCATGTAAATCCCACAGTGGGTGTGCGTGTGTGCACACTCCCACGCACATGCATGCATACCCACCTCCACCCATCCCCCATGCATGGAGCAACTGGCAAAAACAGCAGTTGCTCCATGCATGTTGATGGGTGTATGCCCAGACTGCTTCCCTTTTGGGGTACTTACTTCACAGTGGTGATAATTCACACTGTAAGTGTTCACAATTTGTAGAGGAGGAGAAGGCTACCTCAGGAGTGTAAACAGTTGGTGTTCAGTGTTAAATGTCTTTAACACCCTTTCCTTGTTCATACGGACTTACCCCTGGAGGTTAGCTACTCCAAAGGACACATTCCTCTAATTGGGTGTAAATTAGAGGATGTACACAGTTTGGGCCCCTCATATCTCAGGGACCACCTTGCCCTCCGCGCCTCAGAGTGATCCCTTCGTTCCACCGGGGGTGCCTTTCTGGTGGTCCCCCGTGTAAGATGGGGGGCCACAATGGAGAGGGCGTTCTCGGTGGCCGGGCCGCGCTTATGGAACTCCCTCCCGGAGGAGGCTCGCCTGGCCCCGGGCCTGTTGGCCTTTCGACGTGTCTGTAAGACCTGCCTGTTCGCCCAGGCCTTCGGAGGGGAGGGTGGGGAGTGGGTTAATTTTTGTGGGGGGTGTTTTAAATTTGTTTTAATTATATTATAGATTTTTTTTATGTTTAAAAATTGTTTTATATTATGTTGGAAGCCGCCCAGAGATGCCGTAGGCATGGGGGGAGGCGTATAAATATAATGAAATAAATAAATAAATAAAATCCCCCAGGTGGGAACCACCTTTACTTCACATTTTAAACAATACTTTCATGTGAACAAAGCAGAGTTAAAGTGAATTAAGGGCAGAGACCCATGTTAATTGTATTTTGCAGTGAACATGGCTCCCTAATTAAGGGGTAATAATAAGTCCTTAGTTTTCTACTCTAACCATTAGACCACACTCCATCCCAGAGCCAGTAGCCACACTGACCAACTCTTCCCCCACCCATCCCACAACATTTGCTATTCTCTAACACAAGTTCCCAGACACAAGCTAGGATGCTGAAAGAAAGGCTGATACCAAGGTGCTCTGGATGCCTGCGCTTCTTTATCCCCCATACACATTTCTCACAAGACTAAGTGGTCTCCACATTTAAAGTCTTAGAGGTGCCAGGCACAGCTGCTGAAATCTATTGATCCCACAGAAACCCCCAGCTCTAATAAGCCATTGCTAAACACACTTCTGTTTGCAATAGCATGTGTGCCTACTAGCTGAAGTTAGCAGCTTGAGTCCAAGACAAGGGTACAAACAGGGTAAATGCCCCTTCCCTCCACCACATGCTTCTTAAGGAGAGTGTGCTGAAACTGACTTCTTCGTTATTCACCTAAAGGGAAATAAGGGTCACCTGAAGGGTCACCAAATGGAACCAATTTGGACCAATTCTGACTTTAGGCAGGAGATGGAGCGAGACCCACCAAATTAATTTTGCATAGGTCACCCACCCAACATCACACTCACTATTAAACTGGGCTAAACCCATGAGCTAGATACAAGGGGACACTATCTCCCGTTCCAAACCCCATCACCACCTAATCCCCACAGGTATTTCTCTGGAAGTATCAGAGCACAGGAGGAGGACATCAATGTACTTACTAGATACACACAAATGCCTTCCCAGCCAGAGGGGTAATAGCAGAAGGTCCTCTCCCTCCCCTCTCCCTTGTACATGCAACTCCCCTGAATTTTGGCCATTGTAGAAAAAATTCTTCTGTTTCTTCCAATTTCTTTTCAGTCACCTGCACTGGTTGTGAAGGGGCTTATCTTCTCAAGTTATATATCAGCTTCACGCTCCACATGCACCATGGCTGGCAAGATAGACATATTGTTGTTAGAGGCTTGGGAGATCGGGGAGACCTTGTCAAAAGTCAGCTCATTTTCCTCCCCTTGCAGGGCAGCGTGAGGAAGAAGGTGAGGGTAGCTCAGCGTCACTACGTCCTTCTGGTAGGTGGTGTCATGATGGTAAGAGACCAGCTCGTTACTTAAGTTCACCGCCTCAACAGCATTGCTGGGACAGAAGCGGCCACAACCAAGGATGGCGGCAAAGGCCCTCCGGAAGTCGGCATTGAAGGCATAGATGATGGGGTTGAGGGAGGAGTTGGCCCAGCCAAACCAGACAAAGATGTTGAAGACCGTTTCACTTACACAGGGCAGCTCCCCAGGTTCATGCAGGCTGAGGTCACAGAAAGGCACCATACAGTTGAGCACAAAGAAGGGCAGCCAGCAGAAGACAAAGACACCCATGATGATGGAGAGGGTCTTGAGGACCTTGGTTTCTTTCTTGAAGGAGTTCTTCAGGGAGGCCTCATGAGGGCAATCATTGCTGTGGCAGTTCTGAGCATGTTCCACAGCCCTCTCCAGGGAAGAGATCCTCCGGATCTGCCGCTGGGCAATGCGGAAGATTCTGGTGTAGGTCACTATCATGATGGCAACAGGCATGTAGAAGCTGATGAGGGAGGAGGAGATGGCATAGGTCCTGTTGAGGCTAGAATCACAGTTTTCCTCTGGGCTGTGGGTGAAGTTGGAGCCTGTTTCCCAATAGGCAAGGAGTTCACTAGCCTTATGCCACCTCAGCTGCACAGGTATAAAAGAGATCAAGATGGACAGCAGCCAAGCCACCCCGATCATGATGAATGCCACCCGCTGGGTCATCTTCCTCTCATAGCGGAATGGGCTAGAGATGGCCCAGTAGCGGTCCACACTTATGATGCACAGGTGAAGAATGGAGGCGGTGGAGCACATGATATCAAAGGCCACCCAGACATCACAGAAGCCACCAAAAGGCCAGAAGCCAGCTACCTCAGTGACAGCCTTCCAGGGCATCACCAGCACAGCCACAAAGAGGTCAGAGACAGCCAACGAGATGACAAAGAAATTGGTGACTTTGGAGCGCAGGTGTCTGAATTTGACCACAGCCACGCACACCAGAGTATTGCCCAGCAGGGTGGAGAGGATGAGGAGGAAGAGCAGGGAGGCAGTCAGCACTCGCAGGGAGAGTTCAGAGGTGTCGGCCCCAGTCTGGCCCTCTCCAACAAGGGTGTCATTGATCATGGCCAGCACGTTTTTCCCTTCTCCACCCATGAGTATCTGTGGTCCTGCAATCCCCAGGAAGCTCCTGGTTCTACAGCCCCCTCAGCACATCAGCCACCTCCCTGCCAGCTCCTTTTTATTTTTCGTTTGCATCTCAGCAGCAACCGTCCTGGCTTCCGGACTTTTGGAAACCCAGCTGAATCCTCAGCTACGACAAACAGCACTCCAACCTTTCACTCCTTTCCAAGCCCCCTGCAGTCAGCCTAGCTCTCTCTCCCCTCCTCTCCCCCCCCCCCCNCCCCAATCCTTTCTCTTGCAGCTGCCACTCACAAAGCCAGCTCTCTCCTTCCACCCTAGTGCAAGGGGATGCCTTTCTCTTTCCCTCTCCTCTCTCAACGATTTATCAGCTGTTGCTCTTCCATGGCTTTGTTGAGAATCCCAGTCAGTTCCTTCTGTACTAGCCAGGCTGGGACTTGCTGTCAGTTGCAAGCACAAGTTGGGTTTTCTCTGCTGCTGCTAGCAGATGCTGGATGCTTCTCAGCTCAGCCACCAGGCTGCTGCTCTGCTGGCGCTGCTCTTCTCTCTGGTGTCTTTTTACTCTGAATTTTGCTTGGGTGAGAACTCCTCCCTCTCTGTGCAGTTCCCCCCCTCCCCTTGCCATTCCTGGCCCCACTGTGAACCCCATTCCACGTTTTTAACTCTGAAGCACCCAAAGGCATTAGTGTCAGATGAGGTTAGGGGAAGAGGGGAGGGGAATGAGCAATTAGATAGGACTGAGATGAAGACTCTTCATTGGAAGCAAGGACATGAATTCAATGAGGGGGACATGAAGTTATTTATTATTAGTTATTTATATAGCACAACAGTGTACCTGGCATTAAACAATAATTACAGACAGGTCCCTACCCCAAGGGAGGTTGGAATCTAGGATGGACAAGGGATGGGAGAGGGGAACCTAGCGAGAGACAAGGTGCATGCACTTAGCTTAGTTACAGGCAGGCCAGAGACCCATCTCACTATTACTGCCAGTGGGGAAAGTACAATGAACATGGGTCTCTGGTTGCAGGGAACCCGGAGTGACAGGACAGTAGAGGGAGCATCAGCGAGCACAGACTGCAGAGGTGAGGAGATAGGGAAAGCCTGACAGAGACAGCATGGTCTAGCAACCAAGGCACCAGCATGAGAATCGGGAGAACTGGCTTCTCTGTTCCAATGTGAGCACCGTCTCACAATTTTTTTCACATTCACCCAAGAAGCCAGAGGTGCGGGGGTGTGTGTGTGTGCCTGTTTCCTGTTTACCCTGGAGTGTTGGGGGGTTAAAGGTGTTTTTTAGGCTGCAGGATGCCTTGTGTGTAATGTATAACTAATCTGCAAGACAAGTGTTACCACCCAAACCCAGGTTTAACAATTGTGGGGTTTTCATTTTTGCGTGTTTCTTGTAATGTCAGAATGACATTTTTCACTTTCAGTCCACCAAGCGGCAAGAGTAGCCAGAAATCTTGCCAACTTCCAAGAGAGAATGCAGGAACCACGGCCCCCAACCCCGCTGCTCGGAAGCACCTCATGACAGCAGCAGGGGAGAAGTCCCAGTGGCAGGACTCCAGCGATGACAGCACCTCTCCTGCTCCTGAAGGCAGCTCTTGGCCTCTGGAGCGCTGCTCCCTGCCCTGGGTCTACCCCATGCCCTGCTCCTGTACCAGGAAGGGGGGCGGGTGCACGAACAAACACACTCCAGTTGCATTTTTCTCTACAGCCTAGCCTACCTCACAGGGTTGTTGGGAGGATTAAAAGTTGTGTTCAATTGTTGTCTGTAAAGCGCTCATGGCAGGGGGGCACTATATTAAAAAAAAAAAAAGATTATTATATCTAAGGCCAGCCCTGCAGACAGAAAACATCCCCTAGCACCACTAAGGCCATGGCCCAGGGGCAGGTTTGTGGCAATGCAGTTAGTGGCGGTTCCTCCAACCTGTATTACATTTACAAAGGGAGTTTCACTTGACTGCACACTTTTCTACCCAATAGCTACTGCTCTAAATGGATGAGCACATTCCTCTAGTGGACTGCTCTTCCCAACCCTATTAAACTAGCAACACTGCTTTATTAGAAAGCAACACAGACATACCTCCTTGTGGGCTATTTAATCTTAAAATTAATCATATCCACCACCATTCTTCACTAACATCAGCAGAGTTACCTCAGAAATCATCTGGCCCAAAGGACTGAAGGTTTCATTAAACAAGGTGGCAAGTGGAAGAAAATGTGGCTCAGGGGATAATCATAAAAAATATATATATCCAAGTGCCACTTTAAGGAATGGGTGGTACTTTAGGGCATAATCTGAAGCAGTTTTGTGCTGGCACTAACCTTTTACACCAACGTAAGTACCATTCACTTCACTGGGATTCATGCCATTACCAAGGGCTATTGTCAGTTCTAAACAGCTTCAGGACCATGCTGATGTGTATTTGCATGCTTTGCTTTTCAATATGGTTCTCTCTACATGGAGTCACATAGGCTGCTGCCACCAGTGAAGGATATATAACAGCCCCAAAGGAATTCCTCCAATGCTAGCTAGCTCCTGGGGAACTTTTCTAGGGTCTCTGAGGAATGAACTTTGTGAAAAACAATTAAAGCATCTCTTGCTGTGAAAACCCATTTTGGAGAAGGAAAAAAACCCTTCCCAGGCCAACTAAAGAACACAGAGCCAAGCCCTGCAAAACTCAACTCACCTGGGAAACCAGCTCATAGAGAAACACTCCCGGCACTAACCTCGCTAATTACTCTGGTGTTTGCTGTAACATATTTTACAATGACCTTAATCTTTGCTTGTGCAGTGCACCAGTTCCAAAGAGAGCAGCAGCTACTCTATGTGTCCATTGTGCACAGTTTAATTATCTTTCCCACATGCATAACCCCAGACTGAATGCAGGCTGCTTCAGACCACTCCTCTTGACTGCATGCCTCCGCACCTTCCCTCCCAACCAGCCAAGAAAATAACCTTATCTTCATTTTGAAGAAAGTGCAAATTTTCTTCTATCAGCTCTGGGATGCAGCCTATTTTGCACTAATGAGAACTTTAAAGAAACTAAGTCATTCAAGGGACCACTTGTGAAGGCTTCATTTAATGGCCTTACTATCTCGGACGCCTGACAATAGGTTCTTACCAGTAGGCCCCCCTGAGCCTTCATGGGAAGGGTGGGTACAAATTGAATCAATTCTTATGCCAAGTTGATGATCCAGATGACTGAAGGCAAAAAACCATCACCTTTCCCTAGTAAGCAGGCCTGTTAAGAGAGAAATCAGAGCCCTGGGTACATCATGGTAGATGGAAGCAGGCCTCCTGCCCATCATCAACTTTAAAATCAATTTCTGGAAATCATACTGGTTGCTTAATATATTACTTGTAATTTTACTCATATTTTAATGTATATTGAGAAATTTCTTGTGGATTTTGAAGCTCTCTGAGCTTGGGGGCCTGGTACAATCGTAGTCCCATTTCACTGCCCTTGTCAGACTCACTAGTATATCTTTGAAATAGTCCATTGAATAAGATATGTAAAAGTCAGCAGCTAAGGGAATTAAGCAAATCTAAGAGCCAAGACCATCAAGCAAGGTTAAGCAAGCAGAGGGAGCCACTATCTAGTTTAGGTGCCATTCTTGGTACATGAGATGTCGAATATCGAGATGTAGAATATCGCTAGCACAGTTGGATAGAAGGCCAAGACTGCCACCCCACAAGGGTATATAATGCTATCCAGCATGCAACCACTCTGGATCTGCAGCTACATACAGTACATGGAAACGTATAAAGCATGGATTTAACTGTATGCCACAGTACAGTTTAGTACTTCCAGACTATGCAATGGAGCAGAGGATCGTTTTTCAGCTGCTATTACCCCAGAATTAAAGCTCAAAAGGAATATGCTCTGCTTCTTGCTTAATTATTATTATTAATAAATATTACATAGCACCAGCAGTGTACCTGACATTGTGCAGTCACAGTAGTTACAGACAGGTTCCCTACTCCAAAGAGCTTACAATCTAAGAGACAAGGAAGGGAGGACAAGGGAGAGGTGAACATCAGGGAAAACAAGAATACATTCCTAAATGTGGGAAAATGCAGGTGCACGTGCTTAACGTAGTTACAGGGAACAGATTCGGAGGGAGGAGGATACAATTTCACTCATGACAAGTCAGGGAAAGCCTAATGGAAAAGGTGAGTTTTCAGGAGAGTTTTGAAAGTTGGGAGGGAGGGAGCAGAATGAGTGTATCCAGGGAGAGAGTTCCACGCATGAGGGGCAGCAAGAGAGAAGTTGCGAAGACATTTAGAGGAGCAGGGAGTCGCAAGCAGGCAAGGGTGGGGGCAGAGGAGGAGAGATGCTCCCGGCCAGGAGAGTGGTGGGATATAAGGGTAGAGAGAGATGGGGGGGGGCAAAGTCATAAAGAGCTTTGAACGTGAAGACCAGGAGCTTGTGTTGAACACGTTCCCAGAAGAAGCCAGTGTAGGGTGGAGAGGGGCTGAACGTGGTTGAAGCGATGGGCAAGGTGGATGACCCTGGCAGCAGAGCGTTAAACAGAGATGAAGGGGGGCCAAGATCAGAGCAGGGGAGACCAGTAAGAAGGAAGTTATAGTAGTAAAGGCAAGAAATGACTAGAGCGTGGACTAGGGTTTTTGCAGTGGCAACAAAGGCAGGGCCATATTTTAGCAAGATTATACAGGGCAAAGTGGCAGGATTTGGCAACAGCCTGGATTTGAGGCGTAAAAGAGAGGGAGGAGTCAAAAATGAACCCCAGGCTACTACACGCCTGAGGGACAGGCTGGATGCTGACAACGGAAATGGGGGAAATAGGGGGGGTGGGGTGGAGAAGATGAGTTCAGTCTTGGCCGTATTAAGCTTGAGTTGGCAGCGAGACATCCAAGCAGAGTTACCAGAGAGATAGTCAGCGATATGAGACTAGATGGAGGAGGACAGCACAGGAGAGGAGAGAGAGAGAGAGAGAGTTGTGTGTCAGCAGCATACAGGTGGTACTGGAAGCCATGTAATTCAAGTTTACCCAGAGAAAGAGTGTAAAAGGGAGAAGAGAAGGGGGCCCAGGACAGAGCCTTGGGAAACTCCCAAAGAGATGGGGAGCAACATAGAGGCGGTTTCAGCCAGAGAAACGTTGCAATTCGAGAGATACCAAGAGAACCAGTCTAGAACAGAGTCCCAAAAACCAAGGGAACATAGCGAATCCAGGAGGCAGCCATGGTCAACAGCATCAAAGGCGGCAGAGAGATCGAGGGCAGGAACTGAGTAGGGGCCCTTAAGATTTAGCTGAGAGACGGTCATCAGTGATTTTGGTGAGGGCAGTCTCAGTCAAGTGGAGAGGGCAGATGCCCGATTGAAGGGAGTCAAGGGAGGAATTAGAAGAGAGGAAATCAAGACAGCGCATGTAGACCATTCTCTCCAGGAGCTTGGAAGCAAATGGTACGAGCAAAATGGGGAGATAGCTGGAGGGATCAAGAGTGGCCTTGTTAAGGAAAGGGGAGACAGTGGCATGTTTGAAAGTCAGTGGAAATGACCCAGTAGAGAGGGAGAGATTAATGATGAGAAGCAGAGAGGCGCAGAGCAGTCAGGGCAATTGCCATTAGGAGGTGCGATGGATGGGATCAAGGGGGTAGATGGAGGGGTTGGATGAAGAGAGGAGGGAAGTGATCTCGTCAAGGGATGTTGGGGAGAAGGTGGGAGAACAGAGGAGCGACATAGGGGGAATAGCAGGGTAGGAAAAGGGGGATGGTTGGAAATCATAATCAAGGCAGAGTTCATCAAGGAGAGAAGATCCTATGCACAGAGAGAGAGAGAGAGAAAGGCAGGCTTCAGAAGGGAAGCAAATGTTGAGAAGAGATGGCAGGTAGCATCAACACTACCATAGCCAGACTACCATAAGCCATGGTATGGCCAGGTCTTCCCAGCTAGGTGCACCACATCAGTCCCCATTTGAGAAGTGTTCCAGAAAAACCTAGGTCCTGCAAGAAGTGAGGTTGGCAAATGATTCATGGGTAGGTATGAAACACTTATTTCCTGTTAGTCCTAAAGTAGCTCTTTTCCTTAAAATGTAAATCCAAGGTTCTCTTTCAAGCAAACTGCATAACTTGTTTTCATTATAATTCCCATGCGAGAGAAAGGTTGTTAACCCCGATGTTAGTGTCACAGCCAAATTGCAACTTAGGTAATTACATTCAGTCTAGCTAAAATTTCTTCTGCAATTTCAGTCAGACATAATATCCTTCACTTCCTAACTGGTGTGTAGGGTTGCATGGCTAAAAAGCTGCCATATTCCATCCAGAAGTGGCTGCATTTCAGGAGCAAATAATGTATACACCACTTAGATATTTTGTATAGCATTCTGGTAACACACACACACACACACACACACAGTCTACATTAATGCAAGATTTTACACTGCTGCCGTGTCTGCTTTTTTCTGTATTTAATCTCCTATCACCTCATAACAGAGCGCCCTTTATAAATTACCCTTCTACAATTTTCTCCCAGCCACATCTTTTTATTTTCTTTCCTTACATCGCCTTGATTACATTTCCCACTTGGAGTCCGAGCATGAAAATTACCAGCCACTTCAAGTAAGGCACCAGCTGCTCATCTTTAACTGTTAAATGCCTCTTCTGGCCCTTCAGAGCAGCAGTCTCTATGGGATGCTGTACCCATATTCACAGTGGGAACACTCAGCAGCAACTCTACTCCTTCTATAGGAGGAACACTCAATAGCATCTGTACTTTTCCCTCAGGAGGAAATACCAAGAACAATCCTATCTGGTGATAGGGTAAGACTCCCAGTTACTCTTGTCCCTAAAGAAAGGATTTAGAGCACAAGCCAACAGGCTGTGTGGAATGCTCTTAATTACCACTGCGATTCCAAGAGGTCCTGAGGGAGTAAACCCTGGACCTGGACGGTCACTCTGTCAATGAGCTGGTCCAGCATTGGAACAACTTGCTGGAGGAGGGCATTGACAGGGTGGCTCCGAGACGCCCTCTGCCTCGGTCTCGTCACTGCAGGGCCCCTTGGTTTACTGAGGGGCTGGTGTATGAAACGAGTAGGCAGAAGGCTGGAGCGATGCTGGCGTTGGACTCGATCTGACTCTGATCGTCTTCTCCATAGAGCCCATCTGTGTTCCTATGTTGAGGCTGTGAGGGTAGCGAGGAAGGAGTTCCTTGCTGTCCTCATAGCGTCTGCGAAGTCACGGCCGGCGGAGCTGTTTCAGGTGGGACGGGGGCTGGTCAGTCCGGCCTCCCTCCACCTGGATGGGGACTTGTCCCAGGCCCGCTGTGAGGAGTTTGTCAACTACTTCACAGACAAGAGTGCTCGGATTCAGAGCAACTTTGACGCTGGATTAGGGGCAGTAGGGGGAGAGCGCGAGGTGATGGAGGCCCCGTCCGGTCCAGCTTTGTGGGGGGGAGTTTCAGGAAGTGACGCCGGCTGATGTGGCGAATGTCTTGGGGTCTGCGAGGGGCACCTGTTGTGAACTCGATTCATGCCCGTCCTGGTTGGTGAAAGCCTCCAGGGAGACGTTGGGAACGGTGCTGGCGAGGGTAGTGAGCGCATCCTTGCAGCAGGGGAGGGTGTTGCCCAGCCTCAAGGAGGCTGTGGTGCGCCCCCTGCTGAAGAAACCATCTTTGGACGTGGATGCGCTCGTCAGTTACCGACCTGTCTCTAACCTTCCCTTCTACCCAATGAGTTAATATAACGTCATTAGTAATCTTTCCCAGTACTATGATGTTCTAGTGAGTGGTCCTTTTCAGTTAAATGTTTATGGATTATTTAGGCATGGGGGGCGAAGGGTAGGATGTGGTGTATCAATCGTGGAAACTATGGCATTTTATTATTTGTATTGTCTATATATTGCAATTTAGGTTGCATTATGTATTTTAATTTAATTATTTAATTATTTTATTTGGAGATTGTAAAAGCCAATGGCTATACAATAAAATCTTGTGTGTGGGCCTACACGTAGGCTACAAGCCAAGCCATGTAGGACCTTAGGATGGCTCCAAAGGGTTTCCTTACCATATTGGTTTTCTTGAAATTATATGTCGAAATGGTAATAATGACATGGGCCGATATGAATATGATCTGTAGTTGGTATATTTTATGGATTGAGTATTGGGTATGGTTTAATTAGGAAATGCTTATTATTTATGTGTACTATTTTGTACAAATTTTAAACTGTTTGGACTCATTAAGGCAAAGACCAATGGTTACGCCGAAATAAATATTTGATTTGATTTGA
>QEPC01007720.1:3808146-3826451 GCA_003113815.1 Sphenodon punctatus | reverse complement strand
CCTTTACTCTATTCTTGTCCTCCTTGATCTCTCTGCTGCCTTCGACACTGTTGACCACTCGCTGCTGCTTGAATCACTTCACACCCTGGGATTCTGGGACTCTGTCCTCGACTGGTTCTCCTTCTACCTTTCTGACCACTCCTTCAATGTATCTCTTCCTAACTCCTCCCCCTCCCTGCCCCTCTCGGTTGGGGTTCCCCAAGGCTCTGTCCTTGGCCCTCTCCTCTATCTACACCCATTCCCTAGGCAAACTCATTGCCTCCCACGGTTTCCAATACCACCTATAGCTGACGACACTCAACTCTCTCTCTCTCTCCACTCCTTCCCTCTCCCCCTCCGTTCAGGCTCGTCTCACCAACTGTCTCTCCAATATCTCCGCCTGGATGTCTCAACGCCAACTCAAACTGAACATGACGAAAACTGAACTCCTGATCTTCCCTCCCAATCCTTCCTCTCCCCTGTCAATCGCCATTGACGGGGTCTCCATCCTCCCTGTCCCCCAAGCCCGTAGCTTGGGCTTCATCTTCGACTCGCACCTTACCTTCAAACACTACATTGTCTCCGTGGCCAAATCCTGCCGCTTCTCCCTCCACAACATTGCTAAGATCCACCCTTTTCTGTTTCCTCTGCCAAAACTCTCATCCACGCCCTCATCATTGCACGCCTCAACTATTGTAAGTAACCTCCTCCTCGCTGGCCTTCCCTGCTCTCACCTTTCTCCCCTCATCTCTGTTCAACACTCTGCTGCCAGGATCATCCACCTAGCCCATCGCTTTGACCATGTGCAGCCACTGCTCTCCTCTCTCCACTGGCTCCCCCTTCCTGAGCGTATTCTGCACAAGCTCCTCGTCTTCACTTACAAAGCCCTTCACAACCTCGCTCCCCACTACCTCTCTGCCCTGATCTCCCTCCAAACCCCTGTTCGAGCACTCCGCTCTTCTTCTATCCCCTCCCTTATCCTCCCATGCCTCCCCTGCTCCCCCAACCGCCTTCGTCCCTTCTCCCTCGCTGCCCCGCACGCCTGGAACTCCCTCCCTGCCCAGATCCGCCTTGCCCTCTCCCTTCAAGTCCCTCCTCAAAACCCACCTCTTCCGCTCTGCCCTTCCTAACTCCTGCTAATCATCCCCACCCAGGATTATCTCCTACCTGTTATCTGCAAACTCCAAATGTACTGTAACCAAGCCAAGAGTGTGTACCTGAGTTCTCGCATCCTCATGAATGTTGCATCCCTTGTCTCTCCCTGTTCCCCCTTCCCTGTCTCCCCTCCCACTGCCTTCTTTAAATTGTGAGCTCTCGGGCAGGGACCATGTCTATCTTGTTCTCTGTAAAGCACCAGGTACATCACTGGCACTATATAAATGCTTATAATAATAATTAATAACCCCCTTGTCTCACTCCATACTTTTCACTCTGTATGAAGAGTTGCATGACTTTAATTCATTCGCTAAGTGGGGAGGGTTTTGAGTGATCCATATCTACTCCCCCCGGATGCGTTGAGCCCCCAGACTTCACAGCCTTGGAGCAGGAGATCTAGCCCAAGTGCTGGTGTAGTGTGATAATGATTGGTGCAGCCAAAACTGAGTTATTAAGCATTAAAAAAATCAGTTCTGCTGGGTGACGCATGCATAGTTGAGCAGCTGCTGACCACCAAAAAACAGCATAAGGAAAGTTACTTGACTCTGCTTTTTAAAATCACTTAACTTTATCAGGAGCCAGTTCTGTCACAAAGACTTTAAGATCTAGTCAGTTTCATGTCAATTACCCTCTTGCCTCAGAAAGCCAGCAAGATGCATCCCTAGTCAGTTTCATGTCAAGTACCATCTGGCCTCACTCCATACTTTTCATACAGAGTGAAAAGTCTGCAACTTTTCACTCCGTATGGCACATAAGTTTCCTTATGCTGGTTTTTTTTTTTTTCTAACACCACAAATGGTGGTCAGCGGCTGCTCATGTGCCAGTCAGCAGAACTGATTTTTGAATGTTTAATAACTCTTTTTTGGCTGCATCAATCATTATCACACTACACCAGCACTTGATCTAGATCTCAGGCTCCAAGGCTGTGAAATCTGGGGGTTCAACTCATCAGAGGGGAGGAGATAATGATTCAAAATCATCAAGATGCTGTGCATTTTGACCACAACCAATTAACTTTCAAACAGTTATAACTTTTTATTGTCTGGCTGGATCTTCTTCAAACTTTTCACGTCCCCACAAATATAAGCCAAGAATAATTTTTCAGAACTGCAGCTCAAGTGGTTTCCTTAATATTGGGGCTCCAGCAGTCCCCTGTTTATAATGGAGAGCAGTTTGGCCTTTAACGTTTTTGCAGTTACCGCTACAAGAAAATAAGTAGGTAAAGTAACCTCTGCATAGCCACAACTCTCAATAGTCAGGATTAAAATACAAAGTATGAAGTGAAGTTTCAGACTTGCTTGTAATAAAAAAAGTGAAACGTTCAAAAAGGTAGTAGCTGCTTAAAAATAGCACTGGTGTTCAGCAAGGAGCTAGGACAATTGCTGTTTCCCTAGTTTCCCGAGGAATTGTCCTTGCAGGCTTCCTGTTTTCTCAAACACATAACAGCAAAGGAAACCCAGGCACACTCCAGAGCAAGTAAGCCATTCCATTTCCCTTTCTTCGTTTCTTGACAGTTTTCCTGTTGGGCTCAGACCCAGCCCAACACCACCACAACAAGAGTCCACACCTTTCACCCGAACTGCTGTGCTATACATGACTGAGAAAATAAGTTCCTTTTCAAAATTAGAAACACGTAGCTTGGATTTTTTAAATAGGAATTTAAAATGAGGGCGAAGCCCTCTATCTGCCCCTGAAATGTTTGTGGTTTTACAGATACAATTTTAAAAGGAGGTCTTGCTCTCGCTGGTTCTGTCTGAAAAGCCTACACCAGTAGTTCCCAAACATTTTGAACTATCAATGGACACTGTCAATCCTCAAGATTTTTCATGGACCCTCATGAACCTACCACAGATGGCCAGAACTGCTAAAGGCCGACAACCTTTCAATCCCCAATGGCATCATCTCCAGGGGAAGGATTGGAACATACATTTGCTGGCTGCACCTTGGTCCCCTTGTCTCAGGAGGCGGGCAAGGTACCAGTATGTGCTGCAGACCAGAGTTTGGGAATCACAGACTTTCATTAGAATGAGAAACGTACTACGCAGGAACAGAAACCATCCTTAGAGAGCTGTCAAAAGCACAAAGCAAGCCAAGCGAAGGAAACTCTCCAATATCTGTCAAACCCATCTTAAGGTAATTATTGCCTGAAATTACAATCGTTTTTTTAAAAAATCAAGACGACATGCAGTTTAAGATTACTGCCACCTGCTTTTTTTCTTTTTGTAATCTGGCTGATCCAAGGCATAGGTTGAGCTGTTCGGCTAGCAAGTAAACCAATATAGTGCTGCCGAAATTGAGTGTGTTACACTTATACTGCTGAGGACATGGCCTGACATCATTAGAACTTCACGCTTGCCCTGGGCAAGAGCTGAAAAGGGCCTTTAAATGTGATTAACTACCACATGTTTACTCACTGTTCCAGTTTCATTTTCATTACCTAGAGACATGATACTGGCAACAATCTCTGAAAGCTTCTCTACCCACTGCGCTGCAAATAGAACACAAACCAGAGTTGGGGGAAGCCTCTTTGTGAGAGGGTTCACAATCCACAGCCCCTTCTAAGTCTCACTTTCACTGAAAAAAACAGCCAGTAGGAAAAACAGACCGAGAACCTACCGGCTTTCAAAGAGGTCACTGACCATTTCATCAATCCCCATACCAGAAGTGGGCAAATGGCAGCTCAGGAGCCGCACTGGGCTCTCCGGCACCTCGACTGTGGCTCTTGGAACAAATGGCAACCTGGAGTCAGGGTCTCCATGCTGCTCCCTTACTTTCACCTTCTTCACATGCAACACCCAGTGGTTGCCCCTCTTGCTTCCTGTGTGCCCCAGCAGGGACTACCCAGCATTGGGCACTCACAGCAGTGGCAGCAGTGCTCGGTGGCTCCTACTACTGCATGAAAGAAGCAGGAAAGGCGAGCACCCAGCACTGGGTAGTCCATGCTGGTTGGGTGGCAAAGGCAGGAGAGGCAAGCAGTGTTAGCAGATGTGAGGCAGTGGGAGAGATCAGCAGCAGGTATGAGGTGGGCTGAGGTAGGGGCAAGCAGAGGCAGCAACGCTGGGGGAGTGAGAGCGTGTGCGACTAGGAATGCGCGTGCATGAGGGCTAGAGTCACGTTCAATGGAAGCCCTTGCCCATATGAAGATCTCAATGTGCAGCTACTCAGATTGGAAACTTTGCCCATGCCTGTCCTACACACATAGCTAAGAACTCTATATCCCATGCAGTTCTTACGGACGTGTCTGTACATACATCAAGTACAGATACATGTCTCTCTTTCAATTGTGCCTCTCGTGATGATGGGTAAAGAATTATTACAACAGTACTCAAGACTACATCTCAATTAGGGCTGTGCATGGGGTAAAGCATTTGTGGTCTGCATTTATATCATTGCCTGTGTTCACTGCATTTTCTCCATTGTTGCCATATATGTGGAAAACACAGTGAACACGGGTCTCTGCGTATGAGTTATTTTGGCACAGAAGTACAGTGGGCTCTGTCAGTTTGGGGGAGAGTGGAAAACATGGCTAGCTTGGTAGGGAGGTTGCTAGCTTGGGGAAGATGGAATGAGCATGGATCTGGCTCAGGGAGATCGCAGGCTTAAGGAAGAGTGAGGCATGTGGCTGGCTTGGGAGAGGGGAGAATGGAACATGAGGCTGGCTCGAGTGGGAAGTTACTGGTTTGGGGATGGAATGGGGCATGGGGCTGGCTTGGGGGGCTGTCAATGGTTTAAGAAGGAATAGGGCATGGGACTAGGCTCAGAGGAGGTTGCTGGCTTGGGGGAGTGGGAATTGAACTGATTCAAGGAAGAGGAATGAGGCATGGTTCTGGCCCGGGGAGTGGTGGTTTCTGGCTCAGAGGGGAGTCACTGGCTTGTGCAAAGTGGGATCCCTAGGTGGGAACAGGGTAATGGGGCTGGCTCAGGGGGATCACTGACTTGGGGAGGGGAGGAATAAAGCTGCCAAGGACTCACCATTTCTCCCTGGCTAGGCCTGGCTGCAGTGTTGGAGACCACAGTTCTGAGACAGCAGCAGCCCATGCAAGTGTGAAGAGCTCAGTACAAGCTCCCAAGCAAGCAGCAAAGCTGAGCTCCAAGTTGGATAGGTGCTGCAGTTTGGGGATTCAGTCTGAGATCTCATGTGTTTTCTGGAAAATGCTGAGTTCACTCAAAACCTGAATACACAGATCTAGTATTCATATTTTGAACATGGAACTCCAAAGTTCTTTTTTGCATTTATTTGTATTTATTTATCTGTATTTATTTGTTGAATGCACAGCCCTAATCTTAACCTTCCCACCATTTCCAAGATGTTTGCCCAGTGCAAGTTCCAAATACAGCAACGCTCACCTGAAGTAGCTCCACATAAATCAGCACTTCCTCCTCCTCTGGCACTTTGCTGTCACCCAGCACACTGGACAAGGTCCACTTCAGGGGCTTTAGGATGAAGACTCCCACACCCCATGAAATCCAGCTACTGTCTACACTGGCCATGAAGTCAGATTCTCTCTGCAGTTTGCCACGTCTAGTGAAAGAGATAAACAAGGATTACAGAACTGAATAAAGCCCAGGCTATTCTTTCCCCAGTTCATGAAAACAGCAGAGGCTGAAGGAAAATATCAGTTCATCTGAAGGTCTCTATCGCAAGAATACTGCTGCTCAGGATGAGTTGCCTAAAGTTGGTGTTAATGGGATAGCACCTTGGTACCCTGTAGTTAAAAATACTTTTTCCTTGGAAAGGTATCTGCTAGAGATGCATGGATTTTCAATTGCGCAGAATGCTAACTTTAGTGTGCTTTCAACTTTTCGATTCTGCGGTTATGGCTGGTAGGGTGGTGAATGTTGACTTTAGTTCAAGAAGATGCACATGCTACTTTAATGAAACTGAAAATCTGGAACACGTTTTATTTATGTGCTCGTATTACAGATTTGAGAGAGGCAAGGATTGCTCCGTTACTGCCCCATAGATCTCTTTTGTCCTTTAATCAAACTATTAGCTACCTGTTGACCCCAAAATATCCTTCTATTATGAAGGCTGTAGCATCCTTTGTTCTTTTGGTAAGCAGAGAGGGGAAAATAAAATGGCAGCAAGGAGGCTATTGAGAATGGTCAGCACTGGATTATAATATATTACCCCATGTCAATGATAAGTTATTTGTTAGTATTATTTTATGTTTGTTTTTATAATTTTGTATTGGATGTGTTCGGTGATGGCAAAAGCTGATGTCCTAAATAAAACTTGACTTGATTCGCTAGAATATCTTTAGTAGTAACATCTCTCCTGCATAAATAGAAGCAGTTTCAGAGACTTCTTCTGACCTCAAATCATTTCTCTTTTCCCTTTAACCATGAGAAAAAACCCATAAAAAACAACAGAGGAAACCAACCTCCATGTAGGATTTTTATAACTGGTAATGGTGCATTATTTTCTATCAAATGAAAAGCAAATAAGCTGGAATAAATAGGATACAAGATGACCCCATTTGGAGTTTCAATCCTGAGTTTGGGAATCTCTGTCTCTCCCTGTACCTTATCTAGGCCTGCTCCTCAATGATCTTTGGCACACTACCTTTCTAGCATCCTGGAGCACATCACTCCTAATATATTGTTCCCTATGCCCAACTGACACTTTTCAAGTCAACTGACCATTCCATAGCAGCTGTTTGTGCCCACCATTATTATTAATTATTATTATTAGCAAACATATAGCACCAGCAATGTACCTGGCGCTTTACAAAGTAATTAAATAGACACGTCCCTGCCCTAGGGCTTACAATCTGAGAAACCAGGGGGCTCCCAGTTCCTCAGGAACACTGCTACCTATACCCCCTCCTAAACACTACCTCTGCCCAATAGCTCCTTCTACCCATCTTTTACACAGTCCCCAGTATGTTGTCCACTTTTGGCCACCCAGTATACCAACCTTTATTCACCCTTACGCCCATCCCCTCCCAGAGATTTCAACATATTATCCCTTTAGTGCCCCATTCCCCCAGTGACACCTTGCACAGTGTCCCCTCATACTGTTCAGTATGCCAGCACCTCAGTACTCGCCAGTTACTCAGTATACTACCCTCCTCAGAGTTCTATATCCCAGCACCCTGCATTGCGCACCATGGCATCCCACTCCCCTTTAGTACCCAACGCACCAGACTCCCCACCTTAATGTCCCATGCTCCCAGTACTGCAGACATACTTCACACACACCCCTTAGTTCCCCGTCATCTCCTGCTCCGCTCCTGCCCCTCAGTGACCCATGCCACCAGCACTGCCAGTGCCTCAGCCACTCCTAGCGTACAACCCTTCCCCCTGTACCCAGCAGCCCCCAGTCACTCCTAGCATACAATCCTTGCCCCTGGTACACTCCTTCCCCCTCCCCCTTAGCACCCCTGTACCCAGCAGCCCCCAGTCACTCCTAGCGTACAATCCTTGCCCCTGGTACACTCCTTCCCCCTCCCCCTTAGCACCCCTGTACCCAGCAGCCCCCAGTCACTCCTAGCGTACAATCCTTGCCCCTGGTACACTCCTTCCCCCTCCCCCTTAGCACCCCTGTACCCAGCAGCCCCCAGTCACTCCTAGCGTACAATCCTTGCCCCTGGTACATTCCTTCCCCCTCCCCCTCACTACCCCCTGTACCCACGCCCCCCAGTCACTCCTAGCGTACTATCCTTACTCCTTCCCCATCCTCCTTACTATCCCCTGTACCCAGCGCCCCCCAGTCACTCCTAGCGTACTATCCTTACTCCTTACCCCTCCCCCTTACTATCCCCTGTACCCAGCGCCCCCCCAGTCACTCCTAGCGTACTATCCTTACTCCTTCCCCATCCCCCTTACTACCCCCCTGTACCCAGCGCCCCCGTCACTCCTAGCGTACTATCCTTACTCCTTCCCCATCCTCCTTACTACCCCCTGTACCCAGCGGCCCCAAACACACTCTCCCAGCCCCGAGTGCCCTGGACGCAGTACCTGAGCAGCTCGCGGAGCACGGTGCCCAGCCCCAGCGGGACGCTACCCCGCCGCTCGAAGGCCTGCTGGAGCTCCCGCAGGGAGGTACGCACCGCCCCCCGACGGCGGCCCCGGGCCAGCACCAGCCCAGCCCAGAAGCCCATCTTGCTGTCCCATTCGGTGCTGTTCACCTCTCGGCTCTGCTTGAAAGCCGAGAACAGGAACGCCATGCGTTCCTCATCCGATTCCCACTCCGGCGGTAAGTCCACATCCGGAGCCGACCCGGGACGCGCCTCCTCCGGCGAGCACATCTACGCAAGCCCCCAGCTCCTACTACGGCCTAGTTCTCTTCACCGACCCAGCCCGGCGCCACCTCACACCCGAGAAGCCGTACAGCGCATGCGTCTCCCACCGGCTTTGTGAGGCGTCCAAGCATGCGCGCTCAAGCAGGTTGGATGGCAGCGGTCCAAGTTCTTTTCCTAAAATGCGTTTGAAGAGCCTCTGGGGCCATGGAGTTTAGCCCTGAACCCCCTCCCCTTCTTTATGTGGCTGCTTCTGCTTCTGGGTCGTTAGTGGCTCCATCCAACTGCACGTAACAGTTCATCAAATGCCAACACATTTAGATTGTAAGCTCTCGGGCAGGGACTGTGTCTATCTTATTTTTTTGTAAAGCGCCAGGTACATCGCTGGCGCTATAAATGCTTATAATAATAATAATAATAATAATAATAATTTAGACCTGGGTGGCTACAATTCAAATCCCATTTTAGCCATGAACTCACTGGGTGGCCTTGGGACAAGCCACTCTCGGCACCTCATCTATAAAATGGGAATAATGACTTTGGGGTTGTGAGTGTGTCCTAGATAAGAATGATAAAGTACTAGAGAAATGACAAATAATAATAAAGTGCAATCACACCGCCTTCTCACTCCCCTTCAATACACGGAGTCCATGACTAAACCTGAAATGACAACATGACTGTGAGAAGCAGTGGTGTAAAATATGGGCCCATGGGGCCTCAAATGCAGGATGCTCTGGCCCACAAAGAGCCATAGTGAGATGGGAGGGAGCTCACACCACCGTTTTGCACAGGGCCCCAGCTTTCCTGGAACTAGCACAGCATCACAGGATGGTAGTATGACAGGACAGGACGTTAAGAACATAAGCAGGACGTTAAGAACATAAGACTAATGGTCCATCAAGCCCAGCACCAGTCTCCAACAGCGGTCACTTGGAAGAAGTACTCAACAGGTCACAATGGGACGATCCGTCCCCTGTTGTTCACTCCCAGCTCCCAATAGCAATAGGTTACGTTCCCGAAACCTACCTGGCAATAGCTGCTAATGAACCTATGCTCCAGAAACTTGTCCAATCCTTTTTTAAACCCAGCTATACTACCAGTCTTGACCACATCCTCTGGCAACAAATACCACAACTTAATTGTGTGCCGGGTGAAAAAACACTTTATTTGTTTTAAATCTGCTACATGTTAGTTTCATGGGGTGTCCTCCAGTTCTAGTAGTATCTGAGAGGATAAATAACTCTTCCCTATTTACTCGTTCCACATCGCTCATGATTTTATAAACTTCTATCATATCCCCTCTCAGTCGTCTCTTCTCCAAGCTGAAGAGCCCCAACCGATTTAGCCTTTCTTCGTGGGGGAGCTGTAAAGATCCTTTTCCTGAGTGGTAACTCCTAATTTAGAGCCCAGTGTTGTGTACATATAGTTTTGATTATTTTTCCCTATGTGCATCACTTTGCATTTGTCCACATTAAATTTAGATTCCCAGTCACCCATTCTCACAAGATCCTCCTGCAATTCTTCACAGTTCGCTCCTGTTTTAACTACCTTGAATAACTTTGACCCTTTTTTACATTAGACTCACCCACGCAGGTCAGCTGCGTGGGCATGCATGGGTACCTCCCATGTGAATGCCGCCGTGGGTGAGTGGGCGTGCGTGCGCACTCCAGCAACCCACCCTCCTCCACCCATCGTCCACGCACAAAGCAATTGGCCAAAAAGGCAGCTGTTCATGGGTGGAGATGGGTGTTCATCCATGTACACACGTACTCATGCACCCCCCACCGGCGTGCCCATCAATCCACCCCCCACTCCCTCGCAGCCATGGCCGATTTAAAAGGGGCCTTTGTGGCATCTGCAAATTTGATGAATACATTAAACAACACTAGTATCAGTACAGATCCCTGGAGAACTCCACTATTTACTTCTCTCCATTGCAAAAACTGACCATTTAGTCTTACTCTTTGTTTCCTGTCCTTTAACCAGTTATCAGCCCACAATAGTACACTGCTTCCTAGCCCATGACTTTTTAATTTTCTCAAGAGTCTTTCATGAGGGACCTTATCAAACACTTTCCAAAAATCCAGATACACTATGTCAACAGGCTCATACATCTATTTTGCCAGTGCTTATGCTCTTTCCTATTTTCCTCATGAGGACTAGCTTTCCATTTTTTAAAGGATGCCTTTTTGGCTTTAATAGCCTCTTTCACCTCACCATTTAGCCATGCTGGCAGACGTTTGGTCCTCTTGCTACCTGTCTTTAATCGTGGAATACATTTAATCTGGGCTTCCAAGATGTCTTTACAGATCATGGAAATGGAGTCATCTGATGCCTGCTGAGACATTTTTTATTGATTATTTTGCAGGCACAATTACTCATATTCACCACAACTTGGGTGCTGCCATTTTACCTGAAGGGTCAAAGTTTGAGGTTACGGAAGCTCAGTCTTGTCCTGTTTGTTTGGATCGATTTCAATTGCTATCACCCACCAATGCAGTGGAGGTGCTTGGGGCACTGAGGGCAACCAGTTGTGAACCAGGCGTGGCCCTTAGCGAGACCGTGGGGGCAGCTCATTTCATTGTTTTAAAAGGGATTGGGGAGATGGGGTGTATGAGGGAGGGAGACAAGAGAACTGAGTTAGGGAGGGAAGGGCTGACCCCCTTGGTGTGAGGGAGGGGTGCAGCACTTTGAGAGGGTGCGATGGTCCTCCGGTGGCAGAGGAGGATGGGGGTGTTTTGGGGGGTGGGGATCTCCTTTGGGGGGTTGGCGAGGCAGCTTCTGGGGAAGTGTCAGTGGAATGGATCGGGGTGTGTGTGTGGAACTGCAGCCATAGGGATTGCTCTGAGTTGGGAGAATTATGGTTCTTCTGGGAGGCTGATTTGACCTATGAGGTGAGACAGATGGTGTGTTTCTGTCCCGCTCACTGGCCCCCTGGCAGGTGGTGAGGTGATCGGGGTTCAGAGGTCCCCTGGCCTTGGTATGATGCTGATAAATGCGAGGTCGGTGGCTAACAAGTCAACTGCGGTCCGGAAGTTGATCCTGGACCAGGAGGCTGACCTCGCGTGTGTCACGGAGACCTGGCTGGACAATGAATCGGGACCTATATTGGCTGACCTTGTTCCGGCTGGGTACTCTGTGCAGCATCAGCCATGGCTAGGGGAAGGGGGGGAGCGGTGTAGCCATTATTTTTAAGGATTCCTGGTCTGTGAGGAGATTTTCTGTGCAATCTATCATGGGTATAGAGGGTCTGCAACTGGGGTTGGATTTGGCCAGAGACAGAGTGGGGATACCGCTGATATACCGTGCGCCCACCTGTACGGCAGCCTCCCTGCACACACTGACCGAGCTGGTGTCAGAGGTGATCTTGCGGTGATCTTCAATATCCATGCCGACGCCAGTCTTGGAGGGGCAGAGTGTGAGTTCATGGCCGCCATGGCAACCATGGGCCTGTCTCAGAGAGTAGTGGGCCCCACACATGTTGGAGGACATACCCTGGACATGATATTTTGCACAGGCGTTGAGGTGGGGAATCCGTTGGTGGGGGGAAGTATCAACAGTGCCCTTGTCGTGGACGGATCATCATCTCCTCCGGGCGGATATCCTGGCACGTCGGCCCCCGGGAGGATGTGGAACTAGTTAGGTTGGTTCATCCCCGAAGGCTTATGGAACCTGAAAGGTTCCAGATAGCCCTAGGGGATGTTTCCTCTGACCTCGATGGCCACTCACTTGATGACCTCGTGTCCAGGTGGAATACTATGCTAACGGAGGCCATCGACTGTGTGGCTCCCAGGCATCCGCTCCCGAATTGCTGACAATGCAGCTCCCCGTGGTATACCAGGGAGCTGTGGCAGATGAAGCAGGAAGGGTGGCGGTTAGAGCGACAGTGGTGTCATTCGCGTGCTGAAGTTAACCGATTGCAGCATGGAGTCTGGTTACGTACCTATGCTGTTGCGATGCAGACAGCAAAGAAGGTTTTCTTTGCTACCTTCATTGCGTCCACTAAGTCCCACCTGGCTAAGCTGTTCCGGGTGGTATGGGGGCTTGTCAGTCCGGCCTCCCTCCGCCTGGACGTAGAACCATCAACTGCTCACTGTGATTTGTTTGCGGACTTTTTTGCGGATAAAATCACTCAAATTCACCACAGTTTTGATGCAACTTTTTTAGCAGGGAACGGGTCAGAGGCAGTAGAAGCCCTTTCTTGTCCTGTTTTATGGGATGAGTTTCGGACGATATCGCCCTCAGATGTAGGGGATGCTCTTGGGACTGTTCGAGCCACCTATTGTGAACTGGATCCATGCCCATCCTGGCTGGTTAAGGCTAGACAGGAGACACTGGGGCCACTGCTGGTGGGGATAGTCAATGCCTCCCTTGGGGAGGGCAGAGACGGTGGTGCGGCCCCTGCTCAAGAGACCATCTTTGGACATTGACGCCCCTGCCAGTTATTGGTCGATCTCTAACCTTCTCTTTTTAGGGAAGGTTATTGAACGGGTGGTGGCTCAGCAGCTTCAGGGCCATTTGGATTGGGTTAATTTTCTCGATCCCTCGCAGTCAGGCTTTCGTCCAGGTTATGGCACAGAGACTACACTTGTGGCCTTGGCCAACGACCTCTCCCGTGAATTGGACTGGGTTGTCCGACCCTGTTGATCCTGTTAGAGCTCTCGGCTGCATTTGATACCATTGATCATGAGTTGTTGGTGACTCAGCTGCGGGACCAGGCAGGGATTGGCAGAACTGTTCTTGAATGGTTCCGCTCTTTCCTGGCTGGGAGAACCCAGCGTGTGGTGCTGGGGGAGTTTTCATCTTCCCCCCGGGGCCTTACGTGTGGAATACCGCAGGGTTCCATCTTATCCCCTCTCTTGTTCAATGTGTACATGCAACCTCTGGGAGAAGTTGTTAGTGAGTATGGAGTGAGATGTCATCAATATGCTGATGACACCCAGCTATAGCTCTCATTTTCCTCCAACTCAGGCCCTGTAGTTTCGGTGTTTACCTGGTGTTTGTCCGCTGTGGGGGACTGGATGGGCTAAATCCTGACAAGATGGAGGTGATGGTTGTGGGGAGGGCCAAGGGAGTGGTGGCTCCCATCATTAATGGGGTCTGCCCTCCCCTGGTTTCTCAGGTCCGGAGTCTGTGAGTGCTCCTGGACCCACAGCTGGGCCTGGATGCCCAGGTGGCGGCTGTGGCAAAGGGAGCATTTTGCCAATTACATATGGTGAGTAGGCTTAGGCCATATGTCTCGGACTCGGATCTGGCCACAGTCATCCATGCTATTATTACCTCAAGACTGGATTACTGCAACACGCTCTAAGTGGGGCTACCCTTGGTGCTGTTTCGGAAGCTGCAGCTGGTGCAGAATGCGGCAGCCCGTCTCTTGATGGGGACGGGCCAACGCGAGCAAATCACGCCGGTGCTTCGCTCTCTGCACTGGCTGCCGATAGGTTTCCAGGCCCAATTCAAGGTGTTGGTGTTGACCTTTAAAGTCCTAAACGGCTTGAGCCCTGCCTATCTGCAGGACCGCCTCACCCTCCAGGTCCTGGAGTGACCCCTGTGGTCGGCTGGGGGCGCCCTCCTTGAGGTCCCCCAGGTTTCCCAGGTGTTCACTATGAGGAGGACATTCTCCGTGGCTGCGCCATGGCTGTGGGACTCCCTCCTGTCGGAGATCCGCTTGGCTGCCGGCCTCCTCTCTTTCCGCAGACAATGTAAGACCTGGCTGTTCCGCCAGGCCTTTCCCGAGGGAGATGGGGTGAGTGGGTTGGGTTAGGGTAGAGGGGGACGGCCTTTTATATTGTTTTTTTTTTAATTGTAATTATTATCGTTTATTTTAATGTTTAAAAACGTTTTTTAAATGTTGTGAGCCGCCCCGAGATGCCTGAGGCAGGAGGGGGTGGCATATACATTTTAATATAAATAAATAAAACTAGAACCTAGCCTGTCCTGGCTGGTGAAAGCCAGACGGGAGATGCTGGGGCCATTGCTGACTGGGGATTTCAACGCCTCCCTTCGGGAGGGCAGAATGTCAGACATTCTTAAAACTGCAATTGTCCATTCCCTGCTTAAGAAACCATCTGTGGACGCTGTCTCCCTAGTCAACTGTCGGCCTGTCTAACCATCCCTTTTTAGGGAAGGTTGTTAAATGAGTGGTTGCCCAGCCACTTCAGGCTCATCTCAATGCTGTCGGATTCCTGGACCCATTTCAGTCTGGCTTCCATCCTGGTTATGGTATGGAGACTGCGCGTGTGGCCTTGGTCAATAACCTGTGCCTGGAGATTAACAAGGGGAATTCTACCTTGTTGATCTTGTTGGATCTTTCAGCAGCCTTTGATACAGTTGACCATGAGGTGCTGTTCACATTTATTTATTTATTTATTTATTTTCGTATTTTCATACTGCCCCCTCATGCACAGCATCTCAGGGCGGCTAACAACATTTAAAAACAACATTTTATCAAATTTAACATTTAAAATAACCCAACAGTAAAACCAGTAAAAACCCACCCTAACTCACCCATCCCATTTCCCTTGGCAAAGGCCGGCAGAACAGCCAGGTCTTACACTGTCTATGGAAAGAGGGGAGATCTACGGCCAGGCAGACCTCCAACGGGAGGGAGTTCCACAGCCGCGGAGCAGACACCAAGAATGCCCTCCTCATGGTTGAAACCCGGGGAACCTCAAGGAGGGCGCCTCCAGCCAACCTCAGAGACCGATCCAGAATTCGGAGTGTGAGGTGGTCCTGCAGATAAGTGGGGCCCAGACCGATTAGGGCTTTAAAGGTCAACACCAACACCTTGAATTGGCCCGGAAGATTATCGGCAACCAGTGCAGAGAATGGAGCACCGGAGTAATATGCTCGCGACGACTCATCCCCCAAAGGAGACGGGCCATCGCATTCTGCACCAGCTGTAGTTTCCGGACTGTCACCAAGGGTAGCCCCACATAAAGAGCATTACAGTAGTCCAGTCTCAAGGTAATAAAAGCATGGATGATCGTGGCAAGATCCGAGTCTGAGACATACAGCCTAAGCCGTTGTGCCAGGTGTAATAGGCGAAATGTGCCCTTCATCACAGCCGCCACCTGGGCATCTAGGAGAAGCTGTGGATTTAGGAGCCCCCCCCCAGACTACTGACCTGAGATACCAGGGGAGGATGGACCCCATCAATGATGGAGGCCATCATGCCCCCAGCTTTCCCCACAACCATCACCTCCGTCTTGTCAGGATTCAACTTCAAGCGGCTCACCCTCATCCAGTCCCCCACCGCTGTCAAACATCGGGTGAGAGACTGCTGGGCCTGAGTCTGATGAAAAAGAGAGATATAGTTGGGTGTCATCAGCGTATTGATGATGACACCTTACACCAAACCCTCTGACTACCTCCCCCAAAGGCTACATATACACATTGAACAGGACAGGGAATAAGATGGAACCTTGTGGACTCCACATATGAAACCCCGGGAAGAGGATGAACAATCACCCAGTATCGCACGCTGAGTTCTCCCGGCCAGAAAAGAGCATCACCATTCAAGAACAGTACAGCCCGGTCCCACAACCGAGTCACCAGCAACTCATGATCAACTGTATCAAATGCAGCTGAGAAATCTAGTAGAATCAACAGGGTCAAATGACCCTGGTCCAATTCTCAGGAGAGATCATCAACCAAGGCCACAAGCGCTGTCTCAGTGCCATAACCCAGACGAAATTCAGACTGCGAGGGACCCATGAAAATGATTCGTCCAGATGCTCCTGAAGCCAACAGGCCACCACCCATTCAATAACCTTCCCTTGAAAGGGGAGGTTAGAAACCGGCCGGCAATTGGCCAGGACATCAACGTCCAATTATGGTTTTTTGACAGGGGCCGCACCACCGCCTCCTTGAGGCAGTTCGGCACCCCGCCCTCCCTAAGGGAGGGATTGATTATCCCGGACAGCAATGGCCCTAACGTCTCCCAGCTGGCTTTAACCAGCCAGGACGGGCATGGATCTAATTCACAATAAGTGGCTCGAACATCCCCACATCAGAGGGCAACATGTATTGAAATTCATCCCATAAAACAAGACAAGATGGAGCTTCAACTGCCTCTGGTTTACCCACTGCTAAAAGTGCAGTGTTGAAACCATGGTGGATTTGAGCGATTGTATCCACAAAAAAGTCTACAAATAAGTCCCAGCAAGCATTAGGTGACTCCAGATCCAGGCAGAGGGCGGTCAGACTGACCAGCCCCCTCACCACCCAGAAAAGCTCATCTGGATGGGACTTAGCGGACTCAATGAGGACAGCAAAGAAAGCCTTCTTTGCTGCCCGCACTGCCACAGCATAGGTAGATAACCAAACTCTGTGTCGCAATCGATCAACTTCAGTATGAGAATGACGCCACCGTCACTCTAACTGCCACCCTTCCCGCTTCATCCACTGCAGCTTCTCTGTATACCACAGGGACCTGCATTGTTGGCGATTCGGGAGCATATGCCTGGGAGCTGTACAGTCGATGGCTTCCGTCAACACCAAGTTCCAAAGGGTCACGAGGTCATAGAGTGAACAATCATCAAAATCAGAGGGAATATCCCCCAGAGCATTCTGGAACCTCTCTGATTCCATAAGCCTCCGAGGCGAACCAATGAAACGCGCTGCACCCTCCCGGGGACTGGCCTGAAGGAGATAACAATCCATCCACGACTGCGGGATCTAGCAGGGGTGCACAGGACTGCTCTTGAGTGGTTCTGCTCCTTCCTGTCAGGGAGGTCCCAAAGAGTGGGTGATTGCACATTCTCTTTCCAGGACCTCCCCTGTGGGGTCCTGCAGGGTTCTATTCTGTCTCCCCTCTTGTTCAACATGTATATGAGGCCGCTGGGCGAGATCATTTGGAGGTTTGGGGTGAAATGTCATCAGTATGCAGATGACACTCAGCTCTACCTCTTTTTTTCATCCAACCCAAGCCCTGCAGTCTCAGTGATTACCTGATGCCTGACTGCTGTTGGGGACTGTATGAGGATGAGCCGATTGAAGCAGAATCTGGACAATACTGAGGTGATGATGGTTGGCCAGTCTTGTGATCTGAAGGGGATTGGGACTCTTGTTATTGACGGAGTCCAGCTTCCTCTGGTCAATCAGGATTGCAGCCTCGGAGTGCTTTTGGACCCCTTGTTGCACCTGAATTGTCAGGTTGCGACAGTGACCAGGAGTGTTTTTCACCAGCTCCATTTGGTGAGGAGGCTGCAGCCATTTCTTTCTGATTCAGATCTGGCCATTGTCATCCATGCGTTCATCACCTCAAGCCTAGACTACTGCAATAGCTGGGGCACGGCAGCTCCAGGAACATCTGGACCACACCAGTTTCCTTGATCCCTTTCAGTCTATTTTTCAGCCTGGGTATGGTACAGAGACTGCATTGGTAGCGTTGGTTGACGATCTCTGTCTGGCGTTGGACCAGGGTCGTCAGACCTTACTGGTCCTGCTAGACCTTTTGGCTGTATTCAACACAGTCGATCATGAAGTGCTGGTGACTCGCCTGCGGGACCGTGCCAGGATTGGCGGAACGGTCTTGAACTGGTTTCGTTCATTCCTGGCCGGGAGAACTCACCGGGTGGTCTTGGGGGACTGTATGTCTTCTCCCTGGGGCCTCACGTGTGGAGTCCCGCAGGGTGCCATTCTGTCCCCCCTCTTGTTTAACATCTATATGCAGCCATTAGGGGAGATTGTGAGAGGGTTTCAGGGCATGCAATGTCATCATTATGCTGATAACACTCAGCTCTACCTCTCTTTTTCCATCGACCCAGGTCATGCAGTCTCCCTATTTTCCCAGTGCCTGTCAGCTGTGAGGGCTTGGATGAGGTTGAGCCATCTGCAATTGAATCCTGGCAAGACGGAGGTGATGTTGGTGGGCGAGGGCTTGGGGAACCTGGGGGTGGTTGAATCTCCTCTTTTGGGGGGGGG
>QEPC01007720.1:3694435-3708620 GCA_003113815.1 Sphenodon punctatus | reverse complement strand
GGTTCTCCTATTGGTTTCGGTTCTCTCGGTTTTGGTTTTTTAACATTGCATTTTTCCCCATTGAAGTCAATGGGGAATACCGCAACGTTAAAAAGCCAATTAAAACAACAGTGCAAAAGAACCAATAGGGCCAAAACAAAAAGAACTGAAATTTTGGAAAGAACCAAAAGTGCCATTATCAGCTATTTTTGGTTCTCGACAATACTGAAAGTCCCATCTTTACAAATTACCAATAGTAGGTATGCAACTTCATATTTGTATGTGTTTCTCTTGTGTGTTTCTGCAGATCAGGTGAAATATTTAATTTCATTAAAGTGGAAGGCTGAGCCCTTTGGTTCTCACCTCACCAATCCCAGGAGCAGAAAACGCCTGCAGCTCATTACACACGTGGTGCTAGCTGTGTGGGGTGTTTTGCTCCAGTGTGGAGGGAATGTAATGCGACTGAGTGTGGTTTGCGCTCATTCTCTCTTTGTGTTCTACAGATCAGGTCCAGCTGCATCCATGCACCAGAGCCAACAACACCAAATGTGCCTGCAAGGATGGCACCTTCTGCTCTCCAGAACATGCATGTGAAATGTGCCATAAATGCAGAGCCAGGTAAGAGCTGCTACTGTACTGAGAGAGAAGCAGGCATCAGCTGTGCTGAAGCAAAGATGCTCCTAACTCCTAGAAGGAGGGATCTCTGACTTGCTTCTTCCCCATCTGGATGGCACAGCTTATAGAATCCTAGTATTGAAGGGTGGAAAGGGACCTCAAGGGTCACCTAGTCTAACCCCATGCTCCAAGGCAGGAGATCCTCTGCCTACAGCATCACAGACAGATGCTTTTTCAGACGGATTTTCAACAACTTTTCTGGATAACTTATTCCATTGCCCAACAGTTGTTACAGTTGAGATTTTTTTCTAATATCTGAAATCTCCATTGCTGCAGTTTAAGCCCATTCCCTCTTGTTCTGCCTTCTGTGAGGCAGAGAACAAATGTTCACTATCTTTTTTGTGGTATCCTTTTAGGTGTCTGAAAACTGCTATCCTAGTCCCCCCTTAGCTTTCTTTTTTCTAGGTTAAACATTCCCATTTCTTACAACTTTTCTTTGTATGCCTTCCAGCCCCTTTCTCATGTTAGTTGCTCTCATCTGAATGGTCTCCAATTTGCCTAGATCCTTCTTGATGTTCTCTTCTCATTCTTCATGCATCCACCTTTCTGTGTCTGCCAGATGTCCTGAAGGAGAAGAGATAGTGCATCCATGCACTCCTGAGAGTGACATGCAGTGTATGCCTCCCACAACCTCCCCACCTCCCACAGCCTCCCCTCCACCAGCAGGTAAGAGCAGAAGGTTGTTGGGGAATGGGTTGGGAGATGCTTGGAGGAGCAGCTGATCTTCAGCAAGCTCTGTGTGGGACTCAGTGGTGAGTGCTTGGATTCCCAGGACTCAATTTGCCTTTCACGTGGACAGTAGTGGCCAGCCCCACTAGAAAGTCCTGCTCCAATGAAGGAGTTGCTGACCAGGACTGGATCCAAGTTAGCCCTGGGTTGTTTAGGGTAGCTACAAGCGAGCTCTATACAGCTCCTGAGCTTAGGCTGCTGTGTAGAACATAGAGAAGGGCAAAAGATCTATCAGCCTTCTCTGGGTTCTACCCACAACACAGCACCTTTTGTGAGGTCTAGGCGCTGGCAGGTGAGTATATGAGAGGGGTTTGAGGGGCTATATAACTCCATTGATATCCTGGGAGAATCCTGCCACTAATCTGGTGGCAGCAGAGAGATGGGGGTGACTGAAGTGCTGGCATGTTGTTTAATCCAGGGTTCCCTCTGGTGTATGCTTAACAGATCCTCCTTCAGTGTCTTATGTCGCCTGGATTGTTGTATTGGTGGTCTCTTGTCTGCCGATCTTGCTTGGGGTTGGGATCTGCATGTGGTGGCGCTGTCGCAGGTCATCTTCAGGAGGTAAGGGATAGACTCAAACCAGGGTGTGGGCATTTATTTATTTATTTAATACATTTATTAGTTGCCCCCCATGCCAATGGCATCCTGGGGCGATGTATAATTCAATAAAAAGACAACTTTCAAAAGAAATAATAAAAAACATTTTTAAAAATCCAGCAATTTAAAAACCAAGCCAGGGTCGGGATAAACAAATAAAAATAAAAATATAAGGGAAGAGATAAAACTCTAGCCCCCACTCCCCAAAGGCCTGGGCGGGAGGCTGGCTGCAGTCCAGGCTGCAAACCTAACTTCTTCCCTTTGAAGAGGTCATTTTTAAGGCACTGTATTTTGGGAGGCCCTGAGCCAAATGGTCTCTCATTCACCCTACAAGTTCTACTCTTGTCCCTCAGTTTGCATAAAAGTCTTCAGCCCATTCCAACAAGGGGTATGAATTTTAGGGCATTACAGAAACATGGATGGGAATGCTGTTTTAGCCTTAAATTTGGCCTCGTGAGGCCATAGCTTTGCCCTTCACTAGCGCATCTGGTTTAAGCACAGCTTATGCATTTACCCCAGCAGATAATTTTGCCTCTACCTCTAAAATGAGTGCAGGGAACCTCAGGCCTGGGGTCAAATTCAGCCCGTGGGAAGTTTTTACGTTACCTTCAGTTCTGGATCTGGCCCCTGAATCCAGTTCCTACTTGCACATGCTGAAAAACTGAGCTCGGAGGAAGGGAGTAGAGATGAGGTCATGGACACAAGGATAGGAGACCAATCCATGGCACAGAACCATGGTCTGGACCAGGACCAGATTTAAGCAGGGCCAGTAGGAGCCGTGACCCAGGCCCTGCAGTCAAAGGGGACCCTGCAGGGAGGCCAGTCCCAGTAATCTCAGGTCCACTGCTTCTGAGACCCCAGGATAGGCTATTTCTGCTGGGCCTTCTTCCCACCTGAAACGCTTGAGCATTGGGGTGGCTGTTTTCCCTCCTCTCACTTTCAATAAACCACGGATTCCCGAATCACCCCTGCCGGGGGGGGGCAGGGAGGGAAGGCAAAAACAGATGTGTGTATTTGAGAGCCCAAACTTATGACATTTCTTTGTTTTTGTAAGTAAACACCAGACTGCAAATTGTTAAAGGGGATAGGATCATGGGGTCCCCATATTTTATCTTTTACCTGGGACCCACAGATTTTAAGGCCAGCCCTGATCTGGACCCTGCTCTTCCTGAGCACACCTACACCCCCAACCTCTGTGCGAGCCTCCCTAGAATGTACATGTATTCAAAGTGGTTGCAGGGAGGGAAAAGATTCCCCACCTCTGCTCAAAAAGTTGCAGTGTTCCGACACTCAGCATTCTCTTTCCAGATATCGGACTTTCCAGGGCAGACTCTCCGCCTTCACCCCCTCCCTGCACTGGGCTAGTGGGATGAGGAAAATAATTTGGCCCATCGTCTGCTGCTGGCTATTGCAGCAAACCAGATTCCGTAGGAGAAATTTACTGTGGGCTCAGTCCATCCTTGGGCAGTAATGTTGAGCCTTCTCCCTTCCCGTTCCAGTGCACAGACATGTCTGTGCACAACAGTGTTCGATGTACCAAAGGAAGAGATCATCTGGGTTGTGTTTTCCTGGGTAAAGCTTGCTAATAGGATTTTTTCTTTTTCAGATGTTGGGACAGAGTCTGGAAGGATGTCATGTAGTATTGAGGTGAGGCTTCCTTTGCCATGGGAGGGTGGAGTTAATCTGAATCTTGGGTTTCAGGAGACCAATCCATCTGCTCTTGAAGAGTCCCCGGTGCCCCCAGCCCAACCTCAGGGAAAGAGACTCCCACAAGGCTTCCAAGAGCATGGACCACAGGGCAGTGTATGACTTTTTCCACTGCCAGAGATGGGGTTGGAGAGCTGGGATGCATTCCTGTGGTGGGGAGGGGGTACTGCAGAGGGCTGCAAAAAGCAGGAGCATCGCAAACAGTTTGGGTGGGGTGTGACTAAGACCATTTGAAACTCTTGTGAGGCAACTGGATTCCCCCACCCACCCAGTGGCCTTAGTCTTGGCCTGAATTCCAACCCCCTCAGCAGGGTTGTGATGCTCACATGCACACCTTGCGGGGAGGAGCTTTTGAATTGATCCTTGGACAGACTTCATAACTGCAGTCCTAATCCCTGGGAATAGGGCAGTCACAGGTCTAGTACAGCTGGGTTT
Organism: Sphenodon punctatus; assembly: GCA_003113815.1. Lineage (NCBI taxonomy): Eukaryota > Metazoa > Chordata > Lepidosauria > Sphenodontia > Sphenodontidae > Sphenodon > Sphenodon punctatus. Next base: position 3,704,498 of record QEPC01007720.1, on the reverse strand, counting down.
AAAGAGACGTGGTTTGTTTTTTCCCCAATCCAAGGATTGTTTCTTGCGGCGACTGAAATCCTGCCATCAAGGGAGGCTGGGAACTCGGGACAACATACAGAATGAGCAGGCAGAACAAGAACCCCACAGACATTTGCTGTGTGAGTCCTGCTCTAATGCAGCAGAGCAACCCAGCCAGCGTGAAAACAGGTTTCCAACTCCAAATGGAGCCGCCAGGGATGTGGAGGAGGTAACTGACTTGGTTTTGGCGATGGGTGCACGCACTGCTGACTACAATAGCGTGGAATAGTTTGGCCCATTATATGTTTGTTCCCTTTATCAACTGAGCTAGTTGAAGGCTTCTGTTTTAGGCAGCCAGCTGTATGAGATCCAAAAGTTGCAAGGTCTCTTTCCTGTAGTCGGGGCCCCATGATGTCTGCACTGGCATAATCACAGGAATTTCCACAGCCTGAATCTGGCCCTTGGCAAAAATTGCATGGTAAATTGCATGCTCTTGGCCAGCATGAAAGATGGGGCTGAGGGAGAGTGAGCAGCAGTGCGTGTATTCAGCTCCCTCCCTGTCGGTGCCGGAGAGAGGTGTGTGGGTGCGCACTCTCCCTCCTCCCAGTCTCTCTCTCTGAGAGAGCTTGCCAGTTTTTGCTGCCCCTTTCTCCTTCAATCCCTGCTTTGCAAAAGCAGAAAACATCAGCTGGGACAGGAAAGGGATCAAGGGCTTGGCAGAGACAGCAGTGGTGTGCAGTGTTCTGAGTCCCACTCTGCATCTTTCTCCCTTTCCTCCAGGAGTGTCAGTGCTGTGTAGGTGACTACTGCTAAAAGCACAGAAATGCCTGACTTTTGAGTTGCTGCTGTGTCCAGGCTAGGGACAGCAGCAATGGCAAGATCCAGGAGTCTGCCTGTGCACTACATTGACTGTCCTGTGGCAGGATGGAGGGAGAGAACAGAGTTGGGAGCTTGGCAAACGGCTCCCATCGCTGCCTGTGACTGAGCTGATCTCTCTCCTTTCGTGTCTCAACTGACAGTCCCTGTTTTTGCATAGCTTTGGACTGAGGGAGCGAAAGGGGAAGGCAAGGTCTCCCTGCCCGTCCCTACTACTCCAGGACAAAGCTCAACTTTTAAAAAATCATTTCATTTACGTTTTTCACTGAGAGTATGTCATGTGGGTTGTGTGCATGCTGTGAGGATGGGTGCTGTCTGTGTGTGCACCCTGTGCATGTCTGCTCTGCTCTTGAGTTTATTCCCGGGTTGTTCTGCAGTGAAGAACAAGGGTTGTTCTGCAGTGAAAATGATATAATAATAATAATAGTTTATTTGTTTAGCCTGTAGGCCATAACAAAAATAAATAACACACATGTGTACATCACAAAAATATTAACACAATAAAAATTAAAATACAATATAATACCGCTTTGCTTCTGAAAACTCTCCCACCTCATTGCCAAAATCATTAGTCAATAACCATATCGAGTGTGTGGCCCGGCAGTATTAGTCTCAAAGGTTTGTAGCAGTGAAAATGATGGGGACCAGCAGGGCAGGAACTGGGGCAGTTGGGAGTGTGTAAAGGTGTTGAAGAGGAAAGGAGACACTTTTCTGGGAGAGCAGAGGCAGCAGAACAAGAGGAGGAGCTTTCCAGGGCAAACTCCTCCCCTTCCCTACTCCTGTCTCTGCTTCCTCAGCTAGAGGCAAGGGCAGCAAGTGTTCAACAATATCTTCACCCTCCTCCCCCCAATCTCCTCCAGTCTCCTGGTTCTGCTGTTGAAACCTAGAGGCAAGAGCCAGGGGATGTAAATGGAAACGATTCTTTTAAGTTGGGGTTTATACTTGATTTCTTCAAGGCTTATTAGTGGGGTGGGGTGGGGTGTTAACCCAATATTTTCAATTTCCTGCTGCCTCCCCTCTGTTCCCCGCCCCAGTGGGGAAGCCTTTTGATTTTGCAGTGTTCTCTGGAAGTGTATGGGGAATGAAAGCTGCATAGATGTATGTAAAACAGAGAGATAGTGTGTGTTTGATCAAAAATTGCAAAATTCTATCAATTTTAATAATTCTGCTAACAGAATCTGAGTTTTCAGAATATAGGGGCCCTGTGAGGCAGAGTACCCCAGCCTCCAAGCCTCATCAAGCCTGGTGTTAAAATGAATAGGAGATAATCTCTGCATTTTGGGTTAGCCCACTGAATATCCAAGCCCATATCTACTGCCAAAATTACCTCTATCAGATACCCATTCTCCATTCTGGCTTCAGAATGGGGGGTAAAACTGCATGTGATGAAAGGTGGCATGGGCCCACAGAGGGAGGAACAGAACCCAAGACTCTTAGTGTAGCTGCCCCATAGCAGAGCTACTGAGCCACACTAGCAGTGCCCTTTTGTGGCTTTAACAAACAGCTCTTAATGTGACCAATATATAATGCTCTTCTCTGTTACTGAATTAGGGAAGGGGTGGGGAGGAGGCCAGTGGCAGCTCTGGTGGTAGAGCCTTGAAAAGGAAATGGGAAGGTCAAAAGTTCAAGTTTTCTTTAGATAAAGGAGCAGTATGTAGATACCGGAGAATCTACCACACTGGGACAAAACCGTATATTATTGGTAGTGTTACTGCTTTAAGAAGAAAACTTTTATTTATGCAAGACATCACACTTTTGACTTGCCACAAAGGCCAGATTTGAACTCTTGACCCATCATTCACCTTTTCACAGTGAACTCTTGACCCATCATTCACCTTTTCACAGTTCTACCACCAGAGCTATGGGAGAAGGGCTAGCTGCTGTATTTAATTCAGTCACCCAAAGAAGGGCATGGCATGGCACGGCACCCAGCAAACTAGATAACTCTTTGCTATATGAGCAATAACAATGTGGCTGGACAGCTAAGCTTTGCAACTGTTAAGCCCAGGAGCCTTGGGTTCTAGTGTGCCCTGACTTCTTTTTAAAAGATGAAGGCTCAGTTCTCATTAACTTTAATGAATGAAGCTGAGAAACTAGGGGTTACTTCTTCATTGTTTTTAAAAGGAAGCTACACAGAGAAGATTACATTTTATCTGAGACTGAGAGAAGCCAGGCCCAGAGGCAGAGGTTCCCTGGCTCACCCATGTGTGCTTACCTCAGTTTGTCATTGTTGCTTTGGTAACAGATGTGTTGTCCTCTTCCTGATATTGCAGGGAAACCCAATGTCTCCAATGAGGAGGCCTCTGGTTCCAGTGAGTAGTGAGGACCCAACAGACAGTAAGTATCAGCGTGACTTATCTTAATGTCTTGGTCCCAGTAGGTGCTGCACCCTGTGGGTGGGCGTAAATGTTTAAAATGGGGTGATAAATCTCTGCAGTATGCCCCTTGGAATGGGCATCAACACCCATACAGCTTACAAATTGCTGATGGTTACCTCCAGGGCTTGCACAGGTCCCGGTAGGGAGGAGAAGGGATACTTAAGTGGCATACTGTCCATGTTCCCAAGGCAAGTAGCTTTTGAAGATTAAAGGCAGAAAGGTTAGACCTATGCACACATGAGAAATGGAGTCTCTTGTGATGCTATCTAGGCTAGAAATGGGGAGGACTATTGATCCTTGGGCTCCTGGGCCTAAGCTGATTGATTAACTCAGCATGGGTGTGGGGAAGGAATCTAGCCTGCTTTCCCCTCAGGATAGTATTGCTAAATTAGGGGAATTATGGGTGGGTGGCAGTACAGGGTCCAGGGAAGTCTGGGCCTCTTGTGAAATATTGGTATGGGCCCCCTCCTAATTTTGGAATGTTTGGTGGACACACATTGTCTTGCCCATTAGAAAATGGAAAATGTTTCCATAATTATTTTCTGATGTTTGATTAGACATAAGATCCCTCTCAGAGGTGGGGCTCCCTTATGTTACGTACATGTTGTTGTTGTTGTTGTTGTTGTTCCTATATGTTAAATACATGTTGTTGATATTAGTTTATTCATGGGTCCCATATGCTGCAGGACCTCCACAGGCCTCTACAGATCCTGTAGTTGAGGCTCTCTATACCTGTATTTTACCCTAGTGCTTCTCACACTCATGTTGACCAAATTTATTCATGGATCCCATGTGGGCCCCTCAACACATGAAGCCCTGTGTCGTTGCACAGTCTGCACTATTCTGGATCTGACCCTGGTGGGTGGAGGTTTCTCCTTCCTCTGAAGCAGCCAGCATTAGCCACTGCTAGATAGGACACAGGATGGGTCAGTGTAGGTAGGTTGCATATAGGGGCAGGTAACTTGGTGGACCAATGTGTGGGATACAGGGATCAATGATGGAGTGGCCCAGAGAAGGGGTCCAGTGTGCTCTGCCATTAGGACCTGTCTCACGTTCCAGTGCTGTTTCCTCAGAATGTGTTCTCATTTCCCCTCAGCTTTGCGCAATTCCTTCGACGTCTTCGTTGATGAAGTGCCCATCAAGGAATGGAAGAGGTTTATGCGAGCCCTTCGCCTGCAGGAAAATGAGATTGAGGGTGCCGAGAGGAGTGACAACCACGTGCACGAGCAGAGTTTCCAGATGTTAAGGATCTGGCAGGACAAAAAGGGGAAGGAGGCCTCTCTGGACATGTTGCTGATGACACTTTGTACTCTCAGGCTCAAGGGTGTTGCAGAGAAAATCTCTTCTGAGCTTGTTTGCCGGGGCCTTTATAAGTACAGAGACTGAACTCAAGGAGTAAGACAGGTTAGTCTCCCTTGAAAGCTATGGCTAAAGGATCTTTTACCACAAGCCTCTTCTGGTTATAGATCTCCTGTGAAGAATACCTCATGGCCTGTTTAAACCAGGAACTGCAGCCACCTTCCTTCTATCTGGGTGACGTCCCCACCACACAAGCATGCATCTACAAGAATTTCAATTGGTGGCTGAAGCACCAGTCAGAATTCATGTTACAAGTGGACAAGGCTGTTGCCACCATGGATTTGACAGCAGTGCCCTTTCTCTCCCTGCCACTCCATACATTCTACCCCATTCCCCAGTTTGAGAACCATTGTACTAGAGAGGAATGAGCTCCGGACACACTGGAGGGGGAACCTTTTTCTGCAAAATCTCCTTATCCAAAGGAACAGGTTTCCAGGGCTAGGACTGAAATTGCCCCAGCTGGCCCATTGCAGTAGGTGAATTGGTGATCTAGCCTGGGAATGTCCTGGAACTCTCCCAGTTGAAGAACTTGCTGCTAAAAGACTGTTTTCCAGGAATCTCAGGACAAAAGGGAATCTTTTCCCTCACGGGTATTACGTCCAGCAAGATATTCCCAACCTCAGGGACCTCGCCAGCTGCTGCCAGAGGCAGCCTTGTCTGATGGTAAAACAGGCTTTTACCCAGTGTTTTCCAGCCAGGAGTCTTGAGTGTCCCAGCTGTCTGTTCCTATATTGTCCTGCTTGTACTAGTTACATTGATCCTGCAGAAAACACTAGCAGGCTGAGCCATTAGGGTTCAATTTCACTCTGTTACTCACTGAAAGTGGATTCTGACTACATTTTAGCTGTTGATAGCTTGGCTGTGTCTTGTTTTAGGGCTAAAGGACAATGAAGGGTACTTGAAAACCAGGGAATGCTATGGGAATTTGGGGTGAATAATTCTTTACCCCATTGGTACTTTTTCTGTGAACAAACCCCTTGTGGGTCCTTTTCTGGATGCTGCTAAATGAAAATCCCAGGTCTCACAGGCAGGGCTTAATTTGATTGGAGGGGGGAGGAATTAAATTTAAAAGGTGGGGGGGCACTGAGCCCTAGGAAATGTTCCCAAAAGGAGTGAGCATCCCAAAATGTGACTTCTATATTGGCTATTTTAGGGTTGGAAACAAAAGCCTGAAAAGAACATGGATGGTTTATTTGGCTTTCATTAATGACTTTCCTACCCCACGCTCTCTATGCTGGTCATTGCTGGTTTAAATTAAATCACAAGAACTCCTGGTTTATATTCAGCTGGAGAGAGGCAGGCTTGTCCAGTAGTTGGGTTGCTCGCTAGAGAATAGGGTTCATTGCCGATGCACCGAAGGAGACGGGACACCATGCTGGGTTTTAACAGCCGCACTCTTTATTCAAATCAAATTACAATTAACCAATGGGCGCGGGCAAATTGCCTAGTGCGATGCGGGTCCAGTACCTTGGAATCAACGTGTGTAACAATAACCCAACAAACCAGGGGTGGTTTCGATGTACCCTCGATTACATTTAATTACGAGTAAGGATGAAGGTGCCTACGGACGGGGGACCATACTTGTCCCTACCGCCCTCACTCGACACCCCTCCCAGGGAGGCAGCCCCGCCGCTTGCTATACCCTGCTTTTCCAGCGGGTGGACTTCCCCATCTCTTAAGGAGATGACTTACTTATAAACCCTAACCTAATCTAGCTTACTGTACTGGACCCCTGCCACTAAGGGGTCGCCGGGGAACCCAGATGAGCCTGACCCCCACCCCACATTTATAACTTATTCAAAACAGAAACCAGTGCCCTCTTTAGAGCCTCCAAATATAAATCATTTCCGACTGGCGATAGATGAACGCCATCCCGCCTGTACAGCGCCGGGCATCTGTGCGTCAAAGCACGTGTATCTATTCGCTCACCACCCAGGTGGGTAAGCCATTTACCTACATTCTGACTGATGGTCTTTCGGGTCCGGTCAATCTTCCGGGGATGTACCTCAGCGCCCCATGACATCCATTCAACAAGATTGCTCCATGCGAGTGCAGCTGCTGGGGAATGTTTTCTAATTTCCCATAGGTCAGATTTAATATTCTTAATGAGCTGCACTCCCTTCAGGCGAGGGATGTCATTCTCACCCAGATGTATGACGAGTATGTTGGGTGGGGGGCCCTGGGCGGGGAGATGTAGGGCCGGCAGTAGTTGGTGCCACTTCATGCCTCCGCGACCCTTCCAGTGTAGCTGAGCCTGGGTCGATAAGCCCAGCTGGGTCCCACATCTGGTCTGGCCCGCCCAGCGCACGAGGCTGTGGCCGACGATCCAGACCTGCTTCCAGTATCCTGGGCAGTCACCTAGGGGCTGTTCACAGGAGGGGCAGGGTACAAATTTATAAAAGAAAGAAAGAAAATGAAAGAAAGAAAATGATACTAATAGGGGGGAAGGGTGCCCCGAACATCGGAATGCCCTTGACCTCCACCGGCCCAGTTCCCGGATCCCCTGCTCCGGCATGGCTCTCTCGGCGGCAAAAGTTGCAGCCCCGATGCGGAACAAGTGGGTACCGTATGTTGAAGGTGGGACGCCAAGGTGAGACAACACCGCTCTCAACACAGCGGTGAACTGGTACCTGGTGACCGGTAGGCCCCCGGCGTGCCTAAAGAGGGGGCCTGGAATACCCTGCAGAAGGTTGAGGTAGGCTTCAGTTGCTCATACCGGGCATAACTCTGTCACTACGGCTCTGTGCAGTGTCACTACCTGCCCTCTCCCCCGCCGGTCTGTTTTAGATCGACGAATGTTGAGCACCATTGCTGTTGGACCGACCCAGATGTCATTGAGTCAGAATGCCCTACCTTAGGTGTCCCTGGCTCCATCAGCCACCATCTCACTCACTCGGAATGCTCTGTAGAAGGCTAACTTAAACAGGGAATTGAACAACAAAACTTCATAACAGTCAAAACAAATCCGCGGAAGGTTCTCACATAAATCCAGCTGTAAACGAGGGGTAATGGGGGCCCGCTGGTTGGGGGTCCTTCCCGCCTCCCTAGTCCAGCTCTCCAACAAGCGCCTTGCAAAGAAGCCCCGGTCCAGGGGGTGGTGACCCACGAGGTTGCTCGCAAAGGTCAAGGCAGACAGTTTCCCGGCTACGGTACATGATGCTGCCCTGTTGTGCCTCAGATGCATAGCGAACTGGGGCTCGGGTATTGGGAAACCAGGGGGCCAACCCTGTGCCAACCGGTACCGCTGGAATTCCCGATATGCCCTGTCGTAGGCAGTCCTGGTACGAGGTGCCAGGGATCCCAGAACGGTTGCGTGGAGCTCTAACACCCAAGGTTCCAGGCTGACGATGGCAGTGGCTCCGGATTCACCCGGGCCCGGGGTGCCAGTGAACGGAAACGCTCCATCTGGAAGCGAGAGAGAGCGTCGGCTACATCGTTGTCCAGGGTACATGCCTGGCCTGGAAAAGGATGTTAAACTCCAGACAAATAAGCACGAATGCCCTCACGAGCTTCATGACCCTTGGAGACTTGCAAGACTGGGTGTTGAAGATGTGAACAACCGCTTGGCTGTCACACCAAAACAGCACCGAGTGGTTCGCAAGCTCGTTGGGCCATAGATGGACAGCTAGCACTATGGGGAAGAGCTCGAGGAAGGTGAGGTCCCTGGTTAAACCTTGCTCGCACCATTCCAGGGGCCAGGGGGCCGCCACCTAACAGTCTCGGAATATTAAACCAAATCCCACACCTCCAGCGGCATCAGAGTGCACCTGGAGCTCAGCTTCGAGCAATAGCTGGTCCTGTAATTGGCACACAGTAACTTTTGCGACTCTTAGACATTTGTCAATCTTGGCACGGAGGGCCCGCAACTTCTCCCAAACGAGGCGGGAAACGGCTGTCTCCGTGTCGAACTTGATGCCGAGGTAGGTCAGTCTGGTGATTGGTCCCTCTGTCTTCTCAGGGGCCAGGGGAATGCCCAGTTCGTCCACCATGGCATGGAAAGTGCATCAAGCTGAAGCAGTCTCCTGTGCCGGCTTGGCTGATGAATAGGAAATCGTTGAGATACTTAATTATTCTCTGACTGCCAGATCTCTGCTTGACGATCCATTCGACAAGGGTGCTGAACCGCTCAAAGGCTGAGTAGGAGATCGAACACCCCATCAGCATGGCTTTGTCAACGTAGTACATGCCATTGAAATGGAAACCCAGCAGAGGAAAACTCTCGGGATGTACTGGGAGCAAACGAAAAGCGGACTTGGTGTCGCATTTTCCCAGAATATCCCCTGGGCCAAAGGATCTAACTAGGGTCACGGCAGAGTCGAACGACACATACCTAACCGAAGAGAGCTCCTTGGGGATAGCGTTGTTAACTGAACCATCCCAGGGGTAAGACAGGTGGTGGATTAGACGGAACTCGCCGGGGGCCTTCTTGGGTACAACGCCCAAAGGAGAGGTAACCATATTGGGAAAAGGGGGAGCTGGAAATGGCCCCGCCACCCTGCCCTCGGCTGTCTCCTTCCAGATTTTGTCCCATACCACTCCCTCCATACCAACCACTGACTTGAGGTTTGGAGCCACACGGTGCCATTGAACTTCAAATGCCGGGATGTGGAACCCTTCCTGGAACCCCGCCATGATGTACGCCACCTCTGCTTGGTCAGGGTGGCCTCATAGGGCCTGGTCGAGTTGGGCAGCTCTAACGGGTTGGGGCTTTTACTTGCAGGCCCTGAACCACTGCCCACGGGGGGGCCCTTCCCAGCCCCTCCGGGAAAAGGTCTCCCTCTTGAGGCAGGTTTTCCCCGCGGTCATGCTGAGGCTGTGTGGTGGCTGGAGCAGGTGGAACAGGTGTGGCGAAACTTGCAGGCTGCTCGGGAACATCTCCTGAAACGACCAAACTTCCAACATTAACCCACGGACGGTGACGACCCTTTCTTCCCCTCATCACGAAAGGGCTGCGTGGCAGACGCGGCCCCGCCCTTAGCCAAAAAGTGGCCACTATAAGATTGGGGCACGTTCCCGACCCCACTCGTGCAATTAAGCCAGAGATCATGGGCATGCAAGTCCCACCTCAAGCCTGGGGTATAGGCTGCTTGGTGGCTGAATGCCTCGTCATACCGCAGCCAGGCCCCTGCTGACCCGGCTTCGTAGGCCCGCCACACGATGTCGGCGTACTTCAGCAAATCTGCAGCCCTGGCTGGATAGGCCTGGATCATAACCCCCATATAAATGGAAAAGGCTGCAGTCCAGTTTGACCAATTTCGGTCAGATTTGGGGCGCTTGAAGCGTTCTTTCTCTTTTTTGTCCTGTTGCTCAGCGGGATCCATTATAGGATCGCTGAACAAGAGGGGCAAACAAGTCTAGGTATTCCCCTCTCCAGATCTGCTCTTTGGTGGCCGGAAGCAGGTGGCCCCCGATTGGGTCCGAGACTGCGGAGTAGCTGCCACCCTCGGGCG
>QEPC01007720.1:3646401-3677335 GCA_003113815.1 Sphenodon punctatus | reverse complement strand
CTGCTTTTTAATCCGCGTCGGAGGGGGCAGGCGATCCTGCCCCCTCCGACGCGGATTCCCGGAGTGCCGGCTTTACGCCGCACTTCCTGGTCCCGTGCGCGAGTGCGCATGCGCAGAAGGGTGTGCGTGCGCATGCGCAGAAGGGGGTGCATGCGCACTCACACTCTGCGCCGTGTCTGAACATCAGACACGGCATGCAGAGACGCCGCGGTGGGAAAACCCGGCGTTTAGCGATCCCGCTTGTAAGCGGGATCGTCTATAAACGCCCCAAGTTTACTTGGGCTGGGTAATGAATCAGTTCATACTGGGATGGGGAGGTGGACCACAGCAGGTTCATCTGAGGACTCTACAGGTAGGCATGACTAGCTGCTACCCACCCCCCACTCAGCACTCCTTCGGGCTGCCATACCCCACCCCCTTATATCCTGGCACACCTTGCCCCCAAGCTCGCAGCTTGGGCTTCATCTTTGACTCATACCTCACCTTCAAACGCTACATTGACTCCGTTGCCAAATTGTGCCACTTCTCCCTCCACAACATTGCTAAGATCCACCCTTTTCTGTCTGTCTCCTCTGCCAAAACTCTCATCCACGCCCTAGTCATCTCACGCCTCGACTATTGTAACCTCCACCTCGCCGGCCTTCCCCGCTCTCACCTTTCTTCCCTCATCTCTGTTCAAAACTCTGCTGCCAGGATCATCCACCTAGCCCGTCGCTTTGACCACATGCAGCCTCTCCTCTTGTCTCTCCACTGGCTCCTCTTCCTGAGCACATTCTGCACAAGCTCCTCATCTTCACCTACAAAGTCCTTCACAACCTCGCTCCCCACCTACCTCTCTGTCCTGATCTCCCTCCAAACCCCTGCTCGAGCACTCCGCTCCTCCATCCCCTCCCTCGCCTCCCCTGCTCCCTCAACCGCCTTCGTCCTTTCTCCCTCGTTGCCCCGTACATCTGGAACTCCCTCCCGGCCTCGTCCGCCTGGTCCCCACCCTCCACACCTTTAAGTCCCTCCTCAAAACCCACCTCTTCCCCTCCGCCCTTCTTAACTCCTGCTAATCATCCCCACCCAGGATTATCCCCCACCTCTGACCAGTTACTTAGGTGACTGCCGGCTGATCAATGCTTGGCTCTTTCAAACGCTCTCAAAGGCTGTGAAAAGCCAAGACTCCAGCAGCTAGGTTCCTAGATAGACCTCGATTGGGCCCCCGCCCTGCCTCTCCTCTCAAGACCAGACCTGAGACCTCTGACGTGTAAGAACACATATGTATGTATTTGTGTGTGTGTGTGCTTGCTGTTAGAGTAGGTGAAGGCTATTGCTAGATGCAAGTGTATTGGTGCTATATTACTGCTTTATTCCCAGCTCTTTCTATATGATATAGTAATAAACATCTGTCTATTTAAGGGACTTGTGATCTGTTTCATAGTGCTTCTGCCCAGATCCCGGAATTGGGAACTGCCTACTAGGGATTTAAGTTCTGCTCCTGTCAGGAAAAGATAGAAAACTGTTCCAATTCATTACAGGGGCTACCTGTTTGTTAAGCTGGGCATGCTAAATATGTGAGTGGGGGCTGCATGGATAGAACCCAGACTGCAGTGGGCTAATGTCTTGTTTGTTTTTACCCCTAGTCTTTGCGTGTGCGCTCTCTCTTGTGCACACACTCCTCACTCACCTTCCCAACACTTTCCCAGGCTGGTGGGTAGCATGTGTCCTCCTGCTTCATGGCAAGGTGACCAGATATATCTATAATGATTTATTTAAATTATGCACATTTAAAATTGCCCAGCCCCTAACTTTCAGTTTGGACTGAGGAAAACAATTCCACAAGCCAGCCTTGAACCATTGTCGTACTTTGTATTTCCTTGTTATAGTTTTACCATTTGGCTTAGGTGAAGAAACGTCCCCTACGGCTTCTCCTTTGTGTGGGTTGACTGGCAGCCTAGAACCAGACAGCCCAGTTCAGGGAGGGGAAGTAGTGCATGTATTGTGCAGTGAAAGTAATGGGAGCAAGAACTTAGGGTAGCTGGGCATGTTTGGGGACAAGCAGGGCAGGAACTAGGGTAGTTGGGTGTGTGTGGCAGTACTGAGGCGGGAAGGGGGTAAGGGACTGGGGAAGGAGGTACTTCTCTGGGAAGCAGAAGGAACAAGAGAGAAATTCTCCAGGACAATCTCCTTCCCTTCTCCGAGGCAGTGACTTCCAGAAATGTGCTTGCCTCCTCTAGTCCCCCTGCTCTGCCACTAGGAGACGGAGGGTACTTTTAGATGGACACAGGGCTGGTCACTCCCAGAGCTGCTCCAGGAGTGCACCTCTGCATCCAGCCCTGCCTGAGTCAGGTTTAAAGGGACCCAGCAGGTTCCCTGGCCTGTGGTCCACTCACGTGATGCCCCCTCTGCACCATAGAGTTGTGGGCGGAGCACCTGATGCTCTAGGCTGCCACCCATAACTCTATGGCATTGCCTGGGGCAATGGCCAGCTGGAAGCAGAGTTGCAGGATGGGTCTGCCCCGCAGATGGATTGTAGCTCTGCTTCAGGTCAGTACCCTGAGTTTGGGCAGCCTGCTCTGCTGGCGGTGCTCTGGGATGTTCTGATGTTCAGCAAGCACCTTTAGACAGAGAGACAAACAGCAGCAGCAGAGCCAGGAAACACTATGGGGTCAGCTATAATGGTAAGGGGCGGAAGCAGGGAGAGTTTTCCAGGGTGGCTGGCTCTTACCTCCCTCAGCCCCAGCTTCCCACTTTCATGTTACCAGGGAGGCAGGGAAACTTTCATCACAGCAACTGTGGCTCTGCTTTCACAGGAATTGGCGCGTGTGGGAACTCACTAGTTCGCTTGTATCCCACAGGAACACTCGCACATGACCAGGTCCCCAAATGTAGAATTTACAAGGATGGGTGTTCTCATGAGATAGAAGCAGAATAGCATGTTCCCACATGCGCTAATTCCCACAAGTACAGAGCTGCGATTTGCTCTGACGAAAGTTTCCCTGGCAACTTGTAAAAGTGGTCTCACAGGCTGCCAGTTGGGACAGGAGGGAAGAGACACATTGGCTTGGGTAGAGCGGTGGTGGCAGCAGCCGCTGCTGCATCCAAGAATCCCAGCCCCATTCTTTGTCTCTCCCCCAGTATGTCACCACTGTGTTGGGGGCTGCTGCTTAGCAGAACAAACACTGCTTTCAGGGCTGCTTTTTCAAGGTTTGCGATAGAAGCAGGCCCAGGAGGCATGAGTAGGTAGCTCTATCAGCAGTAATTCCCAGCAATGCACTAATGCAATGGGGGGGGAAGAGAGAATGGGACTGGGATCCCAGCACACAGTAGCTGCTGCTACTGCTCTGCCCAAGCTAATCTCTCTTCCTTTAATGAGCTGCTGCTGCTCCTAGGCACTTGCTGCCACTGCACAGCTTCCCTACCCACTGCAAGCACCTAGTTCCTCGTACCTCTGCTGCTGCTCCTAGGCACTTGCTGCCACTGCACAGCTTCCCTACCCACTGCAAGCACCTAGCTCCTAGTATCTCTGCTGCTGCTCCAAGGCACTTGCTGCCACTGCACAGCTTCCCTATCCACTGCAAGCACCTAGCTCCTAGTACCTCTGCTGCTGCAACTGTGTTGAAGACAGGGCTGAGACGGGCAGCTGCAGGTGGAGGTTAGGAAAGATGGAGAGGAGTGAGGATGGGATTTTTACTGTCCTGGGGGGGGAAAGTGCAGCACTTGCTGGACATCTCAGGCTACATGTCGGTGAATTTTGGGGGCTCAACTCACAAAGGCGAGGAAGATGTGAATCAATGAACTGCAAAAAAGGTTGAGACTGTCCAAAATTGACCGCTACTAATTAACTTTTAATTTCATAAATAACAATTAAATAGCAATTTAATAAATATTAATTAAATAATTAAATAACAATGTGCTAAAATTATTAGTTTTCTCTTTGCAACGGAAAACCTAGAGAAAAACAGAGATTTTGCCTTTTTCCAGAGAATTTCACAGAAAATGGCAAAAAAACCTTACAGGTTTGGGAGGAGGTCATGGCAGCAAGGACACAGAGTGGATGCAACCTAAAGGCATGTGATGTGGAGGGGCAGGGGCTCTTCATTTGGAGGGGTGTCACAGATCTCCTGTGGGTTGGGGAGGCAGGGGAATGATGAATTGGAGCAGTCAAGTCTTCTGGACCTTGGGAGGAAGAGGAGACAGGAGGTGGACCTAATTGACCCAATAGCGGCTTCCCCAAGTGCCAGCCTCTCTGTGGTCCCCCTTTCTGGTTGGCAGAGGAGTCTTGGGCCAGACTGGGAGGCAGCAAGTGCAGGACAGTGGAGAAGAAGCAACCTAAAGGTATCTGCAAGGGGAGGCTCTGCATTTGGAGAGGGGCCACAGGCCTCAATTGTTTGTTTGTTTTATTTTATTTTTTTGGACTGTTGGTGGGACAAGTAGCTGCAAAATTGCATAAAAATGAAAATATTACCAAAACTGTGGTACCTATACATAGTGTTAAAGGAAAGTCAACTAGCATTTACATTTAATCACAGAAAAACAGAGATTTTTCTTTTTTTATTCAGAGAATTTATATTTTTTTATTAGAGAATTTACAATTTTTTGACACAGAAAACTAGGAACCCTGGTCATCACCGAACCTGGGGAGGAGGTTGGGAGAGTGGGTCTGTCCTCCCATCCGTGCACTGTTCTCCCCCCATCAGTGCACACATCTAACAATAAGTGAGACTTGCATGCACACAACGAAGGGCACATTCACACTAGTCTCCTCTCCCACTTGCTTAATTTTCTGTGGAGAGCTGTTGTGCCCTATCATTCTTTCCACATTACAAGAAACATACAGGAGGGATGTTGCATCATTGTTAAGCCTCAGGTCTCTGGTTATAGACATCCAGGATGTAACACTCTACATGCATGTAAAAGGCCTTGCCCAGCCTAGCTGCAAAGGAAGATGCACTTGCCCTAGTTTTACAGTCAGTTCCTGAATTAAGCTTAGTGCTCAGATCAGAGAAATGCATGGTAGCTTAGTGGTTAAAGCACTTGACTAGGAGCTGATGCCGTGGCGGCATCGTGCAATTTAAAGCACTGCGCACTTCCGGGTTGGTGTTAATGCACCAATTCAGCCTAACGCAAACTGTTGGAGTGCAGTTTTAAAAGCTGCTCGGAGCAGCTTTCAAAACAGCACTCCAACAGTTCGCGTTAGGCTGAAATGTGCGCGGTCCGTGCATTCACACCAACCCGGAAGTGCGCTATGCTTTAAATCTCACGATGCCGCCGCAGCGGCTCTGCGATTTAAACGCATGTCTGAATCAACTCTAGTTCCCTGGAGGCTGCAGGCTCAAGTGGTGGCCACAGAAACTGGTGCATCTTAACCACACACCAGTCTGATGGGATGCATGGCTTGGGATGGATTTTGACTTGACCTTTGACTCTCAGATCATGCCCTTCCTTTGCCCATTAAAGAACATGCAAAGCTGGTCATGTCCCTCTAGGACTGGTTTGCCCTGTTGGCAAAGCAGTGGTGGGAACTAGATCATTTCCCTTTGCCTTGTTCTCCTGACGGTAGCACAGTTCAGGGAGGAGCTGGGGCAAGGGATGCTCAAGAACATCCCATTCTGCTCTTGACTCTGCCATGCGGCTTAGGCAAGTTACAGCTCTGTCTTCCCCACCCAAAAGGCGGAACCCAACATTGCCCCTCTACAAGCTCAATGGAAGAAGCAACATTTTTATTTATTTATTTAATCCATTTATATCCCGCCCCTCCTGAAAACAGCTCGGGGCAGCTAGGATCCCTTATGCAGGATCCCTTACTCAGCCGGAACTATGCTCCAGGAAGCCAGCAAGCCTCTTGGGCTATGGTCAGCAACCCTTTCACTGCGTTTTCCCCATTGGCACCAATGGGAAAAATGCTGTGAGCATGTGTCTCTGGCTACTGTTGTGTCCTTGAAATGAAGATACCCAACCCTCCCTTGGATACATGTGAGGTATAGGTGAGCAGGACTATCTCTAACCTTTTGTTAAGCAGATGGTTAAAAGGCAAAGGAGGCCTGAGGGGGGCAGCAGAAGCACCAGTTTCAGGGCAGTTTGGAGCTTAGCAAAGAAGCTGCAAGCTACGTAGTCTTGGGGAGATTGCAGAACCCCTGGAGTGCTGGGGCCCTGTGGTGACTGCCTGAATGAGCACCGGCAGGAGCAGTTCACTATTTCCCTTCCATTCCTCCACAACTTGTGAAGACACTGGTTTCTTTACCCGCTATAAGACTCTTTGCTCAAAATTCCAGCCCAGAAAAAGCTGTCCTCCGGGGAGTAGCTTTCATAGGGAAAGGAAGGACATTTGTCCCAGGGCCCAAGTGTGGGGGGAGGGGGCACAAATCCTGTCCTGTGACGGTGTAGCTGGGTGGAAGCAGAAGCGCCTGCAGTGTGTGTGGGACCCACCTGGCGGGCGGCACAGGATGGGGCAAGCATCGGCGGCAGCGTAGCCTCCAGGGCTCAGATGAAGCAAGCGGAGGGAGGGAGAGGCACTGCTGTATCAGGACTGTCTCTGGAGTCAGAGCAGCTGACTCACCGGTCTTGGCATGCAAGTTGACAGTTTTCTGCAATAAGGATGCTGGAGGGGAGGAAGGAGGGGGTGAGGGTGGAACAGAGGAGAGGATGGTGACAAGGCAGGTGGAACAAAAGTCCATTTCTTCTCTCTGGGTCCCCATTCCAATCTAGCTACGCCCCTGGCTATCCTGGAAACTTCCCAGCATGTGAGGAAGAAGGAGAACAGGAAACTACTTTGGCTGCAGCTGCCTTTCTTTGGTGTTGTCTGCCCATGGCCAATGGCTCTGTAGTCTATATGGGAGCCTTGTTGGGATATGGGGCTGATCCTGCCCTCCTGCATATCCATGGCAGCATCAGGCATCCCAAGCATCCATCCCCAATTACCCCAAGCACACAGGGACCACAACAGTCTCTTAAAATACCATTTATTACAATAGAACCTTTCACGCTAAAATCCCAATCATTGTAGACGGCTTCATTTTTACTTTTATTTTTATTTATTTTTAAAAGAAACAAACAAGGTAAGGCTGAGGGGATGGGGATTCCATGTTCTTGCAGACACAGTGTCCTGGAGAGCAGGCGGGGGAAGAAGCATCTCTCATCCCCAGCTCTCTGCCTCACCCTAGCCAAGCCCACAGCCTCTTCCTAGAACCTTTAGTAAAAGACTGCCCTCAAGAGCTCCCCCGCTGCTGTTCTCCAGGCAGGAAGGAAGAGGGCAGAGGAGGGCAGGCTGGGTTCTCAAGTCAGTGGAGCCCAGCTGTTTTGTTCCTGAACTCTCAAACTGCAGCAGCGCAAGACCAGTCCCTGGTTGCTGAGTTGGAGCTCGTGTTGGCCTATACGTCCCCTCCATTGGGGCCTGCCTTTCAGGAGAGGGTCCATGGCCAGAGGGTGCTTCCAGGAGACTCACCCTCTTGTGAGTGAATGTTTCAGAGAACTGAGCCAAGTGGGAAGTGCAAAAGAAAATGGCCACTCGGCATCAAACAAGCCCCAGCAGAAAGCTCAGGGTGTCATGTCCGTGCTGTGGCTTGAAATGTTCCAGTGCAGTGGGAGGACGGTATGAGACACACTCCTCACAAACAAACAAAATACAACCTTCTGGTTAAAAAAATGAAAGCGGAGCCAGCAGGAGCGGCATCTTTCTTGCAGCAGAATAGAAGAACCTCTCCTGCTTCTGTAAACATGAGGTTTGTCCAGCTGAGGAGCTCCTTGCAAAGCAGTCGGTGCACCTGCCATTCCTTGTGGGTGGACGGGGAAGGGATGCCACGCCGCCAGCTGTGTCCTGTCTCCAGCTGCAACAGGATCAGGGCCCTGGAAAGCTCCCAATCAGACCTGGGTGCTCCAGGTCCTGAGCCTGCCCCTCTTCCATAGGTTTCTCACCAACCCTACCATGGACGCACACACTCGCTCCCTCTCTCTCTCTCCACTGAGAGTTTAAGCTGGTGGTGTCTACTCCAAGCCTGCTGGACCAGGTGCTGGTACACGTCGGTCACCCCCCCTTCTCCTCACGGAGACACTGGAGCAAGGGCACAGGTTCTCTCAAACCACAGCAGAGGAAGAGGAAGAGGATGAGGAAGAGGAGGCTGTGGCTGCTGAGGAGGAAGGGGATGGGGATGAAGAGGTATTCCAGAAGAGCCACCTCCTCTTGGGCTGCCGTTTCTGATGGAGGTAGTCTTCCTTCTCACGCTCCTTCCTGGCTCTCTGATAGTGATCTTCCTCCTTCAGGTACCAGACCGGCGGCCACCGGTGCTTCTCAAAGTACTCTTGATTCTCTGCAATGGAGGCAGGCAGAAAGCAGGTGAGTTGAATACTAACCAACTGGGAGTGGGGCTGGATGACCCCACTGGTGCACAGCTAACTGTCGGGGCCCTGTGAGGCTCAGCTCCCCTTTCTAGCACCACGTAGAACTGAGAAACTACCCCTAGCCATACCCAGGGTGCTGAGCATTCTACCTATGGTACCAGACACTCTTCACCCACCCTGGCCTGCAATGAGAGGCAGAGAGGTGGGATCAATGTCGGGGGAGGGATGTACTACTGACCTGCTGACATGGCCTTCATATCCCGTGGGAACTTGCGGCAGAAATTGTTGTAGTTGGTGCATATGTGATGAAGACACCAATCGGCAAGCTGGTACGCACAGTGGAACTGAAAGAGAGACAGAGCCACCTTCAAAGTCAGCCAGCACCTTCCACAGAGACAGCAAAACCCACTGCCTCACAAGCCATAGATAGGAATCACTTTGCCTGCCACAGAGTGTGGGAGCTGTTTGCCAGTATGTGAGAACCCCATATAAGCCTTTTAAATTATTATTTTATATAATGATTTCAGTGTTCAAAGTGGTTTACAATCCTTATCTAGACCACCCTTGCAACAACCCTGAGGTAGGTCATTATTATTCCCATTTTACAGATGGGGAACTGAGGATGAGACACAGTGACTTGCCCCAACCCACCCAGCAAGTTCATGGCTAAGACAGGATTTGAAGTCGGGTCTCCCAGATCCAACACCTTATCCACTAGGCTACACCATCTCTTTTCTTAAGCATGGGCCACTTTGTGAAATTTACAATGAAATTTCATTGTAACCCAGAGAGAATGTGGTTGCTGTGTTGGCTGCATATGAGAGACTGGAGGCAAACCAGCTCAGATCACCAACAGCAGCTGGTCCAGTAAGAAAGATCCTTAATGGAAAAGAGAGGGATAGAAATCTAAACCAAGAAAATCACAACTCCTTTGTCTCCCTCTCTTTAACATTTCCGACTAAGATCCAAGCCTGAAGAACATATTTCTCTGAGAAATCTTGGTCTTACCCATGCTTGGGAGGTAAAACAGCACACACCATAGTTAACATATTTACAGAATTTTAAGTTTCCCACAAGACCACCAAAAAAGCCTCATAGGGGCCCTCGTGTGGCCACTCTGGAGAATGGCTGCATCTAAACCGTCTGATCCCACACGCACGGGCACTGGTGTGTAAGCAGAGCACATGCTGAGCTGATGTGATGCACGTTCTGTGCCACACTATGAATTCAGCCTGTGTCCCGAGTGTGCTCTCCTAGACCATGAGTTAGCCAGCTGTAATAAAGAGCCTGGATTAGCGGAGGGGAATCTCGCATCCCACAAAGTGCAAGGAAACGGAGTTTAGCAGCCAGTGTTTACCTCAAGTAGGCTGGGTGAAATTCTATGGCCAAAGTCAGATGGGTAGTGGACCCCAACCTTTTTGTGATCATAAGCCACTTTCCAAGTTCAACATTTATGATGAGCCACAACTTTATTCTGAAAGTTAAGTCCTACAAAGAGGCTACCTTCTAAGGATGTAACTAACCACACAAGTGTTGTTGTTTTTTTAAAAAAATAAAAATTTAAAGGGTGCCTGTCTCTTTAAGAATCCTTAGCCTAAATGGTTAAAAAGAAAATAACTTTTTCCTGCAGTGGCTTTTCCTCAGCAATTCTCCCAGCCCCAACACCCTCCTCTTGCAGTGCCTTTTAACTCTTTCCTTGCCCTTTCTGAGGTACACATACACTCCTTCTCAATAGCGTGCATTTGTTTTACTGTCACAAGCAACATAATGTTTGCACAGCAATTGCTTAGAGGAGGGGTGGGGAACCTTCACTCTGCCAGGGATCAGATCCGTATCCCCCACCCAATTACAAATTAGCGGTCTTATACCCATGACTCGCCCTAGATTGCAAAACCTGATGGGCTCACAGCCCAGAGTGGAGTGAATCCAGAGAATATAGACCCAGTAATATTTACTCCACATCATCTCCATCTTCTATAGGAATTTTTTGAGGATGTAAATTGGGTGAGACAGTCAATACACTGTATCTTGATTTTATGATGTTGTATGACAATGTCCCTCATGAGAGACTCAAGGAAATCAAATAGTCATGGGATAGGAGGCGGTGTCCTATTGTGGATCGGTAAGGATAGGAAGCAAAGAGGACTAAATGGTCAGTTTTCACAATGGAGAGAATACTGGAGTGCCCCAGGGATCTGTACTGGGACTGGTGTTGTTTAATATATTTATTAATGACCTGGAAAAGGGGAGTAAAAAGTGAGGTGATCAGATCTGCATATAACACCAAGTTACTCAAGGTAGTTAAAACCCATGCGGACTGTGAAGAATTGCAAGAGGATCTTGCGACATTGGGTGCCTGGGCATCTAAATGGCAGATGAGATTTAATGTTGACAAGTGCAAAGTGATGCACATAGGGAAAAATAATCCAAACTATAGGTACACAATGCTGGGTGCTAAATTGAGGGTTACCACTCAGGAAAAGGTTTTTGGTGTCATTATGGACAATACATTGAAATCCTCAGTTCAACATCCAGCAGTGGCCAAAAAAGCAAACAGGATGTTAGGAATTACTCGGAAAGGGATAGGGAATAAAACTGAAAATATTATAATGTTTCTATATAAATCTATGGGGTGATTGCACCTTGAAAGTTGTGTGCAGTTCTGGTCTCCCCCTCTCAAAAAAAATATAGTAGAACTAGAAAAGGTTTAAAAAAGGAGTGGATAAGTTCTTGGAGAGTAGGTCCACTAACAGCTATTAGCCAAGTAGGTTTAGGGGAAGTAATGTTTTACTTCTGGGAGCTGGGAGTGGACAACAGGGAATGGATTGCCCAGCGTGACCTGATTGGGTACTCCTCAAGTGACTGAGATTGGCCACTGTTGGAGACAAGATGCTGGGCTTGATGGACTGTTAGTCTGATCCAATATGACACTTAAATTCTTCCCCCTTCCCTCCCATTGCTCTCTTCCCCTGAGGTCTGCAGCACAAGTCACCACTAGAGGGCAACCAAAGCCACATCTGGGAGCTCACTTGTAGGAGAGCAGCTTCAGACTCCTCTTTTCCATTCCCTGAGCACCCCATTCGCAAGCAGCTTGTACCTGAGCCAATTCCAGGAAGACAAGGACATCGCCATCAATATCCACCATCATCTGGGCTGCCTCCATCAAACCTGTCACCGTGTACTGCTCTGTAACACAAGCACACACAGAGGTAAGGGAGTGTCACCTTGGACTGCTCAGTTACATACTTTCATACCCAACAGGGATAGAAGTGCCAGTGGGGGGGTCACCAGATGCAATACTACCCACTCCTTTGGGAGGCAAACACTGTATGTTCCTGTTTGTTCACAAGGAGGAGCAGGTCCTTGTCTGTAGCCACTGTTCTATCTGGTAACCATGGCTCTAGGCGTGGTAGCAAGGAGCTCACCAGGGACATGAGGGCAGAACATACGAAGAGCCCCGCTGCCACTCCCTCCCCACCACCCCAGAGTCCTGCAGCTGCCACCAATACTTCTCCTGGGCTCAAGGCAAGCCCTACCTTCCAGCTCTTAGGGTGTTTTAGACAAGTGCCTCCCCACCCATCATACATGTTGCAAGGCTGTATTGATGCCCTATACAGCTCTGCAACATGCATGATGGGTGGGGTGGCGCTTGTCTAAAAACACCCTTATTTAGTATCTGCTGGCACACACAGTGGATACCCACAAGTGTGCCATCCGGGCAGCCAGCCAGGAGCCTAGAATTGGAAAAACAGAATGAGTTTTCCAGTTTCCTATTATGCTTGCTGATGACTAGTGTGAACGGCTCAATTCACACAGCGGCAATGAAAAGTATCCTCCTTTTCTGGTCTGTAACACCCACACTCATTAGCATTACAAATTTAGCCTCCTAATGGGGTCCCTAACTTCACACACATTGCCCCAGTGTTGCCTTAGACACTGAAAGCCACTGGATTTGTGGGCTCAGATAATGGTGACAGACCTAGAAGGGTGTGTCTGACACACTAATGTATGTAACCCAGACACAGGTGATCATGGAGTCTCTATTCCTGCCCCTACACCTGTGGTCCCAAGCCTGGACCAGTGCCCCCTAGCATGCAGGGGTTAGTACTGACAATCAATCCCCTTGGACAGACATGTCCCCAACTGATGCTGAGGTTACTCTTGGGCTAGGGAAGCTGGCAGGCCCACCCCAGAGCAGAGTCAGGGTGAACCAGTCTCCTGAACTCTGCATCCTTATTGATAAAGCCAGGTACATTAAGCTTCTGCTTTGGGCGGGTCCCTCCAGCTTTCTACCAGGAGGAAGCTCTAGAAAGGAGAACAATGAGGCTTCCTCTCTCTTCCCCAGCCAGCTCTTCCCATAGGGCACAGGGGAATCCAGAAGCATCTCCCCCTCCCCCCAACCAAGCTCAGTTTTAGCCACATGCAGGGAAATCTGATTTCTATTTCTTGACCTAAGATCGATGCTGGATCCAGGAAAGTTGGGGCCCTGTGCAAAATGGCAGTGTGGCCCCTACTAGCATAGCAATGTTTGATGGGCACACACTGACTCACCCATTAGAAAAAGGAAAGTGTCAACATAGTTAATGTTGATGTTGAATTAAAGACATCCCCTTCACAGGATGGGGCTCCCTGCATTGCTGGTCTGTCTAGTAAACATAGGTTACTATTTCTAGCTTGTACATGGGCCCCATCTGTTAGAGGGTCCCTCTTGAATCTCAGCAGGCCAGGGCCTCCTACATTTGAGGTTCTGTGAGATGATATTTTACACCAGTGCTTCTCACACCTATGCTGTCATTTCAAGTTTATTTATGGAGTTTAAGTATGGGGGTGGGGGGAAAGGGGCCGTGAGGCCTCCCAATACCAGGGCCTTGTGCAGTCACATAGTTTGCACTATCCTGGAGCCGTCCCTGCCCAGGATACATAGGCCTGCAAGGAGCCCTGGCTTGTGCAGGGTGCTTCCTGGCCCATCCCCCAAGTTACCTGTGAGAGCAACCAGGTGTGGCAGACACAGACGGTTGGCCAGGATGATGAGCTGCATGTAATCGAGGTCCGAGCTGGAGGTGAACTGGCCAGTGTACAGGTACTCAAGCACTGCCCGCATACAGCTCTTGCTGGTGTAAGGGAAAACCACCTGCAGTGGAGGGGGACACAGAGACACAGGGTTACTTTCTGGGGCTAGTGGTTATGCAGACAGAGACCTGCCCCAGGGCAGTAAGGCTTTGGCTCCCACAGAACAACCCCATGCAGCACAATCTCTCTTATCCAATCCCACTAGCTTCATCACACGATTGCCTGGCTGAATCCCTCACCCCCCATTTGTCTGACTGCACCACAGTCAGCAGCCACGGGGCTGCTCTAACGGAGGGGTCTCCTTCCAGCCATCCAGGCTATGGAGAGAACAGCACTGCACCCTACACTGATCTGACCCACAGGAGCCTTTACCCTGATTTGATACCAGCAGGGAAGGCTTCTGACAGAAGACAGACTCTCACAAAGTCATTTTTAAGGCTCCTGAATGTGGCTAGGCTGGGAAGAGACCTTCATATAACTGATAATCAGGCCTCTTGTCTGCAGCCACCATGGGCTCAAAGAAAGCAGATCTCCCTTCTTAAGAGGTAGTGCTAGGAATGCCCCACTCCCTGCAATGGGAGCCCCACCCTAAGTGCTTAGAGAACTCAAAGGATCTGCTGCAGTCAGGGGTTGGAGCCTAGGAAGGGCCAAGACAGGGTGCCAATTAGGTAGAGGAAACCTCTCAGCCATTCTCCGATACTTGATGCTCAACACAGAGTCAGGGAATCTGGCCTAAGAGAGTTTACTCTACCCAACATCCTGTGGCCACCAGCAGGCCTTAAGTATTGACTGGCAACCAATCAGGAAGTTGGGAGGCAGGAGTGGCACAATGGGACACAGCTGGGAATGGGTGTGGCATGACAAGGATTGGGAGAACCCAGACGGAGACATGGAGAGGAGGAAACTGGGATGAAATCCAGCCTGAGTAGTGGTGCCAGTGGTTGGGGGCAGCCCTGTGGCCAGGGTTTGAGACCCAAGGCCTGACAGCTGCATGGGCTTTATCCACTATCACCCGCACCCCAGTTGCTGTTTGCAGTGAAGTCTTGGCTCTACCCTCCCCCCGGGTCGTGGCTGGAGAGAGAAAAGCACTGAGTCAGTGCAAAAGACAGGCACTTGGTCTCTCTCTCTCTCTCTCTCTCCTTACTGCTGTAGCTCTGGGCCTCTGGGAACCATACAGCAATGCAGGGAGCAGAAGTGCCTGCTCATCAGAACTGCTGTCCAGGTGCTGCATGGAATAATCTACAGCCTGAGCTCCCCTCCTCCTGAGCGTTGAGTGAGAGGGGAAGATAACGCAGTCTCGACCCTGCAGGCCCTGAGAGTGGTGATTGCAACTGCCTTACCTCGCGGGTAGAGCTCTCCACAAACGGACCCCCAAACATAGCAGCCATCCAGTCACAGCTCGAGATTAGCAAGGGCTTGTGGGCACTGATAGCACCGTCATCCAAGATGAAGGTGACATCTGCAAGCAACCAAAAGAAGGAGCACATAAGCATTCATAGCCCATCACCACCACCACCCAGTGCAGCAGCAAATCAGCACCTGGCTGTAGAAAGCTGGGAGTGAGCTACAGAGAATGTATTGCTCTCTATATGGCCTGGTTTTGTTCTCTGCCTCTGAAGCAACTGAACCTGCCACTGTCACAGAGAGGATACTGGGCTAGATGGACCGCTGATCTGGCCCAGTGTGGCAGTGACCATGTCCTTATTGCTGCCCAGTTGCAAGAAGCCTGAGCAGGAAACAGCTTGGTAGCTGCAATCTCAGTCAAGGGGAAGACAGTATTTTCTCAAGGGAAATATCGAGGCATTCTTTGTTGTCTGGATCACTAAAGACTAGGAGGTACCAGCAAGATTCTTTAAAAGGTTGCCCCATCTTGTTCTCCTTGCCTCAGGAGCCTTAGATCTCATCTAGGATTTTTTATCAGCAGATCTCAAAGGGCTTTAGGTATTATCACCCCCACTTTACAGAGGCATTAAGGGGATAAGAGACTTGCCCTAAGTGCGCAAAGTGAGTCCTTGTCAGAGATGGGAAGAAGAAAGCCTAGATTTCTTGGCTCCCTTTCCTGCTCCCATCTATTGGGCTGTGCTGCCTTCTCCAAGGCTCCTTGGGATCCCAAATTCTTGTTCAGAGGAGCTATAGGCCCAGGAGATTGCACGTTTAGCCACTGTGACTCGGGTATTTACACAGAGAGCCCAAGGTCTCATGGCACTATGACAGGGGACCTTGCATCAGATTTTCCTGTTGCATCCAAATGAAACCAAGTTGCCTTGCCACCAAGCACTGTCCCAAGATAAGGCATATGAGGCTTCAAGGATCTTGGGGACCCAGGAATGACCCATAAGCTATGTGTCCACTGCTAAAGGTTGGACAATCTTGCATGGTCCAGAGAAGGGGGGAAAGAAGCCACCTGATTTGTGTTGAAAATGTAAGCTTCATGGGGCAGGGCCTGTTATCGTCTAGAAATGTTAAATAATAAAAGGCGGTATCCAGAGATGGCTACATGGTTAGAAGCCAGGGAGCTGCCAAGAAACAGGTTGCTAAAGCCGAGCCTTCTGGGAAAAGAGCCTTAAATAACAATTAAATGAGCGTCTTCCGAGGAAATATCAAGATACTACAAGAAAAGGACCAGACACACACCCCTGGGGACTGACAGCCTCAGTTTATCTATAGAGGAAGTGCAGCACCGGTAGAGGCAGTAGGAACTGTCCTGCCCTTCTCTGTAGGGTTCACTGCAGAGATTCAGTCCCTGTGGCCTGCCGGTCTCTGGCATTTTTACTGGCTGCAGCCAGGTGGCCAATCGGATGTGCTCTCTTAGATTACAACCGAGATGTGCTCTAATCCCTTAAACTGAAAACTACCAGTTTGCTTTACACGTAGGTCACCAAGTAGGCATCATATGGCAACAACTTTCAGTCAGCAGAGACCTGGACTGGATGGCCTAAGGGGGGAGGCTGCCTAGGTCATAGCCAGGTTTGGTAAATGGTGGCTTGCCTGACTACCACACCCAGGCCTAGCAGGCAAGGCGGACACTCCGTAAACCATACCAATGCTCAGGGGCAAGGCAGCCTTCCAATGCAGGCATTGCCAAGGTCTAGGGGATGAGAGGAACCCCTCTCCACACCAGGCCTAAGAGGTGAGGGAGACCCACCTGTGCCACACACAGGCGTAGAGGGCAAGAGACCATGTCATGTCCAGGCTGAAGGAATGAGAAGAACGCACCACACCTCGCCTCATCTCCACAGCCCATCTGAATCCCATCCCCTTAAAAGTAACCTAGTGGCCCCAGCACTTAGCCCCACCCCCTACCCCCAGTGGCTATTCCTGCCCTGGTTCATACCAGAAAAGGTCCCTTTGGCCAGGCACTCCTTCACACGGTTGGTTCTCCTGACGTGGAAGGCTTTGGTGATCTCCTGGTTCATGAATGCCTCCTTATTCAGGATGTTTGCCACCATCATCCTGAGGTCAAACACCTCCAGCAGCTCAGCAATGTGGGCGATGTGCATGAGGTCTCTCTCATTCTCATCCAGTTCCCCTGTGTATAGATACTTGAGCACTGCCCGGAAGGGACCTGGCTGAATAGAAGCATCCATCTTCACCACCACCATCAGCCGGGGTTTGTACGTCAGGGGGTCATCTGCCATCTCCTCCTGGATGCTGAGGAAAGCACGGCTCCAAGAAGAGAGGATTCTTCCCCGCTTCAGTCCATGCTCCCCTTTCTCATAGCTGTTGCCCCTCAGGATCCCATCACTGGTGGAAGCTCTAAGGCACGGTTTTCGCTGGCTGGAGCTGGCCTCCTCGACACTCTCACAGATGTCAAAGCTGGCGGCTCTCAGGAGAAGATCCCGCCCATGGTACCTTTCCTCCTGGTGCAGCATCCGCTCGACAATAACAGCCCCAGAGCTACTCCCTGGAACCCCCTGCTGGTCCTCTTCACTCAGGTCCATCAGAAACAGGTCATAGAACTTGGAGGAGGCAGTGGAGAGGTAGATCTTGTGTGCGTAGATTTTGATCCTCTCTTGTAGCACCAGGATGACATCTGCACACAGGGGGTCTTCCAGTAGATGGGCCGGTTGCTCCTCATTATTGGATGGAGGGTCTGGAACTATAATGATTGGTGGAGGTGGCTTCGGGGGAAGGAAAGGGGCCTGGAGTAGGGGCCTCTGGACGTTACGCAGGTGGGACTTCCAGAACTGGAGATGCCGGCGGGAAATGAGAGCAGCCCGGATGGCATTGTCAAAAACGTCCTTGATGCCAAACTGGGCCACCACGCTGGTCTCATAATAGGGGATGCCCAGCTCCTTGGCCACCTCTCGCCCCTTCTCTGGGGGAAGAATCTCATTGGACTTGATTGGCCTGAAACAAGGAAGCAAAGGTACAGGGAATGTCAGGAATGTTAAGCAATTTTCAATGTCGGCTCAGAAAACCTCATTGAGGATCAAAAGGACACATTGTTAGTCTCTGTAGAAAGTGAGCACGGCACAGGGAGAAGCATGCTAGAGCACACGGTGTATCTCCAGCAGCAAAGCACCCCAGGGGGCAAGCAGCACCAACTAGGCTTGCTCTCCTCCTGCCTCCCTCCCTTCCTTCCTCTTTGCTGGCATTTCTCTCCTCTTCTTGCTGTTCCCTTACTCTCTGTTCCCCAGTTCTTTCTATCTCCTCTCTCACACTTCTCTCCTTTCTCTTGCTTGTCCTTCCTCTCCCTCATCTCTCTCTGCTGCTCCCCATTCTCCTCTCATGACTCCCACCCCTAAGGTTATGATTTTTATTTAGATTTCTAGCCCTCCCTTCCCTATAGGGGCATTTAACCACACAATTATATATTAGTACATATACACATGCATACAAAATACATACGATAAACCCCATTAAAATAAGAACTGTGTAAAAACAGAAAAATCTCATTAAAAAAAACAGTTTCCCAAACCCAGCTCCCATCCCAGAAAGTCTTCCACAAAACCTCCTACCTCACCCTTTCTGTGTAAACATTAACCTCCTCATGGAGCTCTGGTCCAGTCTCTGCCCTGGGGCTTGGTCTAACCCCACCCCATCCCAGTCACTTTCTCCCTTCTGTTCCACTCAATCTCTCTACCTGGCCAAGGGTCGTCGGGCTCGGTTTACGGCTTCCAGATCAGCATAGCGAAGGTCGAGCTGGCAGCCCACCAGGATGACAGGTGCTCGGGGGCAGAAGTGCTTGATTTCTGGGTACCACATGGTCTTAACATGGTGCAGGGAGTTTGGGTTAGCGATGGAGAAGCATAAAACCACAACATCAGACCTGAAAGCAGAGGGGAGGAATGAATCAGTGATACCCAGAGGGATGTGTGCCATTCAGGATGCAGACCTCACAGCACAGCACAGGGACAACATACCCTCCCTGTACAGGAGTGAGTATTCCAGGATGCAAAACCCCAACTGCATATGGGAGTCAGATACCAGGCATTCTCCCAACCCCACCCACCTGCTGGGGTCAGCCAAACAAGCCTGCCCTTTTGTCCATTTCCTCCATTCCTTTCAGTGCAAGGATAACTTTTCCACTGTACCTTCCATAAGCGAAGCGCCTGTCCTTGTGATGGTCTCCAAAGGTATCCCAGAGTCGCAAAGACACGCTAACATCATCTACCACATCCCGGGAGCGCTCCAGTACCTAGCAGAAAGCAGAGACTAGTTTACCTTCCAATAATGGCATAGAGGGGAGTCTAAAGTCAGTAGCTAGACCAAAGACTTGCAGGGCGCAGGGCAGCCCATCTGCTGGATCACCCCAAGCATTTGAGCTCTGCCATAGTAGGTGTCCTACAAGGACACAGCCACCCAGTCCCTGGAATTCCGCTATGAATGTAATTTACCTCCTGGCAAACCCGGTACTGGTCGATGGCCCAGACTGTGGGCACATGGGTGGCAAGCAGTTGGTACTGTGTCAATGTAGCATTGCAAGCACGGGCACAGATGAGCCTGGTCTTTCCCACTGCGTTGTCCCCAACCACGACGCACTTGATAGTTTCTACGTTTGGCCTCTCATAATCCATGTCAGAATCCATTAATTGGGACCTGGGGAGAAAGTGAGGGAAGGGGGACAATGGAAAAGCTGAGTTAAGATTCCTGAGCCATTTCTAGGCTTCATCCTAGGGCTCTTTACTCGTCCTCTGTTCCCCAGAGTGTCTTGGGCTAGCCAGGAGGGGAGGTGAAGAGCCTACGCAGAGAGTCACCTGACTGATGACCAGTTGTGCCCTGCAGCTTCCCCAGGTAGGTGATGGCTCCCCTCTTCTCCCCCCTCCGAGTGACTGGCAGATCACTATCCCCTTCCACAGTCAATACAAAACCATTGGTAGAGAGTACCCAGCCTGCCCTCCCCACAGCACAAATGTCACAGTCGCAGTTAGACCAGGGCAACAACAGATGCCATGTGAGGATGCAGACAATCAACAAGTAAGTGTGGCTGGGTGGTCCCCAGTACAAGATGCCCTAGGGTGCATGGGGAAGGACTGGGGCAGAGGGAGGGGGGCTTCATGGGAGACTTTTGCCCCTGTCAGAAGCTGCTGAAACTTAACACCCACTTCAGCTTCTGTTTCCACCACACAGGGGGATCCCAGGGAACCTGCTCCCAGACTGTAGACTCTGCTGACAGCCAGTCATGGAGGGAACCGCCGGGCTGCTCCTGTAATGTAGGAGCGAGCGACATACAGGGTGGTGCCTATTCACGCCTGCCTGAGAGATCAGGGCAGAATGGGCAAACCCTGTTTTGCATGCTGCTCCTGCCATACTCACAAAGTCTGATTCATTGGGATTCCCAGTCAGCCTAATCCATGCCCATCTCCACGGTGGGGCCAGCTAGAATGCTCCGTCTCCCTTACCCACCCAGGATGATCTTTCCTAGCAGGGCACCATGTCCAGGTTCCTTGTAAACTTCTCCCCTGACAACAGCTGCTGCTCTCCCCCCCCTGCCCCCCGGAGCAGCTCCCACCGCTAGGTCACCCGGGCTGCAGAGAACTTGGATGGCTGCCTCCCTCAGCCTGATACAGACCACACCAAGCAAAGAACAACAAACAAGAGCCCTTGTGAGGGGCACAGAGCCAAGGCAGCTCCCCACCCCTTCCCGGCATACACTTCAAGCAGGTTCCCTTTAAAATTTAATGGGCTCATTGAAGTGTGCACAGCTAGGTCTCGGATAAGACACATGCCCTGTCTGCTTGATTCCAGCCTCTTCCCTTGTCTCCTGGCCCAGGCTCATGCTTGTTCATGTGAGATTCCCCCTTCCCATTCCTCCCCTTCCAGCATTTGCTAACGAAGCTTCCAGATCCACCTGACTGAGCATGGAATCCATCCCCTCCCTCTCCCCACATCTTCTCCGCCCCCACCACCATCCCCACCAGTCAGATGTCTCACGCTACACACGCACACACACACACTTCTTAGAAGCAAGCTTCTAAGGCTGTCCACTCCCCCTCCTGCCTGTGCAGTAATTGGGACACCTAAGTCCTCTGTGTGGTTCCATTTGGCTCAGACATTTGCTCCTCCTCTTCCACACTGGTAACCGATTTAAAAGGAGACCTCTGCTTCTCTGGACTGGAAAGGCACTGCTGTAAGGGAAGTTCGAGCTCTCGAATCCTGGCTATACTGGGAAGGCACAGGGCATTGCTATGGGGAGTTCACAGCTCTGGAGTCTTGACTGGGCAGGAACAAGGCACTGCCGCAGGGAAGCGTACAGTTAGTCATGAGCAGGGCACTGCTGTGTGGAGTTCACAGCTCTGCCAACTTCCTAGACAGTGCTGTCAGTGGATGTGTCCCCACCACTAGCTGGGCCCCAAGAGTCAAGTGTTTCTAGCCTGTTCCCTGCAGTGTCAGCTTTAGGCATGCGGGTCCATGGGTACAGTGCTCTGCCAGCTACCAGCTTTGGGAACATACGGTGACCTGGAGTCTAGTTCAAACAGAGGTAACTCATCACAGCTTAAGCCACGGATTTGAGCATTGCCATGAGGTGGGAAGAGGAGGAACCAGCTTCTCCCTGTAACAACATACCTAGGCTGCCCTGCTCTCAACTCTCATGTGCAACAGTCCCTCCTGGCACCAGCCTGCTGGGATGCTGTAACTACGCCAGCACAAAGGCAGGTGGAGTAGCCGGGTAGCGACAAGTAATGAGTCCTGTGTGGGGATGTGGACGCTGCTCTCAGCAGCCTGAATTAAAATCCTCCAAGAACTTTGCAATACTACCACTTCCCTTGTCTGTCCCTAGGGGCCCAATCCTGACAAGTGACAGGTACCCCCTCAGTCGATGGGATTTAGGGGCACTGAGCACAGCTACTACTACTACTGCTACTTATAATTTCTATAGTGCTACTAGTCAGACACAGCACTGTACAGATACACACAACATAAAGACAGTCCCTGCTCCATGGAGCTTACAATCTAATCAGGAGGCTAAGCCTAAGCACCATGGCCCATTTCCTCAGCTGTGTAAACCAGGATAGCTCCACTGACTTGAATGGAGTTCTGCCAGTTTACACCGGTTGGGAATCTGACTCGTGTGACCCTTGAGAAAAGTTTTTTGTGTTCCCCCTCTTTTCTGAAGTATCTTTCAGTTCCACAAACCCCATTTCACTGTTGAGAGGATGGATGGAAGGAAGGAAGATGTATGACTTGAAAACTAGGCTCTTTCGAGTGCTTGGTCATATGATGATGAGCCTAGAACAGGGAGGGAAGATTCTTCTCTTTGAGCTCCCCAACAGAACTCTGCTGCTTCAGAGATTATGGGACTCATCCTTCAAGCCACTGAGAACCCTCAGTTCGCACCTCCCCTACTCTTCACAGCCCCACTGCAAAATCCAGCCCTCTCACAGGAGAAAGGCTTGGGAGAAGTAACATCTTTAGGAAGGGTTGGTTAGTTTAGCTCTACAGAATTGTTCCCCACACCTCCACAAATTGTCAAGGGCTCAGTCAAAATGAGAAGCCAATCTGATTGTACAGTGCCAGGTACATTGCTTGTGCTATATAAATACATAATAATAATAATAATAATAATAATAATAATAATTTGAAAGCAGGGCTAGGATGTGGGATGGTATAGTGCAAAGTTAGCAAATGGTTTATATATTTGGGGACTCCACTGGAATACACAAGGGGTGGGGAAGAAGATGATGGAATTGCATGTGTGCTGGGATCTCCTTGAGGATTTTGATATCTCTGGCATATTTCTGAGCACTAACACTTGCATTAACCGCTGCTTGGGCAAATGGCTGCTGCGTTTAATTCTCCTTCTGAGAGAGTTAGAGAACTAGTTCCCAACTGGCATCAGTGGGAGTAAACACACGAGATACGGGGGTTAGGAAAAGCACTAAGTGAAGTAGAAGCGCCATGTGAAACTACAGCAGCATCTATGGGGGCGGCCAGCACACTGGCACCCATGTGACATTTCACAAGGGGGGCAATCAATCTCTTCCACTGACAAATATCATAATCACCAGCTCTCTCTCCACCCCTCTAATCCTCAACCCAACTCCCCTAGTATCACCTCCTCCACCCCTAGTATTCCCTCCGTGACCCTTCCATGGCCCCACAAACCTCAACAGACAGAAATATCTGCTGTGTCTCCTGTCTGGTCCTTCGACACCTGTTCTTAGATCCCTCCAATTGCCCTCCCCCATTCTCTTTCCCCCCATCCCTTCTTTCTGGATGCCCATACATCCCCCCTCCCCTATTCTCTTTCCCCTCACCTCCTGTGCATACCCTATCCCACGCGAATGCATCACTTCAACCTTGCACTGTCCCTAATTAACCCTTTCTCTCCTGCCCCCAAATGCATCCCCCCTCCCCTAATACATTCTTTCTCAGCCCCTCTTCCTGCCTCCAACACCCCTTCCCTTCTAGCACTTCACTCTGCTCCAAGTAGAGCCCCCTCTAGCCCATTGCCCAATTCCCCTCTCTGGATTTCAGACATAGAATCCACCCTTCTACCTCCAAAGGAGATTGGAGATTTGTTCATTTCAAGCTGCTCCAGTCCGGTTACCAAGGAAACGAAAGAATCTCCCCAGGAGCCTGGCGCGTCTCCTAGCAACTCCTAGGCTAAAAATCCTCCATCCCGCATTTTGCAAAATTGGAAAGGGAGGAGGGTGAGAAGTGGAGAGATGGGCAAAAATAGAAAGAATACGACAACAAATAAAATGGTTTCACAAAAGCAGCACCTATTGCGAACCTCCTGTGCTGGGGGTGGGGGGGGGAAGGGGGGGTTGCAGGAAGGGAGGGCCTGAGCAGGTCCAGCAAGATATGCTTAGAAGGAAGGGAAGGGATCAAGGAACCCAGCAGGCTAATGCTGGTGCCTGCTTTGCAATAATTAATAAATAAATAATAATAATAATAATATAATTAATTAATAAACAAAGTGATGGAAAAAGGCAAAGCTAAATATGGGGCAAAGATTTTGCAAGCCAAGCTGAAGTGAAGAACTGATCTATTTGTAAAGCACTTGCAAATCAAACAGATAGAGATTTCCAAAAAAAATACTGCAAGAGTCCTAAGTAAAATGCAAGCCAACTGCAAAGATTTTGCCCATTAACAGAACCACAGTAGCACATAGCACACACATTGTTTAATTTTCGTAATTATTATTATTTTAGAAGGATCAAAACTGAAATGTAAAGCTAAATCTACTGCCAAAGATTTGTGCAACGAACTCTAATCTGCAAAGGTAGCTCTAAGGAGCTTCCACAGTTCTCCTTCCACACGGTAGCAAAATGACCCCCATGTCAATTCTATCCCACCAGGGCATTGCAAGCCGTCAGGATTTTTGCAGGACAGCAGCTGCACGCAGAGCAGCGCCAACACATGCATTATTAAAGGCTTGCTGTGCGTATGCGCCTGTGCTTCAAACGACAGCATCTCCATTTCCCCTGCTGAGCCAGGAAGGAGTTTGCTAATCGCCAGCCGAGCAGGATGCTAAAAAGGAAGAGAGGGGGTTGGGGAGCATCTTAATGGAACTGGCTGAGTCGATTGCAAGTAGATCAGTAACTTACACCAACATAGATGAGAGGGCAATTTCCAGAGGAAAGAAGAACGCTCTGCCCTTGAGACATGGTCATTGTAACCGGTGCCCCCAGCTCAGAATCACTGTATCCAAGGTTGCTGCCGCCGCCACCGCTGGGTATTATATTAAGCTACCCAGCTCAGATGCTCTGACATAAGAGTCCATGCCGGCACCAGAGAGGGTGCAGCCCTTTGCTCTGCATCTGCAGCCATTGCCTCTTCCTCACCACCAGCATCTTCCCTGCCGGAGCCCTACTGCGCGCAGAGGCATAGAGAGCCAGACGGGCTCCGCTCCGGTCCCACCTGAACCTCGCCGGCAGGATGCTTCCCTCCCAGCTCCTGGGTTTGCAGTGCAAACTCAAGCGACTGGCGCTGCAGTCCCGGAGAGGACTCGCCCACCACCTATTTTCATTCACAAAATACAAGAGCGGAACAGCAAGCTCCGCCTCCCACCCCCCAGCACCCCCCAGCAGCTGCCCATTGGCTGAGAGGAAGAAGGGGACACTCCTTGGACCAGACCTCCTGGGGAGAGGCAGCGCAGCAGCCAAGTGGAGGGGGCTAGGGGAGGCGACAGCTCTCTCTCTCCCGTAACCTTGCAGGGGGTGGGGAGGTGAACAGGAGTTCACGCTGCCTCTGCTGCTACAACCTCTCTCCATGGCAGCCCCCTGGCCCCCTCCACACCCCCTAGAACTCTGCACACTTCCATCTATCCCCCACAGCGCTTTCACCCCTTCACCTATCCCCTACAACTCCTTTGCCCCGCTCTCCTTCAATCCATACCCTGCACCCCTCCCTCCCTCCCTCCCTTCAATCCATACCCTGCACCCCTCCCTCCCTCCCTCCCTCCTGTACAACCCCTGCACCCCTCTCCCTCATTCCATCTCTCCCCTACAACCCTATGCACCTGCCCTCCCACCATCACTCTCCTACAACCCCTTTCCCCTCCATTTATTCCCTACAACTACTTCCCCTCTATTCAGGAAGGTTAAAAATCAGAAAAATAAATAAAATAATATTCACTCCCTACAGCTCCTGCACTTCTCCCTTTATCCTCTATAACCCGTTTCTCTTTATCCATCCCCTAACCCCTCCCTCTATGCCCCGTGCCCCTCTTTCCATCCCTCCATCCCCTGCACGCCTTCCCCATCTTCCTTTCCCCCGCATACCCTCTCTATCCATCCCCCTGCATCCCCTCTCTGCTGTTACCCATCCTTCCTTCCCCCAGTACTTGTCAATGGAAGGGGCGAGCAGCTCTCTCTTTTATTCCTTAACCCGAGGGATGAGGTTGTGTCCCTAGGAATGTGTTTCTCAGGCCTGTGACACTCGGTTCTCTAGCTCTCACTGAGGTTTTCAGTCTGATCTCTATCTGTCCAAGACTGTTCCCCACCCTATGGCCTCCAGCAGTTCCACTGCGCTGTCCATATTGTTTCCATGAGTGGGTCCCACAACACACTCAGGTAACTAGGATTGGACCAATGGTAGCTGCTTCGCAGCCTGATCCCAGTGAAGATGCAATACCATGGCTAAGAATTCTTCATCAGTTAGGAAGGAAACAGAGGGGTCTGTCCTTCCACGCAGGAAACATTAGTGTAATTTCTCCTGCCAATAAAGAATTTAATTGAACTGATTAGGGAACCACCCCCCCAGTACATAATCACTATGGTAGCTCACAAGGCCTAAGAATTTCCAAGAGATAAAGGTCTTTCTTTACAATAGTAGTTCTCCAACATTTTGCCTGTGTGACCCCATCTTGAGACAGCTCGACAGCAACAAAACCATAACAAGTATATCAAATACTGGTCAGGATCACAGTCCCTCCATAGATGCCACTGCACCACTTGGGGGCATGACCCATAGTTTGAGAATTTTTACAGTTTGTGGTCTTGGACGTAAATTCCAGCCTAGTGGACAGTGATCAATATTGTCATCTGACCCTTGCATGGGGGAAATGGGTTCTCAGTCCATTTCCTAGTGGGCAAGGGTCTGCATCATAAGAGCTGTCATACTAGGTCAGATCAATGATCCACGTAGCCCAGCATCCTGTCTGTAGCAGTGACCAGCGTCAGATGCTTACGAGGAAGGGCAATTAAGCACTGCAGTGATGCATCCCTGTCATCCACTCCCAGCTTCTGCCAGTCAGAGTTTTAGGGGACAAAAGCCACCATCATGAGTGGCTTTCTTTACTCCCCCCTCAAATTTGTTGACCATGCCTGTGGAGTAGCAAAATGGCAGAGCAGACTAGAGAGAATGAGCTCTTCTCTCATCCCTAGAGGGGGGTCCCTTTGGGTATGGGTTTTGGCACATTGGCAGATCAACCCAGCTGCCAAGAACTTACAAGCAAAACCCTCATAAACCCAGCTCCGAAGATCTGTCTCTGGGTCTGCTTTGCCCACAGATCTGTCTCACAGATTGATCTAAGACCCAGCCCTGCTTCCCTCCTGAATACACAGTCTCTCAGATCAGCTCTGTTGCCTCCACTCCCCAGGCAGTCTCCAATGGTGCCGAAGTTGGCTCTGCTGCCCACCTTTGCAAATCCCAGTCCACTGAGTCCGATTCCCTCTACTGCTCCAATGCTCCCTACTCTGCAGTGCCCCCCTTGCTGCCTCACACCCAGTTCTGTAACTCGAGGACAGAGCAGAGAGATGAAAAACTCTAAGTCATCTCTGTGGCCTGGCCAATGAGATGCAGGTGCCTTGGCTACCTCGCAGCATAGACCAGCTGCTGTGACCCAGCATATTTGGATCATGTGATGCCTCATTGTCCTCTCCCAAGGCTTATTTTCTCTTGTGCTCTCCCTCCCTCCTGTGCCTAACCAAAATAAGCCATGTTCCTGCTCAGCCCAGCCATTATCCCTCAGAACCACTCAGATGTCTGGCACTGATGCAATGCAGGGTCAGCTGGCATTAGCACTCTAGCATCTGCCTCACCTTACACCTTTGCAGTCCAGTCACACAAGCATCCAGCAGTTTTTAACCATCTCCTCACCTCCCACCTCCATCCCCCTTAATTATCCTTACTCCTCAGCACCATTCCTTGGCCTCCCTTCTCCATTCCTCACCTAACTCGCAAGACGGGAATCTCTCTCTCCATAGCAGATGGAACTCGGAGTTACTTGTCTGGGGGATCCTTTTGGTTTTTTTAAGCCAAGGCATATGCTGTTCCCCAACAAGTCTTCGTATTCCACAGGGTCTGTGGAGCTAGAGATGAGGCTGTCGGCTTCGCAGGGAAAGCTATTTATTTCCCTGCATTGGGTTGGAATGAAATCTGCAGGCAACTGAGCTGCAGCTTTTAGCTTCCTTCTTTGAGTGGGTCACGGGGAAGGAACACGTAAAGCTTGCTTGCCAGCCGCATGATTTGGCTTATTTGCTCTGTCATAGCAGGTGCTTAATTGTGGCATAAAAAGTTCCTGGCAGCTTTATAGTCAGTCTAATTCCTGAGTGCACACCCCCCCCCCCTCCAGCCCTTAAGCAAGACAAAGGCTCAATTGTGACTTTTAGTCAAAAACATCCAGCATCTGTGGTTGTACTAGAACGCAGCTAAAACAGGCATATTGTAAACTGGCACTGCTACTCCAGTCCCTTTTTTGCCCAGTAGGAGGTGCTGCAGAGTATAGTGCAGGAACCCTAACTGTGGGAAAGCCTACAGTTACATCTCTCCCAGCAAAAGGTGTTGCAGGAATGAGCAGGAGTGTGGGTGGCATGGGAGCACAGCTATGCTACCTCATTATACTAGACCTCTTGGGATCAAAACCTTTTATTCATTACAGGGAAAGAATCACAATAGCAAAAGGACAGTGACACAGTCCTGTAATATGGGCGCAATGGAGCAACCAAGTTTGCTATAGTGAGGGATCCCTTGTAATGCAGGATGTTATAGTGATGGTGTACTGTATTTAATTCCCATCAACTTCCAGCAGAGGGAGCTACAAGTAATAGGCAAGAGTGCAAGCGATGAAGGGTTGCATCAGGGAAGGGATTATGTGATTGGAGAATCTCAGAGTTACTCCATTCTTACAGCAGCAAAGGGGGAATGATTGTAGGAAAGCTCACAACTTGTAGGGAACACTGTATGGAACTGTAGCAGAGTACAGACTATGGAGCAACTCATGCCTACATTCTTGGTAGTATCTTCAACTGGAATGTGTTGCAAGTAACTTCATGGGAACACGGACTATTTGGGAGTCCGAATATCAGCTGTACTCTGGTAGTTGAAATAGTGATTCTATAACGTAGCAGGGAGCATGTTATCTGGGCTACTGGCCCTTTAAGCGAAGTAGCACCAGCATGGGAGTTGCAGGTGCTACCTGAGGCAGGTGGTTGAGGGAATAAAGAATAGAACCTGAATACCTCACACCTGGGTTTGGGTGTGGTTAGACCAGCCCAGAGTAAGGCTCATTTGGGGGAGAGACAGATAAAGGGGTGTGTGTGCTGCTGTTTGAGGGGACCTGCTGGGGCAAGAGGAAGGTAAAGCTCTCCCTATGAAGGGCTGAGTTAGCCCCTAGTCAGGAGGCTACTACAGGTGGAAAAAAGCACCTGAGCCAGAGGGACTGTGTCTGGCAAAGGCCTGAAAGAAAGAAAGAAGGAGCTCTGCAGCTTGGAGGACTGCTTACTGGGCTAGACCTGGATCAGAGGAGTGGTACCTGACCAGTGGTCCCAAGGGATTGTGAGTACTGTACATAAGTGAAAGTAGACATTATCCAGTAAGACTGTAAGCTCTTGGGCAGGGACTGTGTCTATCTTATTTTCTGTAAAGTGCCAGGTACATTGCTGGTGCTATATAAATGCTTACAATAATAATAATTAATAAGACACTATGGAAAGCAGCGATCTGGTCTGGTGCGATTCCTTGGGTGGCACGCATCCTGCCAGTACACACCTCGGTACCTTTCAGCACTGTTACGTATAGACCTAGCTTCTCCCCATGTCCAAGCTACAAGGTAGGCTGCTATTTCATTTCCCCAGTGTCTTTTGTACAGGGAGTGAATGTCCAGTAGGTGCTAAGAGAACATGAGATCCACTGGTTCAGTACCACAATGGAGAGAAGAGCCTGTACTACCATCAAGGCAGAGCAGATGACTGCCTAGGGCAGTTAGTGTAAAAGGGGTAGCAAAATGCCACCCCTCTTACAACTACTGCCTTAGGGCTGGAATAGGGTGTGGCTCACCAAGGTGAGCAGGGAGGGGGGGGACAAGGAGGCTAGGGCTGCTGGGGTCATCAGGGTGAGGAGGTAGGCTCTTTCCCTCATCCTAGTGACCCTGGGTCCTAGGGTGGTAAAATGGCTAAGCTGTCCCTGGGTGGATGGAAGGATAGACAGATCTATTTGTATTCAAAAGCTTCTTAGACTCACCCACTCCTGATGGGTACTTGAAACTCTGAGATCCAGGGTTTGGTTTCTCCCATTTTAATTGTTTAAAAACATTACCCAGCCAGTTTGAGTGGGCACTCACTAGCTGTTAAGGAAATTCACTCCTTCTCTCCTCATTGTTCCTTCATTTATGCTGACAGCGACCATGTAACATCCTCTTGTTTATTAACCCAAGTCACCTGAAGCCTCAGGCCATCTTACAGCCTCATTCCAGTTCTGAACAAGCTGATATCTGGCTGAGCTGCAGGAGAAAAGCCAAGCGTGAGCCAAAGCTGCCCTTGCAGTTCCAGCTGTAAGTCAGTAACAGGATTCAACCAAAAGCAGCAGCCGATTTCCCCTCCCCCACCCTCTCCAGTTTTATCACAGCTGTAATTAAAATGCAGTTTACTCTCTGTTCCCATGTCTCTCTCCGATATAAGCCTCTTGAACTGGTCCCAAAAGACTCCCATCTGCCCTGCTTTATAATCACGCTCGCTCCTGGTCCAATAACGCCAAACCAAAACATGAAGCTTTTTCTCTGGGCATTGCAGCAGCTACAGATCAGGCGGGTGTGTTGCGTGCTGGATGAACGCACACACTAGCTGGGGGAAGAGAGGATATGAAGCAGCTAAAGAGAGCAAACAGCCCTCTGCTCCTACCTTCTAGGAGGCTACTTCTCTGTACACTGAGCTTGGTTGTATCATGTTTAGAATTTCTATAGTATGACTGCCCACAAAGCTTGTACCATCCTAATCCAGAACCCCTCAGCACCCACCCCTAGGGTTGCTATTTCTTGTGATTGGACCCTGAGACTCCCAGTTTGGTCTATGGAAATCTCGGGGTCAAGCTGCGAGAGGTGGCAACCTTGCCCGCCCCTGACCTTAACATGACCCAAGCACCATGTTTTCTATTACCCCAAGTCTTACAAGGTCCTCTGAGCCACATTTTCTATTACCCAGAATCCCATAGCCAGGGGCAGAGTGGGAAATCAAAGTGGCCCAGGAAAATCTAGTTTTAGTGGCCCTGTGCCAGCGGTAAAGCTGCCGATGTGCTGGAAATGGGCCAAGGGGGCGTGGCTTGGGGGCATAGCTTGGGGGTGGGCACAGTGCACCAGATTTGGGGCCTATCAGAGCTGAGTCCCCAGACTCAGAGCCTCAGCAGCCTGGCAGGGGTGAGTGGGAGGTTATGGGGGGCT
>QEPC01007720.1:3622772-3638236 GCA_003113815.1 Sphenodon punctatus | reverse complement strand
CTCAGATTGTAAGCCCTAGGGGCAGGGACCGTGTCTATTTTATTACTTTGTAAAGTGCCAGGTACACTGCTGGTGCTATATAAATGTTTGTTAATAATATAATGGGAATCCATTAGCCAGCAACATTTAGAAGAGCTGCCATCCTGGGTCAGAACAATGGTCTATCTAGCCCAGGATTAGTTAAGGGACACTAAGCTAGGGTTAGTTAGCACCTCCTTCTGGGCTCTCACCTGGGTGTGGGGAGCAGGGTAAAAGGGTTGTCATGCCCCTAATGGAGTGTTGTGACATCATGATGCTTGATAGGGCAGGGCCAAGTTGGAAAGGGGGTGGAAAAGCCTCTGACCCACTCCCTCTTGGACGTGGCCATCCCCCGGCTATCCCTGGAAGTTCCAATTTCTTTGGATTACGAGGATGCCTCCAGCTGACCCAGAGAAATTGGGGCTTTCCCTGGAGCTCAGAAACTCTGGAGTCTCTGGGCAAAACCCAGAGATGGCAACCCTATCATAAACATAAGGTTGCTTGCAATCCCTGACCATCTTGGCTAATTAAATTTACTGCTGATGGTCTTCAGGACTGGCTTTAGAATTTGCAGGACCCAGGCCAAACATAAAATGCAGGGCCCCTAGTGGCCCCTCCTCTGTGGCACCACCCTCTTGAGCACCCTCTGGGGGTCCTAGAGTAGTTGTGTTTGGGTCCCTGCTGAGAGGGAGTGGAAACCTGTACTCTGTAGTTGTGAAAATGGGG
Source organism: Sphenodon punctatus (assembly GCA_003113815.1). NCBI lineage: Eukaryota > Metazoa > Chordata > Lepidosauria > Sphenodontia > Sphenodontidae > Sphenodon > Sphenodon punctatus. The sequence goes on along the minus strand of QEPC01007720.1, from coordinate 3,637,492 downwards.
GCCACTGCAGCCCCTCTCCCAAAGCAGAGAAAATAGTAGGACCGAGGGCAGTTGCCCAGGTTACCCTATGGTAAGATTGACTCTGCCCACAGGACACAGTCACCTTGAGGATGGCAAGAAGGCCCCACAGAAATAGCCTGTCCCGGGGCCTATGGGACAATGATGGGCCTGAGACTATCAGGACTGACCTCCCTGTGGGGGCCCTTTGACCACGAGACCTGGGCCCTGATGGTCTTGTGGCAAAATGCCACTGGCACTGACCAGGACACTTGCCTGAAACGGAGTCAGGCTTAACCAAGTTCTAGGCCTCTAAACAAGCACACGTTTAGAACCCCTACATTCCTGAAATTCCTCGGGAAATTCCTAAAGCCAGAAGGAGGCAGAAACCTGGCTTGGACTGGTCAGGGAGGATCTGTGCCTGAGCCAGGTGACTCTCCTGAACAAATCACAGGGAGGGAACTTTTTAAAAGGCTGAGCCACAGGCAGTCTCTCTGGGGGCTCCCTGGCACACTCTCTGACTCTCGGGTGACCTCTCTGCCAGAGGCACACAGGGACGGGATGGCTTGGCTGCAAACTCTAACTCTGGCCTTGCCAGGACAAGAACCTTGACCCCATAGGAAAAACATCACCTATGGAGACCAGATCAGAACCTACCCTGTGTGAGTACTTGCTAGTCTGCCTGCTACATCAGATCCAGTGGTAGAGAGACGTGTTCCAAACGTGCTACCACGCCCAAAAGGCTGACTCGCATTGCTCAAAGGCGCTCTCACCTCTTGGTTCTCGGTGTAAGCTTTGCTTTTATTCTTTTATATGTACCAGTAAATTCTAAGCTTTGTTTCTACCCTACGGGGAGTGTGTGTGTGTTTGGCTGACCATTAAACGTCTCCCTTGGCCAGATAGCCAGGCCAAACTATTAAAGAGGGGAAAACTCCCTATTTGGCTAGAAGCCAACAGCTTTGGGCCCGAGGGAAGCCTTCCTTGGGTGACTCTGGGGTTCGGCCTCCAATGCAGGGGAGGAAACCCCCGGGAAGAGAGTGCCAGGAAGGGGGAGTGCTCTTGGGAAGCTGTGAGGCTTATACCTTTTGGCATTCACAGTTGTGTGAACGTCCTCGGGGATACACGCAGGTGGTGACACTTGGGTGGTGGCAGCGGAATATCAAGAGTTTTCAGGGGTTGCCAGCTGTGGGGACCCCCGGTCAGAGACTTGGAGAAACACAGTGAGTGGGTGGTTCAGCAGTATAGCATCCACTACTAGCGTTTTGCCACAGTCTTATCATCCATCAGTTTGTCTAGTCCATTTCTGAGCCCAGTTATACTATTGGCCTTCACAACATCCCATGGCAACACATTCTACACATCAGCCATGCATTGTGTGGGGGAAAAAAATCCTGCCTTTTGTTTGTTCTCAACTTGCTGTCTATTCCTTTCATTGGGTGGCCCGGATTGCATTCTTAGAAAGGGTAAACAACAATTCCTTATTAATTTTCTCCCCTCTATTCATAATCTTGGATATCTCTATCATATCCCCATTCAGTTGCCTGTCTAATCTGAAGAGCCCTGATCCTTTAAGTCTGTTTTTGTTCAGAAAATGTTCCAGGCCCCTGACTATTTTTGTTCCCCTTCTCCATACATTTTCTACTTCTACGGTCTTCTTTTAGAAATGCAGTGATCAGCACTGCACACAAGTTATTGTCACACCATGGATTTCTATAGTAGCATTATGATATTTTCTGTTTTCCATCCCTTTCCTAATACTTCATTTGCCTCATTGACCAACCACTGCTTATGCACTTAGCTGATGTTTTCAGTAAACCCAAGACCTTTCCTGAGTGGTAACGTGTGTGTGTGTGTGTGTGTGTGTGTGTGTGTGTGTGTGTGTGTGTGCATAATTGCATATACACAATGTCTCATGGGCACATTGAAGAGGACACTGAGTGAAATATACTGGAGGGCGGTTGAGGAAGGAAAGGACAACTGATCTAAATGTGGACTAACCACATCAATGTCGAGCAACAGCTACATCATCTAAAAGAACAACAGTTACAAGCACCCACATGTCATGATCCAGGTACTTACAAGCTGTCATGCATCTTGGTTTTCTTCAAGCTTTTGTGAACTTTGCCTAGGACTTCCATCTCTTCTCAGTAGGTTCTGAATGGAGAGGAAGGAGAAGTTCTGGTGAAATAAAACAATTTGCTATGGAGTTCCTCTTGGACAGCCCCTTCCTCCCAGGCTATAGACAGCTGCTACCGCCTCCCACATAGAAGTGCCTTTAGGTACCTGTAACTAGTGCAGTTGCACAGGGTTCCCTCCCTGCCCAAGGAGGGATCCTACCAGGGGCTCTGAGTGCACTCTGATTAGCAATGGACTACACCAGGGTCTTTGCAGAGGTGCTCACAATTCCTAAGGATTTTTATTTATTTATTTTAATTTAAATTTATATGCCTCTGTGTTAGTGCTTCCCCAGGACAGCTTCTAGATGGGAAGGTCCCCTACTTGCAGAAAAGCAGCCTCTGGGATGCATAGCAGAATGGGAGGAGAACTTCTTGCATGGTGGTGGTTGGACTATTTCTAAGCGCAGCAACATGGTGCCATTGTCAAGTCAATTAGGGGTGCAGAGCTTTTTTCCCCTCACATGAGCCACTTTGAAAATGAATGGATCTCGATCATAGATCCATCCCCCACCCTTGACTGCATGCCTTCATCTCCACTCCCTACCTCAAGTTCACCCTTTCAGTGCTTGAGGGCTGGGAGGGACTGGATTCATGATCCAGAAGTTTGGAAGGAGCTAAATAAAATCAGCCATGGGCCAGAGGTTCCCCATCCCTGATCTAAATGCATGGGGAGAGAATTCTTGTTAGTGTGTGAGAGAGGTGTATTTTCCCCCTCCTGATGGGGTTCCTTTCTCCACTTGGCCAGGGTTCTGCACCCTCCCCCAATGAGGAGGATTGCCTGCTGTTTCCATCCTGAGGGGACTCTTTCTCCTCAGGGGTGCCTTCAAAGGGAATAGTGCAGTCCTTGAGGGAGGTGTGTCACAGAGGAACATAGGGTCACACGTGTGATACTGGCCTACGTGTAGACTACAAGTCTAGTAAATATGTAAAGCAAAAGGTGCAACATGTATGTAATGTTACAATTGAGAACTGTAAAACCCAAATAGGACTAGGACACTGACAAAACTCCAGGAAATGCAAAGAGATAAAAAGAATGTGTATTTGGGAACCCTGGCCAGACAGAAACCTGTGGAGATGCAAATAGACCTTCATGTTTGCCTGGGTTGCCTACGTGACGGACCTCAGGTTTGTCCAAGGCGGGAATGAGAAACAAAAGACTCGGAATTGTTATTTAAGGGAGGCCATTAAGCCATCTTCAGAATCTCGCTTGGTCAGAGCCATCTTGAGCAACTGCATCTGCATCCTGAATCTTGCCAGCAAGCAAGCAAGGCTGGAAGACATGGACTGAGAGGTATGATTTTGCTTTCTACCAACTAAGATCAGTGCCCAGTCATTCTACATCTATGACTGAGGAACCAGAACTTATGGACCTTTTGTAGGGTAAGATCCTTATTTAGGAACTCAACCAGTATAGATATAGGAATGCGTTATATTTACCTTTTATTTTTAGTACCACTCTATTATCTTGCTTATGTAAATCAATAAACTAACTTATCTTTATGAAGAAGTGTCTGTGTTTAACATTGGAACACAAGCGAGTAACAAGGGCTTTCAAGCTCTTGGGACCCCAGAGAGAAAGTCTGTAAACGGAAAGGGTGACAAAGGAGTTGTTCCTGCTGCAAGATTGAATCGGCCAGAGAAAACTGATTCAAGTGGGCTGTAAGCAAAGGAAACTGAGTCACTCAAACCCAGTAAAGTGGGGGTGTGGACCTCCAACCCGTGACAAGGTGGATTTCGGTTACCACTCCATAACCCAACAGAGCCTCTGTGCTTCCTGTTGCCATTCCCAGACCCAGCTAGCCTGCGAATACCAATAGGAAACACAGGGGTTCAGGCCTGCAGCCTGCCAATCTCTAAATGTCAGTAGGGAATGCACAAGGAAAGGCTGCTTGATGGGAAATAACATGTGGGGGGAGCAAGGAAGGAAAGTATATTTTGCGTCCCAGTGCTAGGGGTAGGGTGCGGAGCCAGATGGGCCAGAAGAAAACAGGGACACACAGGATATATAATTTTAAGGCTTTATTGATATTACAAAAATCATTTAAAATAGTTCATCAAACTGTCACTGAAGGGGAGTGTCAGGGATAGCATTGGTGTTGATGTGCTGGCACAAGGTGTCCTAGATCTCTCCAGCTACACACTGCTCTGCTTTGTTCAGGGCCAGCAGCTCAAGGCAACCACCCCGGGCCCTGCTCCTGGGGGGTTTCTGCACTCTGCTGACTCCGACTGACAGGCAGCAGAGGGGGCCAGCAGGAGGGAGGGAGAGGCAGAGGCCCCGCCTCTCCCACACTCTGCCCCCGCCCCCCGCTGCCTGTCAGTCTCGGCCAGGGGAAATGAGGGAGAGGCAGAGGCCCCGCCTCTCCCTCATTTCCCCTGACCGAGAGACTGACAGGCAGGGGGGCACCCACAGAGTGAGGGAGAGGCGGGGTCTCTGCTTCTTCCCTCATTTCTGCCGCCATCGCCTCTGAGCTGGGCCCCGCACTGGGCTTGGAGCTTCAGGCGGGGTGGGCACTGACAGCAGATTAAGTCCGCCGCACTGCCTGCTGCCACCAGACATTTGGGCGAGGCCTGATGTACAGAGAGAACTGTCAGACCCATCCTCTCAGGCAGTTTATGAACTTATGTGGCACATGCACCCAATGGGGTTCTATCTACGTATGCATGATGGAGCGCAGACACCGTACAACCCTGCTGCAGTTCCAAGTTCAGCAGTATGGAAGAATGGGATGCACTAGATGAGATGATTGAGTGCAATGCAAATGAGATTGCAACTTCTCTGGATGTTTGTGTACTGCCAGAAGTAGGGCAGTCGCTAATGGAGGCTGGACTTTCCCTGCTGTTTTTTCTCATCACTACCCTAATGACAGTAAGTGGATACCTGCGGGACCACTTGGAATGCCTCAATCAAATGGCAGTGATGAATCTCTTTGGGGAGACCAGTGACTTGGGGTACAGGAAATGTGAACTGACTGATGGAGAGCTTGTTGCCCTATACAAGGTTTGGATAAGTAGAGAATTACAGAGCACTCATGAGTGGGAATTTTTCCATTCCCACTGTATGGTCAATCATGCAGAAGATGCTAGAAAGGGGGTACAAGAGGCACAGTGAGTGGGACCCCAATAGAATCACGTGCTGCCCATATATTGCTGTGAGCCATGGATGTGAAAAATCAGGTGGTGACGACATGCAAAGATTAATTGCTTCCGCTTTCAATTTTTAATTTCACTTTCCACTGTAGATGTTTAATAAAGTATGTGCTCAATAAACTCAGCATTCTGTGCATAGCGAAAGGTTATTTCCCATGCCATATGCTGGCAGGTATAAACCCAGGTAGGAACCTCCATGGTGGGAGGGGATAGCAGACACTGGAATGCTTCCTGGAGTCATAGCCCAGAAGAAACAGCTGGTGTGGCTTGCGCTGCAAGTCCTGACTGGGCAGGATACTGAGACGGAGAGGAGGGTTGGTGGACAGAGCATGGTGGTGAATTATGTCTGCCTGTGTATTAGGCTTGTCATGCTAAGCCTGTGAGTGGTGGGTTGCCTGAACGCACAAGAAATACATGCAGGGGGCTGCCCATCTGTTACTCTACACGCTAAACTTTTAAGAGCTGCACAGACCAAACCTGAACTTTGGGGTGCTATTGTCTTGTTTAACACCCTCAGTGACACAGGACATGGCATCAGCTTCGTCCTTTCCTAAAACGGTTGCATGGTGTAGTCAAGTGTGTCAGAACCCCACAAAAGGAGATGGGAAGGGATCAGCACCCCTCCATTTCAGTCTTTCACTCTGTTAATCATTGACTAGATCACATATCTTCCCCTTTTTTGTGCCTAGGACCACAAAGCAATTTAGTGTCACTCATTAATGTAGCTGTAAGCCTCCCTCCCTCCTCAGAAGTGGAGTATTATCTCCACTTTACAGATGGGAAAATTGAGAGAGAGAGGAAGTCAGTAAGTGACAGCCAGGATTAGAACTCTGGAGCCATGACTCCACTCTCCTGCTCTAACCACTGTATAGTGTATTTTGGTTAACAAAATCACAGTTGGTTCATTTGTGACTAGCTCTGGGGAATTCAAAGCAGGGCAAGGTGCCCTCTTTCATTGTTTACTCTGTCTAAAGCTTACCTCTTGTGAATTCTGCTGTGAGGTAGCACAACAGGCTATTCTCTCTCTCGCTCTCTCTCTGTGTTGCCATCTCAACAGTTTCTAAACCTATCAGGAGCAGGTCTGGCTGGCAGGAGCTTTAATATGCTGCAGCAGCAGCTAGTGCCATCAGCCAACGTTTCTGCCATGGAAATTTGGGGTGGGCTGACTTTTTAGCAAACTGGTGGTTCAGTTTTAGGCAAAGCTAGGTCAAGTTTTAAACTAATCTGAACAGAGCTTCAAGCAAATCTGGGACAGGTTCTGAGCAAGTCTGGGACCTAGTATTTGGCAAAACCAGACTGGTGTAGGGTGGTTTCATCTGCATTTTGCTTTGAGGACCTAAATCTCAAAGTGAAGAGGGGAAGACATGAACTCTAGTGTAACATCCGAACAAGTACACAAGCAGGCTTGATTGTATTGCTTCACACTAAAATCCCATCTGGCAGAAGCTAGATATGGTGTGTATTTTCCACCCCTGACTGCCCGCCCCCAAGTTGCATCTTAGGTTGCCACCTATTAAGGTTTGAACCTAAGACTACCATAGGCCAAAATGGAAGTCTCAGGGTCGTCAAACTGCAAAAAGTGGCAGCCCTACTCGCACCAGCAGCTGAGCACTCATATGAACTCTAGTAACCCCTTTCCTGAGAGCTCATCCAGTATAGGGCTATTAAGACTGCTCCCATTATTGAGATTGTCTAACAATCGGGCTGGCTGGGGAGAGAGACTGCATCTCAGATGGATGGTTTTATGGACTTAATATCCATTCAGAACCAGCAGGCTATACAAATATCAAGCAAGCACTTTGCAAAATCACAAACCTTGGCCTAATGCTGTGTTGGATGAAGAGAATGGGAAAGGAGCCATGTTGTGCAGGGCACATGGGATATGGGGTTAACCTAGCAAGAAGGGTAGACTCCATGCCACAGGGTACCAGAAAAGCTTAATACTGAAATGGGGAATGGATTAAGTAATGAAATGCTGGAGCAGTCATTCATTCCTAAGTAAGTAGTTTCAGGATGGGTGCTTAGGTGACTTGCCCAAGGTTATACAGAAGGTCAGTCCTGGGAACCGAACCCATATTTCCCAACTCCCAGACTATTGTAACACCCTTTCTCAGCTTGTGAAGGGAGAATTAGATTTAGGGTGTGATCCTCCAGCTCTTTAGTGCCAGCACTAGCACTTATTGCTGACTTAAGTCTAATTAAAGTGAATGGTACTTGTGCCAGCATTAAGGTCTCACTCTTGACAGTGCTAGAACAGCCAGAGAATTGTGCTATTTGTCAGAGAAGAAATTTGGTGAATAGTAATACCCTGTTGGTGCTGGTTCCACAAGCCTGTTGCTTAACCTCTCGCTCACCTAACCAAATCATACCCAGCATTTTGCTCATGCTACCGCTTCCATCTCGGCTGAGTCTGGGGCCAGCAGGAACAGATGCTCCATAATAATCCAGTCCTATGTCAGGACCCAGGTGGTGTCAAATCTCCTCCCTCTATCTTTAATTGAAGCAGGATTGACTGACAAGTTAAGAAGGAAGGAGGGTTCCTTATTCTAGGGACACATCAATGGCTGTTGTACAAATGCGCTCAGTGACCAGCACCAGCCTGATTCTGAACAAATCTGGAGCCTGCGAGAGCTGCAGCTGTTGGCATGAAACATTTACAGGGCTGACTCCCCACTGAACTGCAGATTCATACACTAGTATTCACAGTTTCATACAGTATTAAGAGCTGCTGACGTCTCATGGAAATCTGCACAAAAAAAGCAGGCTATTTGGAGACAGTTCTACTTATAATAGCATGTCCTGTGGTTTTTTTTTATCTCTTTCCCCCCCAGCTCTTTATTGCTAGGGAGAATTGCACAAAAAATAGGATGATAATATTGTCAGTAATTCACTTTTCATCTGCAAAGTGCCTTGCAAGGAATTAATTCTCACAACCTGTTTAGGAGGAGGTGGCTCAGTGCAGTTACCTTTTCCCTCCCCCACCCCTTTACAGCTGGGGAAACGGAGGCAGAGGCCACACTGCCTCTCACTCGTGCATGTACAGAGCCTAGCACTGTAGGGCTCTGATCTCAGTTTGGGCCTCCAGATAAGGAGAGAAAGGAAATGACAATTCAGCAACTACTACTGGACCTGTGTTCCAAATCCCCTCCTCTTAGTAGGATGGAGTCTAGGCTGTGACTGGTAGGGTATTGAAACCTTTATCTATCTTTACAATAAGAAAATGTTCAAGGTTGCCTGGAATTCTCTGAGATTCCTTTCCAGATTGAGGTAGGGCTGAATAAGGTCTCCCCAGCCATGACTCTCCTCTGCTGCCAGGAGCTGCTGCAGAGCTGGCACAGGGGACAAGGCGTGGCTTCTGCATGCTATGTAAGCCCTGCGGCTTCTGTTCAACTCCTACGTTTGGGTGTTTGCAAACAGGAATCTGGCGATGGGTCAAACCCAACCAGGGTCAGGGATACTCTCCCTGCAACAGCCCCAGTTGCCGAGAACCCAGTTTGCTGTGGGCAGGACAGGGGGTTCCAATGTCCTGGAAGCTCTCTCTGCCCTTCCTACAGGCATGAAGCGTTTGTGGAAACATTCCAAAAGACTCTCCTTGGTTGCCCTGGTTGCTATCTTTGGCTGCCCTATACCCACGCCCCACTGGCTAGCTCACAATGTTGACCTCTCATCAGCTAGCTCATAGCACTCTGCACTCAGGCTGAAACTCTTCCCTGGCACAGGCAATTTCTGTGCCCATTTGGCCAAATATAAAATTCAGCAAAAAATAGGGTTGCCTTGTCATATCTATGCACATTTTTAGAGCACACTTATGAGAAATACAGGTTGCAGGGTTGCATTGGAGCCAATGGTTTCTGAATGTACTGTAATACTGTTTTTCTCCTACCGGGGAGCTGGCTTTTGCTCTGGAGGGTCTGTTTTTCAGGTAACACGAGCCAGAGAGCTCCTTTGTTCTTGCTGGCAATCAACTGAGCTGATAGCCAGAGAAAACCAGACAAGCCTTAGCAATACAAAACTCTCAGACCCCGCTCCACCTGTCTTTTTGCTGCTACCACTCTCCACAAAGGGGGCAGGGCCACCTTCACTTCAGGGGAAGTCAAGAGGCCCTGACCTTCTAGGATAGACTCCTCCCTGCTAGTGAGGCCTAAACATTGCCTACTAGACCTTGGCAGGACAGCTGGACTTTTTGAAGGAGAACTAAGGTAACCCTGCCACTTTTATTATTCTCTCTTTGAAGTATGTGTCTTGTCTTTGCTACTATACACTCTTGCTTTCAGAGAAGAAAGCTGTTGGTATCAGTCTGTTCTTATAAATTGCTGTGGCACATGCACCAGGACAGAAAGCAAGCATGCCTTGTGGCTGCCTAAGTGGGGGTGAGGGGGACGGAGGGGTTCAGTCTGTGGGAAACTCCAGATATGCCCCTCAAACTACTAGCAAGCTAATGTGCTCTTCTTGGAGCCCAGGGCAACTCATCTCACCCCAATTGGTATACTTGAGGGAGGCAAAGGGTGTTATTAAATGGAACGCTACCATGCATGGCTTGGCTACCCTGTAACCAGTCGTCCGGCCACCTGTCTGAAGGTGGAGCAGGGGGGGATGCATGCTTCTGTGAGCCACTCACTACCCACTCATGGCTACTCATGGGGCACTGCTGAGCAATCCAGGGTGCCTTGTGCAGGGCAAGTGAAAAAGGTGCATAGCAACAGGCGCCCACACAAACTGGGGTGGCCACCCGCATCAGCAGACAGGGCCCCTGCTCAGAGGCACTGTGGGCAGCGAGTATGGCCTTTGCACATCATAGGAACTGGCCGCATGTGCTGGGGAGCCCAGTGCTCATGGTGGGACATGTCAATTTCAAAGGCCAGCCCGATGCACTTTCCCCTCCCCCATGGTCCATCAGAGGGGGTGCAAGGCAGCTGCTGAGGTAACCATGCTGGGAGCCACCTGTTAAAATCCCTCCCCATGCACTCCACTTGAGGGGCTGATCTGCAACTCTGCCACTCAGCGGCCACCAACCTAGGGTGACCAGATATGCAAATTTGAGGGAACACTTATGAAAAATACAGGTTGCAGGGCTGCATTGGAGTTGATGCAGCCCTGCAACCTGTATTTTTCATGTGTCTTCTAAAGTTTGCATTTCTTGACACCCTACATGGATTCCCCACCCCACAAGCCTTGCTTGTTTAAAAACACCAAAGGCTGGTGCTAGCTGACAGTGATATAGAGGGGCTGGGCTAGTTCACAACAGGAGGCTCCAAGTGGAAAATGCTGGGAGGATTAGGGTGGGAGACTGACCTTAAGCATGTGGGGAGGGCAAGGGGTTTTCCTAGGGGAAAAGGTCGGCTCTACATGGACACTAATGATTTTTTTTTTCACCTGACCCTGCAAATCACTTCCTTTAATCTTTTCTGCCCCTTCGGAGTCTCAGGTTCCTCTCAGACTACTGCATGGTGGCCAACCTTTTGTGATTGTTTAACTGTGAATTTTGCATTTCTAGGCTGTCTTGTAAATCATGAGAGCAGGATAAAACCTTTGCCTCCTCAGCCTATACAATTCTGACCCTACCTCCTCTGCCTCCCTGCTTCAGTGCCACTGGCCTCCCTGACTACTAATCAGTCACCAAGCCTCCACCCAAAGCAGATGCAAAAGAGTAGGATTGTTCTGCCCTTCCTACCTCTGCTACCCTACATGGCAGTCTACTTCATCTTGATGGTAAAGCAGCTGCTGTGTCAAAGACTATATAGCAGGCAAAAATAATGTCCTGCCTATCTGTCCAGTTCCCTAAATGTAAGACTCTGTCCTTTCTAACTTGCCTTCCTTGTGAGCATTCTTGAAACCAGAGTGTGACTGGCTTGTGATCTCCCCTCACCTCTAGAAGCAGGAGTGAGACTACATGCCTTGGTATTGTTGTGCTGTAGAGCTCATCAGAGCAGATAGGCTCTAGATTCACACACAAAGTAAAATGAATGAAAATGCTGTTCTCATTGCTTGTGTAGTTGGGGGCAGCAAGAAGCCCCCCCACCCCCCTTCACTCCTCTTTGGGCAGCAATGTGAGCAGGACAGGAAACTTGCAGTAGTGTGGTCCCAGGTGCTCAAAAGCAGTAGTACTGGGCTTAGCTGAAGAAGCAGCATCTGAGCAGCATTCTCTCCTGAAGCTTCCTCCACTCCCCAGGGAACGGGGTCCATTCTTGCTGCGCCATGCTTCTGGACCTTGTCACTGAAAGTTTCTCTCCCCAATGGATGTCATGTCAGTGGACCAAGTTTTGGGGGCTTATTGGTGGGGCTGCATCATTTGGTGTCCTTCTCATTTTATGTGCCCAGACGTTACCCTTACAGACACTGTTTTTTAGACAAATATTTGCTCCACGGGTGATTGTCCCTATTTTAGTTTAACCTCCATTGTTGTTCACACACAAACCATGACTAGTCAAAGGTGAAGTAGATACTCCTGAGCAAAGCGGCACATAAGCTTCAGGTGGTAAGCAATCATGAGTGACAGATGCATATTAAAGGTCATGTCACAATCATACAGGTGTGATACACTCATCATGGGAGTAATAATAATAATAATTATTTTAAATCTTTAAAAAATGTAAATACTTTAATATTTAAAATAAAATCTATGATTTAAAGGTATACAAATCTTTATTTTTATATAGCGCCCCCCTGCCATGGAACTCGGAGTCGTTTACATATAACACAACTTTTAATCCTCACAACTCTGTGTGGTAGGTTAGACTGAGAGAATATTGGCCCAAGGTCACCCAGTGAGTTTTTGACTAAGGTGAGACTTGAACCAGGGTCCCCCACCCCCCGATTCAAGTACTGCGCACTTAGGGTTGGCATCTCTCCCAGGGAAGAAAGCCTGGCTACTAATTTGCATAAATGCACTTATATTGCTTAATATACATTTATGCAAGTAAAAAGGAATGTTTAGGTTGTGCTAATAAAGATATAGGAGTAGAGAGATTGTGGTTGCCTTGTTGGTCCCAAATATAGACAGTAGAGACAAAATAGTGTGAAGATATCTTTTATTGGACCAACTCAAGTTGGTGGAGGTGTGCAAGCTTTCGGACCTCACAGGCAAGTCAGGAGTTGGAACTGCAGAACCAACTCCTGAGAAAGGACCCTGTGAAGTATCCTTCCTTGTGAGGTGTAAAAGCTTTCACGCCTCTACCGACGTGAGTTGGTCCAATAAAAGATATCTTCCCACTATTTTGTCTCTACTAAAAATATAGGGGTAGAATACATGGGGCAGGACTGAATGCAAGGGCATTTGGGGTAGGGATTGGGTGCAAGGGTATATGGACAGCTCCATAACCCATGCACAGAAAAGCGCCTGAGCAAGGAGCCTGCTCCGCACAACTGTTTACAAGGACTCCTAGATCGTCTGTATCTTTTTGCTTCTCCCTCTTGTGGTCATGTTGTTTCAGCTCCCTGCAGCCGCCGTGTGCCTGCCAGGGGAAACACACCAGCTCTTGTGCTTGCCTCTCACCACCGCTTTCCCTTTTGTGGGACATGGGGACCCAAGGCTGGAGCAGCAATGAGGTAACAGCGGAGCAGCACTGGCAGTGTAACTGCTACCACAGGAGCCAGCAGCCCCCTGCCCTCCCCTTGAACTGCTACCATCACCTGCCAATCACTTTCTTTCCCATCCCCTCTTGTTGCAGCCAAAGCAAGAACTTCCTCTGAGCGGCTGGGTCTGAGTAACCAGTGCAGAGCCCTCTCCATTGCATGCCAAGGCAGGTAAAATACAAGGTGATATAACCCTGGGAATTATTGACTTATCCTAAAGCCCAAGATGATGTTTGAAAACCCTGAAACTCAGGCTGCTTTTAGGCGAGCAGGTCACCGTTGCATGACCCACTCACGCAATATTTTAAAATCCCGCAACGTGGGATTACACGAGACACAAGTAGAGAATCATGCACATGGAAGGCGGTTATTTGCCGACCGCGAATTAAATACCTTGATGTGTGAGGTATTTAATTTGCTGTCAGCAAATAATGCGCAACCGCCTTCCGTGCGCATGATCCCCTACTTCTGTCTCGTGTAATCCCGCATTGTGGGATTCTGAAATATCGTGCGAGCAGCTCGCGCAACGGCAACCCGCTCATCTAAAAGAGCCCTCGGGTGTTTTTAGACAAGTACCTCCCCACCTATCACCCACCCATCATGCGTGCATTTTGCAGGGATGCATAGGGCACTAATGTGGCCATGCAACATGCATGATGGGTGGGTAATAGATGGGGAAGTGCTTGTCTAAAAATACCCTGAGTGGCAGTAGCTGTGGCAGGGGGTAGCTGCTTTGATTTGGAGAGCTCTGCCAAAAAGTGAAGCAGCTACTCCCAGGGTAAAGGATCAGCAAGAACAAGTTGTCCCAGATAAATCCCCACTTTCCTTCTTCTTTCTCCAAAGGCTGAGCATCTGTAATTCCCAACAAAGCTAGGGATGGAGGCAGGCTTTCTAGTTTTAGCTGCTAGGATCTCCTGTGCCTGAGGAGTGAAATGGTGAGAGGTGGCAGGATACCATGGGTGTTAAACCATCCCCACAGCCATGTCCCAAATACAGCAAATGAAGAGTACAGGGAGCTCTTACATGTCTGATTTGGACTGGGGAGGGGAATAGATGATTTTTAATGAGTTACATATAGCTCTATGATAAATGCTTTATTATTTTTAGAACAAAGACAATAGTAAAATAATTCTATAAGACCTTTCTGAGAATCAAGGCACTAGGCCCAACGCAGGCACACAGATAAGCATGGCCCTGTCCGAAAGAGCTTACAGTCTAAACTGAGACAATAGGAAACAAGTGAGCATGACATCCAATAGAAGACCACTGAGGAGGAGCGTAAGGATGACATAATTGTTAGGTTAAACTTGGTGGAAAAACTCCCACGTGAGTGGAAGGGCTAAAGTCAGATATATACAATTTGATAGTTCCAAAATCATTCTTTTCAAAGGAGTCTTAATAAAGTTCAAGAAAAATCTGCTAACCATGTTATCATTTGCCTCAGTGGCCTTTAAATGGCCCTACTTTTGTGGCGGGGGGAAGTCACCCTGGGCATAAGGAGTCTTGGCTTTAAATCTCCATCTCTCTCAGCTTCAAGATCCTCATTGCAGGGGGAGGGAGATGGGCATTGTTAAGTAAAACTGCAGTTCCCAAAGTTTTTGCCTGGGAGACCCCACTTTGAGTCTTAAAAAGTCTCATGACCCCAAACAACAACAAAGGTAGGCATGTGGTGGGACCCCGGGCCCATTACCGGCTACCGGATTTACCGGTTCTAGGAAAACCGGATTCCCGGATTAAATCCGGTATGCCGGTACCGGATTTATTTCATTGGTTTCAATGGGGCGCTGTGTCCCCATTGAAACCAATGAAATAAATTAATTCCCTCCC
>QEPC01007720.1:3601327-3613296 GCA_003113815.1 Sphenodon punctatus | reverse complement strand
CGGAGAGTCGTGATCGTTGGCCACAGTATGGTCTACTGGGCCGGAAAGCGAGCTGGACGCTCGTATTGGGGAACCCAGCTGGGCTTGGGACATCTCGCTGAAGTGGCGTGGAAAGGAAGAAGCGGAATGAGATGGGCTCAATTCCTGCCGGTTGTCCACGCCCTAGCGAAAGAGGCGCATCCAGACGTGTTGGTTGTACATCTGGGGGAGAACAACATCCCGGTGGAAACAGGTTTACATCTGGCCACCTGTATAAAAAGGGACCTCTGGGAGGCACGTCGACTTCTCCCCAGTACAAGGATTGTGTGGTCTGAGATGCTCGAAAGAATCAGGTGGAGAAATGCCGTGCGCCCCAGCAAAGTGGATAAGGCAAGGAGAAAGATAAACAAAGAGGTGGAGAAATTAGTGGCTGATTTGGGGGGTGACACAATTAGACACCCCGGGATTAAATATTCCCGGCCGGAGCTTTACCGGCCGGATGGGGTGCATCTGTCAGATGAAGGTTTGGAGTTGTACCTAGTAGCCATTCAACAGAAATTGAGCTTGATATTGGGTGAGTCGGGGGCGGGGGGGCGAGATTAGCCAAGCAACGCTGGCAATCTCTAGTGGCAGGGGTCCTGCGAGTTAGACAGTTAGGGGTAGGGATAGTCTGCTGCCAGGTCATCTCCTTAAGAGATGGGGTACACACGAATGCTAGAGCTTGACCGGCCAGCATCGCGGTGGACCCAGGAAAAGGGTGGGGGCCGGTGTATGGGCCCCAGGACAGGGGCGGTCCAGGGTCATCACCGGCTGCCCCTCAATTCCTTCCTCGGGTCACGGAAGGAAGGGCATCCTGATCCGGCCGGGGGCGGCCCGACAGGTGTGACATTGCAGCAGCTATAGTTAATGTTGTTGCGGTACTGAGAGACATCAGACCGCCTTTAGTTTACTTACCCAAGTTATAAGTTAGACGTAGGTTTGGCAGGACCGGAGGGGTATAGCCCCCTCCCCCCGACAGGCTAATAAAATTGGTGCGGCCTTATTTTAATCCACAAAAACGGTGTCACGTGTCTTCTTTCAGGGTGGGGGAACAACATAGGATAGTTGTTACAGTTTCAGGAGGGGGTATGTAGCTAGGCCCATTTTGTGTGATGAATGCCCAAACTATGCAGCTCTTTGCATGGTTAGTGGAATGTGTGGAACTGCCTCTGTCTCAAGTCCAGTTGCTGCAGATGGTCTAAGGCAGAAGTGGGGAATTCCTGGCCTGTGGGCCAAATCTGGTCTCTGGCTGTTTTCCATTTTGCCCTGTTCCAATTCCTGGATCTGTCCCATGGATCCAGTCCCTACCTTCAAGTGCTGGAAGAGTGAGCTCAAGGGAAGGGGTGAGGGCATGCATTCAAGGAGAAGGTGATGGATTCATGATCTGGATCCTCTCTTTCCTTTCCCCAGCCTGAGCACACCCCTTAAGCATCCCCAACTTCTATGTAGCCTGAACAGCTTGCACTAACTTTCAAGAGTGGACTGTAAAAGGGGAAAGGTTCTGCACCTGTACTCTAAGGGCTTGGTCCTGACATTCCTACTACATTGAAGCCAAGGAGCAATCTGCCTGACTAAACTATAATGGCTTGGGCCCTACATATGTAAAGGGGTGCCTTCTCCTCTGTGTTCCATAGTGACCTCTGAGGTCTGTTGGGAACAACCTCTTGGTTATTCCATCGGTGCACCAATTGTGTATGGCAAAGGTGTGCAGAGAGGCATTTTTGGTGACTGTGCCACAACTTTGAAACTCCCTTTCCCTAGGGCACGGGTGGGCAAACTGTGGCTCAGAGCCACATACGGCTTTTGGCCAGGTCCATTCTCAGGCCCTGTGCTGCCCTAATGGCCCTGTCTTACTTCATTGCACTGAGTCTTAGCAGCTGAATTGCAGCTATTCCTCAGAATCTCAGCAGTCAGAAATATAGAGCACCAGCTCAGCCAGCTAATCACAAAGTGGAGTGGCGGGGAGAGATGAGTCTCATTCTGGGAGATGCTTCAATGGGAGACATGAACGTGTGTGTGTGTGTGTTGTGGCTCTCTGCCATGTGAAGATATTGGTACCACAACTTTTGGGGTTGGGAATTTTGCCCACCCTGCAGTAGGGGTTTATCAGAACCTGAGCATCTTTCAGAGGATATGCAAAAATTATATTTTGCCAGATATTAGCAGGTGGGGATAGATTGTTTAAATATTTGTTTGAGTTTTACAGTATAGTTTTATTCTTCTACTCATTATTAATTATTATTATTATTAGCATTTATATAGCGCCAGCGATGTACCTGGCGCTTTACAAAGAATAAGATAGACATGGTTCCTGCCCGAGAGCTTATTGAATATTTTGTTTTGTGGTACCTAAGCCCTTGATATAGGGGCATTATAAATTTAAATAAATTCTAGGATCAAAACTTTCCTTAACAGAGGAGTTAAGGCTCTTACAAATTCACTCATGTGCCCAAAAGCATGGAAATTGTAAGTTAAGGCTCCCAGCGTAACTTGCACACCATGTAATCTGCAAAGACATCTGACAGCCTCGCATATTGGGCTTGTTTACAACTTGGGCACCATGCACCCACACTTTACTTTGGTCTTTCAGCCCTAATCCTCTTCCTCTGCAGGTTGGGGGCAACACTGAAGCTGGGAAGAGCAAGCTCCTCCCCACCTGAGTATTACAAACTTGATCCCTGTTTCCACTATAGCCACAATTTCTCCTTCATTTATAGCTCCCCTGTCAGGCAGCAGCTCAACTGCATCTGCTTTACTACATAGGTGATTAAGGGCAGGCACATATCTGTCCTAGTAGATCATGTATTGGAGTACTCTACTGTATTGGAAAGGGATTCAGCTGGCTGTGACTCCTGATTGAAGACTGGTTGCCATCTGCTTTCTCCTAAGGTACAACCCTCATAAGGGGATCAAGCTACCCATGGACCTTGTTCTCCTATATGCTCTCTCTCATACTTGGATATCCCATTGTCTCCATCCCAACTGAAAACACATGCAAAAATCGTACATACACTTCTCCCCCACTTATGGCTGTCCCCCAAGCCTTGTCCCAAACACACATCACACATCTCGGCCTTCTCCCCCACATATATACCCCCTCATCACCTTGATACCCCCCCCCCATACAAACACTGCTCCCCACCCCTGGGTGCCTGCCAGCCTTGTCTGTGGATTCACATCACCTATCTATCAGGCTTGCCCCCCAATATACATCCCTCCCAGCACATCTACCCATTGCTGATACATATACTTTCCCCCACCCCTGGCTGCCCCCTAGCCTTATCCATGCATATGCATCACCCATTTCTCAACCCTGTCCTCTGTAAACATTCCCCCAGCACCTGGCTGCCCCCTCACAATACCAACACTTCCCTCACTGCCCAGCTGCCTCCAATCTTGTCTCCCTGTACACATCCCACATTCATCAACCTTGCTCCACACATATAAAGCTCCCCAATACTTAGCTGTCCTGTTCTCCCCAACTCAAATGAAAGCATCTAGTGAAAACATGCTGCCCCTTGACCCCCTGCTGTCCCCAGCTTTAATGTTGCTCCCACATGCTGCAGAGGAAGAGGATTGGGGCTGAAAGCCAAGGCAAAGTGTGAGTGCATGGAGCCTAAGTTGTAAGCAAGCACAATATGTGAGACTGTACAATGTCTTTACTGCTTACATGATGCACACGTTAAGGCTGAAGCCTTAACTTACACAATTTCCATGCTTTTGGGAGCATGAGTGAATTTGTAAGAGCCTTAACTCCTCTCTTAAACCGCAGGGTTTTTTTTTATCCTAGAATTCCCTGTTTGGAGAATATACATTAAATTCCCCCTCATACAACACTACCAGCTCCCCCTCTCTAATCTACTACCCCCTGTCCCAGAGAACCCAGGATTCCTGGCTTCCAGACCCGCACCCGCTCTAACCCACTATCCCCTCCCAGAGAAGCCAGGAGTCCTGGCTCTCTTCTCTCCCCCCCTCCTCCCCCAGTTCACTAGCCCTCACTCCCCTCCCAGAGAACCCAGGCCTGCCTTGGCCTAGAAAGGTGGGTCCCCTTCCTCATTACTGCTGCTCCAGGAGGGTGTGGGGGCTGCTAGTCCTGGGGGAGGCTCCAGCTCAGTGACCATCTCTTTCTCGGGTGCTGCACACTGGTATAGGGTGATAAACTGGTGTGCGTGAGAAGTTAGTACTTTTCTACTACTGAACATGCACAGATGGATTAAGCATACTTGGTAGCAGCTACTGAAACCACCTTCCCTTATGTTGTCTTCAGTTACTGTGATCAATTAATGCACCCATTCAAATTGTGGGCAGGAGAGGTCTATTTCAGGGGGAAAGGAACTGGAATTATGCAGGGGACACATTACAACAAGATCAGCAAATACATACTGTGCATTTACTGCTACTAGAGATAACCTCCCCACCAGCCAGCACAGCATGTAATTGAATATGACAACAGACTATCACGCCATAGTAAAATGTGCAAAACCTAGGCAGACTCATCAAATATAGAGTCAGTGACGAGAAATTAGAGGGGCACATCAGGATATGCAAACTAAACACAGAGAGGAGAGAATGAACAACAGGTGTTGTCCTGCAGGTATCCCCCCTCCACAACCTGCTCCCTCAGAGGGTAAGGAAGCAGAGATGGAGATGTGTACACAAAAACAGGGGAAGGACCCATGTCACAGACCCATGATCTGAACCCTCCTCATCCTGAGCACATTCATGCGTACCCACCTTAAGATGTCTCTCCCAGTACCCCCATCTATGCCAAGCTGACTGCCACAGACCCCCCTCCCCTGGGCACCCCCTGAACCCCTTTCCTGCTCACTCTCCCCCAGGACTCCTCCCACGACCCAGTGGCATCCTCCTGTGACTAGCCAGAGCAGTCACAAGGATGTTTGCTGCCATAAGCGAAACAAATTTTTCTGCCCTTCCTGCACTGAGCACGCGCATCCTGCATGCCATGGGCACGTACGCCCTGTGAAACCCGCACATAATATGCGCACAATACTTGCACATGACAGGCACCAAGAGACTAGTGGCTTCAACTCCCACCGCCTCCAGGCCTCCAGTAACAGCATCAGCATCAACATCAGTGTCCCCTCTTCCCTGAAGAATGGTGGAACTCTGCCGCCTGCCAGAGCCACCCTGAACTTTTCCAACTCTCGCTGCTGGGTCTCAGGGGAGGATGCAAAAAAGGCTCTGCACAGCCCAACTGCTCACTTGCTTGCTGCCTCCTCCTACTATTGATGTTTCTGAGGAGCAGAGGTGCAGCTCCGCCCATGCTGCTACTCCTGCTACCCAGGAACTGCTGCTTGTCCTAAAGTTTATCGGTTCCCTCAGCTGTTGGCCAGTACTTTGCTCCAGGCAGAGGCAGCAGATGGCAACTAAGCCCGGTGATAGGGTATGGCAGGAGCAAATCTGGTCTCAGCAACAACCGCATCCCTGCCAGATCAACCCTCAGCTGGTGACTGGTGCTGTTTTGCCCATTTGAGGCTCCAGCTACTGACACAGACTGTGTACGTGCCATTTAACAGCCGCATGGGAACCTCACATGTTGTATTTTGGCCTGAGGTTTCTCTTGCTCACGTGTGACCCACACAATTCCCGAGCGCATCTGAAACATAATTTTCCATACAATAACCTGGACATTTCAAAACATCATAACTTAAAAACTACACAACAGATTTTAAAAATCCAAACTCAGGAAATCCTTACAATGCACACTTGAATTTTCTGAGACCTCTACACCTCCTGACAAATAACTTTAAATGGCTTTGTGCATCAAGAGAAACCAGTCACAAAACCCAGAAAAAACAATTCTGCCTTCAATTTTCAAACCCGTATAACTTGGCCGTTTCTCATCTGATCTGTTTGAAATTTAGACAGCATCTACCCATCACCCCCAAGCGACCCTCCCTACAATATTTCACAGTGATAGGATAAACCACCTTGATGATTTTATAACAAGTAGAATTTTTGTGATTTTAACCGAAAGTGCAAGTCGCCTTAACGATAGATCCACTTGTGTGGCTCTGTAATAATAAATATGAGGCCATCTCCTATGCTTATAATTTTAGACTTGCAAGATATCATAATCTTGTTCAACCCTCCTGATGATAGCTCCTAGGCTCAGTCACTACAGCTTACTGTGATCACAACTCTCTCCAGCCTTATACCTCAGTGAAAGATACCCTCTGGTCTCTGATTGCCACCTGGGGGACTTTGAGTCGGGGTGTACCCGGCCTACCGCAAGGGCCGCACCATGACCCAGGGCGTGAGGCGATCCCGCAGGTAGGTGGGGCCCATACCGTTCAGGGCTTTTGAGAGCTCATATGCAACATTCTAATTTGTGACATGAAATCAATGATGACTACGGTTTTCAGTTGAGACACTGGTTCAAGTAAGGCATCTTAGTGTTGAGCTGTTTTTCCAATTCCATAATCAGGGTGTGTTTCACTGGTTTTGTTGCAGCATCACCTGTGAACAAGGTGTTAGCAGGAGATCATGAGCCAGAATGTCGTGAAGACACTCTCCCCTTTCACGTGCAGTTTCAATAGCTTTCTGTGCCTTGCACAAGGTCTTTGCCATTGTTATTCGGGCGGTAGACTGCATGTGGGTGGTTAACTTTGCATATTCTGTCTGATAACTTCTCTTTCAGAATGAATCTTTCTGTTTTGGAAAAAGTTGTATAATTCCTGTCTGTGCCTTGTTGAGTTTCTTCACTAGTTCCAGCTTCCCACTGGTCACTTTCTGCAGAGGTAGGAAAACCCCCCCCAGGGGCCACTTTGAAAATTAGTAAAAGTTCCAAGGAAGTTGGAGGTGAGGGTGCTTAAGGAGTGCTCTCAGAAAGAGAAGGGTCCAAACCATGGATCTATGCCATGGATCTGTCTCCTATCCTTGTGGGCATGTCCTCATCTCTGCTCAAGCTCAGTGCATTTTTAGACGTGCCGCTGTGCACGTGGATTTAAATAATCAGCTTTTTAAAAAGTCATGCAGGTGGCGTTTAGACATGCCACCACCATTGCAAACGGTGGCTTCCGCATTCTTTTGAAACCGCATTGGTAAAACCTGGGGTTTTACCAATGCTATTTCAAAACAATGCAATGGTGCAATGGTGGTGGCGTGTCTAAACACCACCCGCATTACTTTTCTAAAAGTGGATTATTTAAATCCGTGTTCACAGTGGCACGTCTAAAAGCACCTTTTTTCAATGCTTGGGGTAGGAACTGGATCCAGGGACCAGATCTGGGAACTGGAAAGGTGCCAAATAAAAACTAGCTGCAGGCTGCATTTGACCCCGGGCCTCAGGTTCCCTGTCCCTCTTCTATATTATAGAACTGAAGGTTTAATAATAATAATTATTTATTATTCTTTTATTACGTATTTACATAGGCCAGCAATGTACATGGAACAGAGACCAAGCCCTGCCCCAGGGGGCTTACAATCTATGATGGACAAGAGAGAGGGGGTATCGGAGAGAGGAACATAAAGAGAGAAGGAGTCATTCACAAATTTGAGAAGTCACACGTGCACATGCTTAGCTTGAGGGAGAAGGAGAGGACAGCAGGGTGAGCATCAGCAAGCAGTCTGTGGGGATGAGGAGCTAGGGAAAGCCCGATGGAAGAGGAAGGTTTTCAGAAGGGATTTGAAGGTTGAGAGGGAGAGACCAGAGCTTATGTTACTTTAATCTAATTGAGGGGCTGAGATTTATATAGGGTGGTGGGGTAGAATTTTGGCGATCAGACTCACTACCTGATCTGGCCTTAGAGTCTACATCTCCCAGTGTTCACAGGTTGGTCCCACTTCAGCGATGGCTATGAAAGCCAGTGGCTTTGCCATGTTACCAAGCAATCTGCAGTCACTTGAATCCCTCCCCTCCCCCCCTCCTCTCCTCCTCCTCCTTCTCTCATGACTCAGACTGATTGGAAATCTCACTCAGTGGCTGATTCTGACGCAGACCCTTGTACTCCTGGCTCCCTGCCAAGAAGCAGCGTTTTGTTTTATGTTTTCCCTTTAATTTCCCACCCACGTGCTTTAGTCTTTACAGTCCCCGATTTAACTGCAGGGCTAGCAGGCTTCTGATTAGGCTACAGCCTTTTAATGAGAACGAGGGAGATGCTGTGTTACTAGAGGTGTCACCTTGAAGTCCCCTTCAGGGCAAGAGCTATGTAGGATGAAACCAAATATTCAGGGAAGGGAGCTGTGGGCCAAATGCTTCTGAAGTGACTAAGAGGCAGTGCAATCAAGTGGGGCTAGGACAGGGGGACTGGAAGGCAGGCAGGAATCCTTCCTGGCTTTTAGGGATGGGAATTTCGGTTTCGAATAAAACGAAAGTACTTGAAAATGACCATTTCTGATTAATCTGAAATTTCAGTTCTTTTTCGGTTTCGGTACTATCGGATCTTTTGCATTGATTTTTGTACTGCATTTTTAACATTGTGGTTTGTCCTCCGTTGAAAAAATGCAGTGTTAAAAATCTGATACAAAAATCAATGCAAAAGATCCGATAGTACCGAAACCGAAAAAACCCTGAAATTAATGAGAACCGAAACTGAAATTGACCAAAACCGAAATTTTGCCCGGAATCCCATCTTTTGTTCCTAGCCCAGTAAGGGAAAGAGTGTAGCTTATAATGGGGAAAAGAGGAAACCAACTGGGATCAAGAACTCCTGGATTCTATCCCCATCATAGTTGTTGGTTTACTGTACGACCTTGAACAAGCCAAATAGCATTTCCTTGTTTCACTATCCCCACTTGTATGGGGGTTCTGCAGCAAAGGGAAGAGAAGTCCTGAATCCAAGCTTAAAACACTGTAAAAAAGTAGTTGTACAGAGAATTTGGAATTTTGTATGTGTTTCAGGACCAGGTAGCTAGAAAATTGACTTGGGTATACATGTCCATTCAGTGGCATTAATTCTGTAGCTACCATTTTCCAAGATGGCGGATACAAGACTGTGGATATGGGATAACTTGAGTACTAGTGCATGTAGAAAGCTCATTTTGGTATCAAAATATGTGGGGGGGGTTTTAGTCAAGAAGGCCAAAAGAATTATTAAACTTTGTAATTTATTTAATAATAATGGAAATCAGAAATAGCAATCGAATAACGTAAATAAAGTAACTTGGGCTTATTATTTAAGATGTATTGTGACAGTTTTTCACACTTACATAAAGTACAGCAAGTCCTTGCAAACCTCTTGCATTTGCACATTCTTTTGATGCATGTTTTGCACCCACTCACAGTCATCAATTCTTCTGATAAAGGCGTAAGACACTTGAATGGTCGCAAAACACTGTCCACTCCTTACCAGCTGTAGTCCAGCGGATTCAGCATTGTGTAGTCATGGTCCAGGAAGGTGAGTGACTGATAGCAAGGAATGTTCTTTGGATGTGTCCTGTAATGGAGCAGGAGGTTGGTGGCAGATCAGCAAGAGATTTGTTCAAGCTTTTATATGCAGCAAACTTCAGCTTGTCAAAAGAGTTCACTTTTGCAGATACTGTCCACGCTCTGAGCAGATACTTTTCAGCATTTTCAATGTCTTTTTCTGACAGGACCTCTGTCTCTCTGAATTGTACCAGGAAGTTTTCTGGCTATGCAATCAGGGCTGCATGTTTGGTTCCAATCTTGCTCAAAGCATAATTTTCAGTTAAAATGTGAGCTTTTACCAAAACGCTACACAGTTCAGGTCCATGCTTGATTAGAAGGTGATGCAGAGGTGATGCAAGCATCTTTTTATCCCAGTCCCAAACCGAACTTATAGCTCTGTCAGGCCTTTGATGTTGAGCATTGACATGTACCTCAGCAGCAGTGCTACTACTTCTGTATCATTGGAAAGTATTGCAACACACGTGGCACCACCATGCTGACTCACACCCAGTTCAGATATGGCATGAAGCGTTTATCAGCCTCCTCAGTCCTGCTATTGAGCTCTTGAACTTCCTGTTTATCACTATTTCTGTACATTTCTGCAGTGACAACCTCATCATTGATGACCCTACCACTTGCAATCATTAGGAAGTCAACCCAAACTGATTCAACACTTAATTGCTTGCGGGCTAGTTGTTGCAAGTTCACTTTATTAGTTGAAGATGTCCAGAACTTGTCTATTTGAACAGGAATTGGTATATCAGGATTGATGCATTCTAACTAGACAGTGCCAATATTGGATGCTCTACGAAACCTCGCCAATTCTTTGACTGAAAGTCCTACATAGCTATCAAAGACAATGTGCATCTCTTTTGGGTGACACACTGACTGCGGGCCCTTTTCACACAGACACTCTAACACTGATAAAATGGGTGTTACATTTTATTATACATGCTGCAGGTGTGCTCTGTGGGTGCCCTGCAACATATATAATAAAATGTAACACCCATTTTATCGGTGTTAGAGTGTCTGTGTGAAAAGGGCCTGTGAGCTTCTAACCACTGTGATTACTGCTTGAACAAAGTTTTTTTTGAGAGCTCATATGCAACATTCTAATTTGTAACCTGAAATCAATGATGACTACAGTTTTCAGTTGAGGCACTGGTTCAAGTAAGGCATCTGTAGTGCTGAGATGTTTTTCTAATTCCGTAATCAGAGTGTGTTTCACTGGTTTTGTTGCGGAGGACGTTGAGCTCGGGGAGAGTGTTGCCACTGGCCGGGAGCTTTTGCAGGCCGTTGTCCTTTTGAAGTGGTCACGCCACGTTGCTGCTGGAGCTGCTTGGAGAGCCGAGGATTGCTGGGACTCTCATTTTGAACCCATCCCACATACACCTGTTGCCAGGCTTGTTGATAGGCACCTAGAGTGCTGAGGACTTGGACGCACTTCCAGCTCGGGGGTATAACTCCTAGACCGCGGCCTGCTGTGGGCCAGCACACCTAACGGCAGCGTGTGTAAGGGCGTGCCCTTGTGCACATGGCCTTAGGCGCTGGCCTGGTGCTGGGTTGAGGACTTTGGTTTTCTTCCTCTTTTTTGAGGGTAGTTTTATCGGCCCCTTGCAGTGAAGAGCCCTCCCTCTCTCTCTTTTTTTTTAATATAAAAACTAAGGCCCTGTGTTTTATGCCCTGTGACGGGTTTGACTCAGCCTGGAATATCAGGGGTTTGAGGACTGATCTTTTGGTTTAAGTCCTTGGGTGAAGGCTGTAGCTTTTTGAATGAATGTTATACTGGAGGAATTTGCTTTGGGTATCTGAATTTGTACAAGGAACTGTTTTCCCTTTGTTTTCAGGGGTTAAGTATTGCCAATATATGCCCAGTAAAGGGCAAGGGATTTCTTGAGCTTTTATAAGTTT
Organism: Sphenodon punctatus; assembly: GCA_003113815.1. Classification (NCBI taxonomy): domain Eukaryota; kingdom Metazoa; phylum Chordata; class Lepidosauria; order Sphenodontia; family Sphenodontidae; genus Sphenodon; species Sphenodon punctatus. Next base: position 3,601,997 of record QEPC01007720.1, on the reverse strand, counting down.
ATGGGTCGAGTACCGTTGACACATGTCCCTTGAATAAGTAAGGTACTTCCTGGGATTCCACAAGCCCAGGGGCCAAGTACTGCTGATATACACCCCATGAAGGGCTAGACATTTTCTGAGTCTCTATGGGCTCCGGGGTTAAGTATTGCCGATTATATACCCCGTGAAGGGCAAGACATTTCCTGAGGCTCTATAGATCTAGACGTCTACCTATAGGGGCTTTAGGAGAAAGGTGATAGCTCTTAATTAGGGACAGTGGTTGGAGAGCGCGAGGGGGTGGAGGCCCCGTCTTGTCCAACTTTGTGGGGGGAGTTTCAGGAAGTGACGCCAGCCGATGCGGCGGATGTCCTGGGGTCTGTGCAAGCCACCAGTTGTGAACTCGATCCGTGCCCGTCCTGGCTGGTGAAAGCCTCCAGGGAGACGTTGGGGACGGTGCTGGCGAGGGTGATCAATACGTCCTTGCAGCAGGGGAGGCTGTCGCCTAGTCTCAAGGAGGCTGTGGTGCGCCCCCTGCTGAAGAAACCATCGTTGGATGTGGATGCGCTTGCTAGCTACCGTCCTGTCTCTAACCTTCCCTTTTTAGGGAAGGTTATTGAGCGGGTGGTGGCGACCCAGCTCCAGGCGCATCTAGACAGCATTGGGTTCCTGGACCCTTTCCAATCTGGGTTCC
>QEPC01007720.1:3583831-3597110 GCA_003113815.1 Sphenodon punctatus | reverse complement strand
GTTGTATCTGGTGCGGAGGCTGCATCCTTTCATCTCCGGCCAGGACCTGGCCTCCCTCATCCATGCCTTTGTCACCTCGAGGCTGGACTACTGCAATGCACACTACGTGGGGCTGCCCTTGTTCCTGGTTCGGAGGCTGCAGCTAGTGCAGAATGTGGCGACCCGCCTCCTGTCGGGGACAGGCCGTCGGGAGCATATAACACCTGTGCTCCGGACTCTGCACTGGCTGCCGATAGCGTGCCGAGCCAGGTTCAAGGTATTAGTGTTAATATATAAGGCCCTTCACGGTCTGGGCCCCTCGTACCTCAGGGACCACCTCGCCCTCCGTGCTCCAGAGCGGCTCCTTCGGTCCGCTGGGGGTGTCTTCTTGGAGGTCCCCCATGTTAAGCAGGGGGCCACAATGGAGAGGGCATTCTCGGTGGCCGGGCCACGCCTCTGGAATTCCCTCCCGGAGGAAGCTCGCCTGGCCCCAAGCCTTTTGACATTTCGGCAAATCTGTAAGACCTGGCTGTTCACCCAGGCCTTTGGGGAGGGGGCTGGGATGGGGGAGGGGGTGTTTTATCATCCCCCACCCTTATTTATTTATTATCCCAGCCGGTTTTTTTGTAGTGTTTTTATGGATTGGTTTTATTATTATATTGTTTATAAATTTATAAATTGTTTATAATTAACTTGTTAGCCGCCCCGAGCTGTTCGCAGGAGGGGCGGGATACAAACTGAATAAATAAATAAATAAATAAATAAATAAAATATAAATAAATAAATAATACCCCAGGAAGGGTCAAGATAAGGTTCCTTACTGCTATAGGGGCACAATATTATTGTTGGCTCCTGTTTGGGTAAGGGCATTTGAGCCCAGGTTTCTATGAGAAAGGCCTTGGAATTTACCTTTGGCTTTATGGATAAAAGTGCTATTCCACGCACCTTTAGTATGCAGAATTTAAAAAGGGCTCGGCAGCTGCCTATATCTCCGGAGCTAGAACTGCCTAGCTTGAAGCAACTGAAACTTCAAGATGTGGGATTTAGAGAATTTAGCAACAAAAGACCTCCAGTAGCACAAATCCCTACTAGTAATTAATTTGCGATCCTGGAGGATAGATCTAGTCCCACTATTCAAACTCCTAATCTGCCTGATATAGGGCCTGATATGGGGGACCATCTTCCCTTTGATTCAAACAGTTCCCCAAATGCTACAAAATCAATAGGGGATCAATGTGTCTTGGTAAGCAGACTTGTTGAAATTCTATTTAAGGGAATTGCCGATATTAACGGAACTATCGAAGGGGTGCAGTCATGCCTTCAGGAAGTAGCCACAGATATGAGAACTATAGTCTCACATCTATATTAAGTGGCCCCCACAAACTGGATTCCTTAGACCCCAAAACTTCCCCTGATATACAAGAGAAAGTAAAACCTAAGCCTAGAGAGAACCGTGCTTCACTGCAGGGACACACTCTGACTTGTGATTCAAAATCCATTTTATTGAAAATATTTCCTCTCCCAAATGGAATAATGCCACCCTGGTATACCAAATTCTTCATAAGAAAGTATTTGTTGACTATGGGTGAAAACAGACATGACACTAACCACCCTTTAACCACCCTTGGTGGTCATTTATTCATGTTTCAGGGCTGCATAGGGCACCAGTACAGCCCTGCAACATGCATAAATAACCACCAAAGGTGGTTAAAGGGTGGTTAGCGTCATGTCTGTTTTCACCCTTTGTTAAATCTTAAACTCTGGGCGACAGAAATTGTTAAGTTCTATTTTTTGCCTCCAACTGACCAAGCTCTGAGATTAGTTATTCATTTCAGAGGCTCCTTTGCAGTAGGGAAAATCATGGCAGCAAAGGATTTTCTATGGTCAAGAAGAATCCTAGTCTCTAAGGTCTTTGCAGTAGAACTTGATGAGTGTGGGTTAGTTCAGCAATGGACTTGGGCCAACAAGTGCAGGAAGGCAGGGGCTGCCGAACAGCATATTTCTTCTAAAGGGCCACTCTTACAGGTTGAGGAAGTTGCCTCTAATTCACTTCCTCCAATAGGGGTTTCAAATTTTGATACCACACAAGTTTCTTTGCTGTGCATGCCGCTGGACCCTATGGTACCTCTCCCTAATCCTTTAACTCCTGCGGGCCCTTTGTTAGCGAGGGAAGCAGTGTGTTGTCAACCTAACACCATAGTTTCATCTACCCCAGTTCAACAGTTTGACCAAAGGACTCCTCCCCTAGTGTCAGGACAGCTTGCTGGTAAGCTGGTCCCCCTGCCCTTTTGTTTTAATCTGGGTTCAGATAATTTTAAAGGTAAAGAACAACATTAGGTTTCTACTTTTCAAACTTTACCAGTTTTAGAACAAAGCCAGATATTAGGTAGGCTTGGGATTGTCCAGGCTAAACTGCACCAAGCCAACCCCACATTAGAGGTCATCTCTAATACAGTGCATGAGGTGGTTCAAGAACCTATGAGGGAAGATGGAGAATTTCAGAGTCTGGAGGGCTTTAGGCCCCCAGATGAGCCACCTCTGGGGCAGAGGGTGGTTATAGACAACCCTCTTTATCAGGATAATTAAATAGATTATTCTACCTTATTGGCTCAGAGCTTGTGCCACGGGGTGGAGGGAGAACCCCTAGCCCAGCAGGAGTTTAATCTGGCGGGTGCTTTGGATAGTGCTTCGGTTTCTTTCCCAAAATGACTTAAACCCCCTAAATCGGTTCTGTCTATATTATCCTGGAATATTTCAGGATGGAAGAACAAAGCAGAAGATCTAGATTTTAGATACTATCTCCAGCATTTTGATTGTATTTTGCTGCAAGAAACCTGGTTAATGGGCAATTTTTTGGTTAATGATTTTGAGGTTTTTTTGTCCCCGGCAATTCTCTTGTCTGCCTTATCTAGGGGTAGACCGAGTGAGGGCTTGCAGTCCTTGTAGCCATATCATTACAAGCTTTAGTGAAATCTTACCCCCCTTTTTCGTGGTATGGAGGCTAGTTTTGCCCTATAAATTCGCAGTTAATTTAGTTAATGTTTATATCCCCCCGATGAGTTCTCCCCATTATATTGGTTCCATCTGGAATTTGTTGGAAAGTACGATATAGGAATTACAGGATCCTTACCCTTCAGAAGGCCTCTTTATTGTGGGGGACTTCAGTGCTCGAATTGGGAAATCTCTTACAGCAGAGAGGGTGTGGACCTTGGATACATAGGTACCAGAATTGTTGACCTCGGGTAGGGTATCTAGAGATGGGGTTACTAATAGGGCAGGGTTGTTGTTTAAAATGTTTATAGAGGCAGCCGGGTTATTGATACTTAATGGTTCTACTCCAGGGAACCCTTTCGGAGATTATACCTTTGCCTCACATTGTGGCAGAAGTGTTATTGATAGTCTCAGAGCTTTTGATTCCGTATGTTGTTGACTTTGCTGTCTTGACAGCTGCCGATTGTGAACATTTCCCTCTAGTTGTATGAATTAATGCCCCCTGTGCTTTGGGGGATGAGGAACAGGAGGATTTGTCTTTGGCTCCCTATTTGGCTCTGGTTCAGGAAAGTAGAGCCAAATGGTCCCCCCAGGTTCAGGAGATTACATCCTCTTATCTCTCCTCAAACTCTTGAGGCATTTATAGCTAGCCATCCATATTTATTTATTTATATTTATTGGCCGCCCCCTCATGCCTACGGCATCTCGGGGCGGCTCACAACAGTTAAAACAATAATAAAATACATAAAAACAACAATAAGAATAATTAACACTAACCTCCAACCCCCGCCCCCCTACCCCACCCTCCGCTCCAAAGGTCTGGGCGAACAGCCAAGTCTTACAGACACGTCGAAAGACCAACAGGCCCGGGGCCAGGCGAGCTTCCTCCGGGAGGGAATTCCATAACCACGGCCCGGCCACTGAGAACGCCCTCTCCATGGTGGACCGAAGGGATCGCTCTGAGGCGCGGAGGGCGAGGCGGTCCCTGAGATATGAGGGACCCAGACCATGCAGGGCTTTGCAAATCAATACTAACACCTTGAATCTGGCTCGGTACGCTATAGGAAGCCAGTGCAGAGCCTGAGACCATTTTGAATGAGCATATGAGGATCTTGTGACTGAGTTGCGCCATTTGTGGTGGCCCGTCCAATGTCTAAACAGGGGGCATTTTGGAAAACAGACTGGTTTGATAGATCATGTAGGCTAACTAAGCATAAATTGAATCGTTTGGTGTGTGCTATGAAGGGAAACAGCTCTAATCAGTTGGCAGTAGATACATTCCTTTCAGCTAGGAAAGTGTATAAAAACCTCCTGTAGGAGAAAAAAAGCCAGCACCAATTAGCCTTTTGGGAGGACCTGGAGGCTGTTGCTTGTGAAGGCAACTCCTCGAAATTCTGGTCACTAATTAAATCTACATGGGCCATGGGAGTCCGACATGAGGAGGCAAATATCCCCACGGCTAAGTGGGAAGCTTTTTATAGGACTATATTTTCAGGGGCAGGTAATCACATCAGGGAGCCCACATTGTATGCCCTGGATTACTTACCCTGGTGGGAGCCGGTTACATCTGTAGAAGTGGGTCTACTTATTTAACAGCTTAAATCTAAGAAGGCTCTGAAGATCAATTTTATTCAGACTGAGCTGCTAAAAGCGAACATAGAATGGTGGAGCATGGCTCTGGCCTCGACATTCACCACTATAGATGAGACCAGCAAGATACCTAGAGTTTGGTACCAAAGTGTGGTGGTGCCCATTTTCAAAAAAGGGGAACCCAAAGAGCCAACCAATTACCAACCAATTAGCCTGTTGAGCGTAGTTGGTAAGCTATACGCTAAATATTTGCTGGCCAGATTGCAGACTTGGGTCAACTCAAGAAACCTTATAGGGAGGGAGCAGGTGGGCTTTAAAAAAGGAGTGTCAACTCTAGATCATATCTTTGTTTTAGATCAACTGATAGTTAAGTATGCGCAGTCAGACTAAATCTAGACTTTATATCTGTTTTGTTGACCTAAAGACAGCCTTTGATTCAGTGAGCAGAAAGATACTATGGCAAAAGCTAATCCAGTACCAGATAGATCTTAGGCTGTTGTTTCTAATTAAGGCTGTGCATGAGCACACATCACTTCAAGTTAGAATGAACTAGCAAGGCAATCTTACACAACCCATTGAGGTCTCAAGAGGGGTCAGACAGGGTTGCATTTTAGCACCCCTACTTTTTTAGTTTGTAATTTAAATAACATGAAGGACATACTCACGAACCCCTCTCATCATCCAGTGGAGTTAGGAAACCAGTCGTTTTCTGCCTTATTATATGCAGACGACACGGCACTTATAGCTCGCACTCAGATAGGACTGAGGCGTCTGATGGCAGCTTTTTGTACTTATTGTAGAGAGGAATTATTAGTATAATTAATTTGTAAGACCAAGGTTCTGGTGGACAGCATAAATGGTTTATGGAGTCTCATTGTATCGAACAGATTTGATCATATAAAAATACTTGGGAATTATTGTTTCCGCCTCTTCTTCTTGGCATTTGCATTTTAGATCTGCTCGGGCTGCAGCAAGGGCCACGTGCCAAGGAATTATTGGCTTCTATTGGGCCAAGGGGGTGGGGTGGGGACTATTTAAGCTGGCTTTGAAACTACTAAAAGCCAAATTGGTGCCCCAACTATTATACGGTGCTCCGATTTGGAGCATAGCAATCATTGACGACCTCAAGGTAGAACAGAATAGAATGTTGTGATCTATCTTACATGCACTTAAAGGCATGCCGACGATTCTTCTCAGAGCGGAGGCAGGAATCAGCCCTGTAGCTGTAGTGGCTAAATTAGCCATTTTGAAATTTTGGCTGCATCTGAATTTATTACAAATAAACTCTCTATCACGGGTGGCTATGCATTCAGCCTTTGGCCAGTGGCCAAGTAAGGTTGATGAGATCCTTCATTCTTTGTGATTCTCCATACCTTATAATCTCTCTCTTCTTTTTCTTAGGGCTTGGGCTGAAATTAGAGCCAAGTTAAAAGATCAGGAGTCCCAGTCTGTACGGGAGCATATTGCCCACCAAAAGGTCTCACAGATCTATAGTGATCTTTTGACCCCTTCAGATGGGGCCTCTTACTTGTCGAACCACCTAATATGGCACAGTAGAGTAGCATTTACCCTTACCAGGTTTAATGTTTTTCCATCGGCATTTACTGAAGGCAAACTGAAAGGAATTCCACACAATGAAAGGGTCTGCCAACACTGTAGTCTTAAAGCCAGTAGTGTGGCACCCGAGATAGTTGCACATATTATTGGATTGCCAAGCTTACTCAAATTGGAGACTATTGTATATTGATCCCCTCATTGCGGCAAGAAGTTCTTGCCTCCCTCAGAAAGTGGTGGTGTTTCTCTTAAGGGACCAGGAAGCAAAAATAACAGCTAGTGTTGCCAGGTTTCTTTCGCTGGTCCTAAAGTCTAAGATGGCAATGCTAAATGTTTAGGGCATACGTTGTATTTTGTTTGTTTTATAGTAAGATATACACTGAATACCCAAGACCAGCAGCTTTATGGGACTTACCCAATTGCTAATATGTTTACAGTGGGACTTGTTATCCTCTGGTGGTTTTATGTGTTGTCTGTTCGTATATGTTTTCTTTTAAGATGGCTGACGGCTATGTAATAAACTTTATAATAAAACTGGTTTTGTTGCAGCTTCACCTATGAACAAAGGGTTTGATGGCAGCAGATCATGAGCCAAAATGTCCTGAAGACTCTTTCCCCTTTCACGTGCAGTTTCAATAGCTTTCTGTGTCTTGCACAGCGTCTTTGCCATCATTACTGGTGTGGTAGTCTGCGTGTGTTGAGTTTTTGAATAACTGACCATGGGAGGTTAACTTTGAATATTCTGTCTGATAACTTCTTCTCTTTCAGAATGAATCTTTCAGTTTGGAAAAAGTTGTATAATTCATGTCCGTGCCTTGATGAGTTTGTTCACTAGTTCTAGCTTCCCACTGGTCACTTTCTGCAGAGTTGTGACATGTGACCTGCAAATGTTTCATGTATTGCATCCAATGTTTTCATTAAGGTATACTATTTATAACACCTGTTATTCCTATGGTAGTTACTAGTTAGGGTTGCTACCTTCAGTCGTTTTTCACCTGACACTTTGATTTTGGCCTAATGGGGTGTCAGATAAAAAACCCCACCACAAATGGTAACCCAAATGGTAGGAAATGTTTTCCTAGACATTGAAACACCTCATCCTGCTTTATTTCTGCTGCTTCTCACTCTTTTTTTACCACCATCATTTACATACTAATTTGATATTTACATTTGTTTGTTGACATAAAATGCACTGGTCTTACTTGAAAACATCTGGAAACCTTGGGTTCAACAAAATTCCCTTGCCTATATCATGTCTGCTTCCAGCTTCTTCATCCATTTTGCTTGTTAGTGCTTCTTCAGGTCAACCTGAAACAAAAGGAAATAATAGGTATAATTAGTTACTTTATACCTGTTGACTAACAGGCTATTAATGGTGACTATCCTGAAATGTTTTAATGAAGTAATATTTTACTAGTGTTTGACCCACTAGTAGATGAAAATAGATAAAGTGCATAGATAAAGCAAATGTGCTTTATCTTCCAGTCAGGCCTGATCGTTACAAGAACTGTTCCTGGCAAAATGGTAGTAGTTGTTTCGGCCTTCCTGACTAAAAAAGCATCTTTTAGCACCAAAATGAGCTTTCTACATGTGCTGTTTCTCGAGTTATTACATTTGTAAGCAACCCCATAGCCTTTGGGAAGGAAGGCATGCAAATTTAAATAAATATCCACATTCATCTGTCCGCCATTTTGAAAAATGGTAGTTGCGGAATTAATACCACAGAATGAACATGTCTGCCCAAGTCAATTTTGTAGCTAACTGGTCCTGAAACACATACAAACTTTCCAGTTTTCTGTACAACTACTTTTTTACGGGGCTCTAGTATGGATCTTGCACTACATGTTGGCTGTATTGTAGAGGTTCCTCTCTCCACACAGAGCTTGGAGTGAGCAGGAGGCAGGGGTTCCCTGGGCTTGCACACTCAGAAAGTGCAGCCACGCTGTTGTGAAAGCTGCATCCACAGCTGATGCAGAGGAGAGGTAGTAGGACTTGCAGGAACTTACTTTTCCAATTCTTAATCTCTTTGAGCCTAAAGACACCAGCCAACCCACCAGTCAGTTCTGAAATGAGAGGGTAAGATCACCCTCTAAATAGGCTGTGAATGGCATGTGCTTTAATGACCAGATCTCCATCTCCTCTCCTAGAGTAAATAAATGTTGCTTTGCTGACCTTGCTCTGTCTGAGCTCACAGTGGGGCCATGTGGGGAGGAAGGTGATCTGCTGCCATTGCCTATGGGACTGCTGCTCTGAGATGCTTGCTGTCCCTCTCCGCTTCTCCACGGATTTAGAGGTGGGGAGGGGCAGGGCTGTAGCTAGTGGGCTAGGACCCCACCTTGATTATGGACAGTGCCCAAGTCCTGAATCTCAGAAGTGCAAACTTGGGCTCCCTCCCTCCATGCTATTCGGAGCTGCTTCTGCCTGCCCATTAGTGGATCGTGTCTTTGGCCAGGCAGAAGGCAGCATGGTGCTGCTGCTCTTCCTCTCTCCCACCAGCTGGGTGTTGCTGTCATGTGTCGGTTGGCAATACCCTGGTTGGGCACAAGGAAGACTTTGGCAGTGAGAGGGCAAGATGCAGCAGGAGAAGTGACACCAGGGTGAGGGAGGGGTCCCTAGTGCTAGGACAGGGTTCTCTGACTCTGAGCCCCCCCCCCCCTTTCTTCCTATCCTCCTAGCAGTGACAGAAAAGGAGGCAGAATCAAGAGAGGGAAACATCCCCAAACAAACTTCTTTTGGGTGGAAAGACATGGTGGGGAGATGTGGCTTTCAGGAATCATGGAATTCCCATCCCCCCCACCCCCTTTAAAATTCTAGTTGCATCCTGGGCAGGGGTTTCATAAGAAAGCCCCAAAGGCTGTGGGGTTATTGGCACCCCACTGAATTTTAGGGGGTGCCCTGCACTTTCTGTGGTGGGGCTGATGGTGGGGACTACAATTGTAGTCCAATTCCCTGAGTCCAGTGTTATCAGCTTTCAAGTCATGACTCCTTTCTCAAGCTGCACACCATGGCATAGGCACTGGAAGAGCTCCAGTATCCTGAGAGAAGCCACAAGAATGGATGCAATGATAAAATGGTCTGACGGGGAGCAGGAGTCTCAGCCAACCCTCCAGCTGGTGCATGAAGAGTCTGGGAGGATCAGTAGCACATTCCATCAATGAGAGAACGTGATCTAAGGAACATTCCTAGAGAGACGCTGCTGGTAGCTCTCAGATGGTCTGTTCCCAGTCTAGGATGTGGGATGGGTGCAATGACAGCCCAGTCCCCAATAGAATAGTTCCCAGTCCACTGTCAGTAGTCTCTTGAAATCTAACATTGGCAGAGAGGCTGTGGAGATCAAACCTCTTAGCTGGCCGCCCAGAGTGGAGTGAGCCATTGGGGCAAGAGAGAGTAATGGGGCAATAGGGAACAGAGCCCAAACTGCTTTGTGCAGCTGGTCAAAGCTGTTTGCTTGAAAAATAGTTTGCTGAAAAGATGTTTAATTTGGGTTGCAATCTTTCATTTTCTTAACCAGTCCTCCCTGCTTTTTCTTACATGGAGAAATCAAGAGCTAGCTTTTCTTTTGGACATTGCTTTAAAAAACCCCAATAACAGCGGGGAGAGCTTTAAGAAATATTTTTGCACACCCCCTTCCTGCTAAAATTACAAAATGGCTTTGAAAAAATGTCTGCCTCTAGCTTTTTCTAAACTCCTTTATGAGGCACATTTCTTAGAAAAAGTATAAAATCAAGTAGAGATAGAGCCGAAACCTTTCCACTCCCACCAACCAAAGGCCCCAGTCCCACTTGAACTCCTAGGCGGTGCTTTAATGTCAGTTTCCTTAGGAAATGCAATGACGTTGGCAGTGTGCCAATCCATTGAGCTAATTTCAGTGAGAACATCTTGCTCTGTGTGTCTCCATGTGGAGTGTTCCATGTATGGATAATACTTAAGGAATTACCTCGTAGCTATTGGGGCATGGGAGGGGGGACACAGTTGTGCCCGGGTGGCTCACCGGGGCCCTGAACTGGGAGTTAAGGAGTCCGCCTGGGCCAGCTCCTCTCTCCTGTCTCAATGTGGCCTCGTCGCTCAGTCGGAGCCTGGAGGGAGCCTCTGACTCTGAACGATGAGTCCAAGCTGCCACGTAGCTGAGGCAGGAGAGAGTTGCTGGGAGAACCTCGCCCTTGCCTCTGCCTGGCTCCGCTGCCCGGGAAGCTCTGTGGCTGATTGTGTAGCTGATGCCTGGGATCTAGACGCTGCCTGGACACAGCAGAGCTGGCAGGAGAAAGAAGTCACTCCCTGAAGAGCTGCTGCACTTGCAGAGGGCATGCTGCCTTAGCTGTCAGGGGCGCGCACACCCTGCCCTGCCCAGCCCCTCTCTATGCGCCCTGGGTGCATGGCTGCTTCCCGCATCCCACCCCAGCTTGCACCCTCTTTCCCCCCTGTGGCCCACCTGCCTGCACCCTATCCTCTCCCCTGCAGCCCCCACTCCCTTCCCAGCCCTTCTCGCCCACCTGCACCCCTAGCCCCTTCCACTTGTGCCCCCACCCCACTCCAACTTCCCCAGCCCCTTGCACCTGCACCCTCCACTCCATCTCCTCCAACCCGTCCCCTCCACCCGTACCCTTCCCCCCTTCCACTTGCACCTCCACTCCAACTCCCACTGCCCCTCTCACCTGCACCCCCAGCCCCTTGCACCAGTGCCCCCCCACTCTACTCCAACCCGTCCCACACACCTGCACCCTTCTCCCCTTCCTCTTGCACCTCCACTCCAACTCCCTCTCACCTGCACCCTTCACTCCAACTCCTCCAGCCCCTCCCACCCACCTGCACCCCTAGCTCCTCCCACTTGCACCCCCACTCCATCTCCCCCAGTCCTTCCCACCCACGTGCGCCCGTAGCCCCTTCCACCTGCACCCTTCACTCCAACTCCCACACTCCTCCCACCCATCTGCACTTCACACTCCCACTCTCACCAGTCAGCTTCTCACATCAGCAACCACCCAAGCAAGCCCTCCTGTGCCCGGGACTGAGCCTGACTGGGGCGGGAGGCAGCAAGAGAAAGCGACAGCTGGAGTTCAGACCCGAGCAGTGGGTTTAGCACAGCCAGAAACAAGGTAATAGGGGGCTGGTACTAACAGCCCCCTTCCCCCAGCAAGCTAACATCAGATTGGGAATTTCTGTGGTTTGTTTTTGATTTTGTATTTATTTTACTTCTGAGTCACCCTTGGGGGTGGGGTTAGACATCATTGTGGGCTGAGCCTTGCCCCACCGCTGATTATATAACAAACAGATTGGTTTACTGGGCAGGTGATTGCAGTATGTCTTGTGTTTATTTCCGATTCCTGGTATATTGCCTCTACCTGCTTTTGCTACTCAAATGTCCTCCCTGTTTTTCTGAGCACTCACAGTGATGGTTGTGAATTCCTAAAGGGATAGTTTGTACAAGGGTGTGTGCTGTGGGAACAGCATACATAAGTGTCTCTAACAGAGGTTTGGCAATCCTGAAAGTTCAAAACAATTACAAGTCCCACCCCCATAATCATGAAATTGTTTATTTTATTTCATGATTTTTAAAAAATAAATATGGTTGACTCTTATTTGCCTCCTGGTTTCTGAGCCATTGGGGTGTGTGTACTCTGTAGCCGCATCTTTCAAGATTTTCTCCAGAATTTTGTGTCCTGAATCCTTGAGTGTCCAGGATCTTGACCTATATCTTGCTCTCACTTGCTGCCTCTGGAACTCCAGTCTCCCTTGGGCTCTCACCTGCCCTGCCCTTATTCCACTGTAAAGAGGAGGAAGCATTTCAGTCCTAGAGCCCCTCTCAACTGTACCTCTGTGTTATCCAGCTTTGCTTCCAAAGGAACAGTGTGCCCCAGTTCACTTGATTCGCCTCAGATCACTGCCCCTTTAAGCCACTAAGTTCAGGTGTGCTGCACTAACAGAAAGCGTAGCAAACACTTGAGAAGGAACCAGGATGATTACAAATGAAATTAACCCTTAAAACAGCAATTCCAAGCCATTTTGCTTGTGCAACCTGTTTTTAAGACTTCAGTATAACCCCATGACCCCAGATGCCAACAACGACATTCAGAGTATATCCAATACCAATCAGTTTTGTGACCCCATCCACAGATGCCATGACTCCACTTGGGGTGCTGTTACACAGTTTGGCAATTCTGCCTTAAAACACAGATTCTAACTTATACTTTGGCCCTTTTTACATGAGACGCACCCATGCATGAACACCCAGAAATCTGGGTGTTCATGCGTGGGTGAGTGTTGTGTAAAAGCTGCAGCAGGTGGGTGTGCATGCATACGTGTTCCCAACAAATACGCATGCATACCCACCTCCACCCAGCCCCCACGCATGGAGCAACCAGCAAAAACTGCGGTTGCTCCGTGAGTATAGATGGGTGGAGGTGGGTGGAGATCAACATGCACCCGTCTACACCCTCCCACCACACATGCACCGGCACGCACACCGACCCACCTCCACCCGGTGCAGCCAGTGCAAAAAGGGCTTTCATGTCTTTGGTTTTCCGAGGAGGTGCGGTTGTTGAAACGAGATGGGCGGCGGTTGGAGCAACAGTGGCGTCATTTGCGTGCTGAAGCCGATAGATTGCAGCATAGAGCCAGTTTACGACCCTATGCTGTGGCTATGCGGGCAGCAAAGAGGGAGTTCTTTGCTGCCCTCATAGCATCCGCAAAATCCCATCCAGAAAAGCTGTTCCAGGTAGTGCGGGGGCTGGTCAGTCCGGCCTCCCTCAATCTTGGAGTGGAGTCATCTACTGCTTGCTGTGACATGTTTGTGGATTATTTTGTGGACTAAATCGCTCATATTCACCATGATTTTGACGCAGCATTTATTACACTAGGGTAACAAGAGGTTATGGAAGCCCTGTCATGTCCGGTTTTCTGGGATCAGTTGTTGTTTATTTATTATAAGCATTTATATAGCACCAGCGATGTACCTAGCGCTTTACAGAGAATAAGATAGACACAGTCCCTGTCTGAGAGCTTACAATCTAAAGACAGAGGGAGGGGAGACAGGGAAGGGGGAACAGAGGGAGAGACAAGGGATGCAACATTCATGAGGATGTGAGAGCTCAGGTACATGTTCTTGGCTTGGTTACAGTAAATTGGGAGTTTGCAGATAACAGATGGGGGATGATCCTGGGTGGGGATG